>VXAK01015272.1:13120-71218 GCA_013399435.1 Arenaria interpres
CGCCGCCTTTGGGGCGTTCTCGGCCTTCCCCTGGGGGTGGGGCGGCCGCTTGTTTTCGCTAGGTGTTTTCCTTTATCTGGGTGGCGAACTTGAGTTACACGTTAACCGCTCTCTGTCCGTTGCCCTTGGCGGACTCGTTATCAGCACAGCTCAGCAGCTTCCAAGCGGCTCTGCCCTTGGGGCTGGGCTGGATAGCAGGAGTTGACTAACGAAACGATTGGCACCTTTCCCACAGGCGTTCTTGTCTCCTGAGGCGAGGTTTTTCGTTCATGGTTTTCGAAGGGAATTGGTGGGAACCCGTGGTTTCCTTGGCGCTGTGCTTACATGTCTGACTTGGCATGAGGCTCCCGTTTTAGCCATAGCTGAGATGAGTAACTTCGGTCCAAACTCTGACCTCTGTGCAGCAATCTTGGTGTTTTAGGCGTGCTGGTAACTTGAGACTTTGTAGTGACACTACAGTATGTTGTGGCATTTAGGTGTAGAACTTCACAGCTTGCTTCTGTGTCACTGTGATGGTCTGAACCTCAGCTACGTGCTGAATGTAATTACGTTGGTGGGTGATAGTGGTACACAAGCACCAGTGTCTTACCTTGAAACCCCCAAGCTGCTGATCTAAGAGCAGAGAATTCAGTAGCAGTTTGTCTGGTGAATAACTGGCAGTTGGTACAAAGCCTTCCATTGAGTTCTGCCTAATGGCTCTGACCAAAGAACAAACAAGCTGTGTGATGGCTTCTAACTGCTGTTACAGGTTTTTTTTTAAGGCTATCAAATAAATGACCTTGTGTTTGCTGTTGAATATGTATTTTAGTTCAACTTATCTTTTGTCTTTTAAACGTGGTGCTAATTTTTTCCCAAAAGTAGAAAGTGTACCTCTTAGCCTAGTCCCTGATAAGCCTAGGGAAGCATGGGAACTTTATTGCAAAAGTACTTAAAGTTCTTGGCTACCCTTAACTGATGTTGCAAGTCAGAGCCTTGACTGTGATTATTGTAAACAAACTCAGGCAAACAAAGGGAGCAGGGAATATTTCTCCTTTAAAGAAAGGGTTTTCAAGTCTGCTGTGTTTAAAGCATTTGAATGGTGCTCAGAAGAACAGGAAACTGTGGGGTCTTTTGTATCTTCAGAACTGAACTACAAATACCATTTATTTGTGTTCATGGTAGGGATACAGGTTAAAATTTAATCCTAGGCAGGAAAATCTTAACTTGCTACTAAGGACAGAGTTTTGCAACACTGCCTTGCTGTCGTTGGTGCTACTGTTAGCCTTAGCTTGGACTCCAGCCATCTTGAAGTAGGGCTGATAGGGGACATAGCTGAAGTCACAGCACGATCTTGGCTCTGTGTGACTGCTGGAGTCAGGCTTGGGGTTTTGAGCGTGTGAATTCTTATTTTGCAGTCCTACTATTTCGATCGGGATGATGTTGCTCTGAAAAACTTTGCCAAGTACTTCCTGCATCAGTCCCATGAGGAACGTGAGCATGCTGAGAAACTGATGAAGCTACAGAATCAGAGGGGCGGACGCATCTTCTTGCAGGACATCAAGGTGAGGAGTGGAACTGTGGGTTGTCCTGTCTTCAGGCTGGAAGGGGATGAATTTCCCTGTGTGTCCTCTCCCAGCAGGAGCAGCAGCTGACAGTAGATAAGCGTACCGCATTGCTGCGATCTGTGTGTGGCACTTTGCCCACAGTCTAGGGATGCGTAGTAATTTGATAATTTGTGCTCATCGACTAATCAAAGTACTTCCTGGTAAGAAGAGGATGCTTAACACTAGGTGGTTTGCTGTGGGGTGAGGGTAACCAGAACACAAGTGATTCATCTACCCTAAATTTAAAAGGAGCCCTCTCTGTTCTCTGCGCCATTTTGTAGAGAACTCTTGACCTGCTTGCCATGGGAACAGGAAATCTCAAGTTTCTGATTTGTAGTGAGCCATAACAAGGAGATTTCATAGCACTTTTCTTGAAGTCACTTTAATTAGATTACTCAAAACAGCAGAAAGTAAGCAATGTTGTAGGGATGGTTTAATGCAGGACAACTCTTCATGTGGAAAACAGCAAACAAAGTGAGTGTGAGGGAGGAGAAAGTAGCACTAGTAGCTGTCTTGCATGTGAGAGCTCAGAGAACATAACATGAGGGGAATCGAGGGGATGGGGACAGGTCTGGGATTTGGAGCATGCATTCAGTTCTGTTTGGAGTGCTCTATGTGTCCACCAATTTATTGAAGATACCTAAATGCCTGAACTTGGTCTAAACAGGTTTTGAGACTGATCTAAAAGACTTTGCTCCTTAATGGTCTGTTGGTGCTTAGAGGAAAATATGATTGTGTGCTTTCCCCTTCTAGAAGCCAGATCGTGATGACTGGGAGAATGGACTGACTGCAATGGAGTGTGCCCTGCACCTGGAGAAGAATGTGAACCAGTCACTGTTAGAACTGCACAAATTGGCAACTGAAAAGAATGACCCACATGTAAGTAGATGCTGAAGCTGAGGAAGTTAGACACTTGTATGTGTCTAACTGGGTTTAGGGGTGAGTTGTGTGTCCTTGCTGTCCCTAAAGGTGACAAAAGGGTGTGAGGTGGTGGTGTAGCCTTTCCAAAGGGAAGGGCCCAAGTGTCAGCCTGTACTTTAGCTGTTGGGTAGGATTACTGCCATCTTTCTCCAGGAGGACCAGTTGCAGTGTGTGAGGGTGGCTGGGGCCTGCCTTACAGAACAGTGGGGTACATTGCTTTGTTCAAACCCTTCTGCTGCTCTTGGGAACAAAGAACAGCATTCTGAAGAGAGGACATGTATTGAGCTCTGTGGAAAAAGGCTTGTTTCTGTGAGGGATGAGTTCTTTAAACCACTGGGTGCCTGTAAGGCTGTCATAAAACAGTCACTTCGGAGTGTTAAAAGCCCTGACACTTCAGAAGACGGTGAAAATACAGGTTTTATCACAGATGGAAGTTACTGGCAAAGCTGGATTGAGGCCTCTTACCATCAGAAAGAGATTAACAGCTGTCTGAATCAAAGTACTCTTGGAAGTGTCCTGCATAAGTTCAAGTGACTTTTTAAAAACAACCCAAGAATTTAACTGGACCATTCTACATGTGTAAATCCTCGTGGTCATGAATTCAAGTGCTGTGCAGTGGGGGCTTCTAAATCTGTTCAGGAACTTGCCTATTGCTCTCTGTAGTGAGGAAGAGGGGAGGCTTCTTGAGCTGACATTGTCCTACGAAGTTCTAGAGGGAATGTTAATAGATAAGCCTTCCCCACTCTGTCTTGTTCTGGCATTGCTGAGGCAAAACTAAAGGCTTCTTCCTCTCAGGCATCTTCTGCAGCTTTGAAATAGTCATTCTGTGTCTTCTCCTTACCCTAGGGAGGAGTGATAGGATTTCAGATGCTGCTTCAGCAGGATAAGCTGTGTCTGGGCCTAAATTTTAAACTCTTTTGTCTCCCTTTCAGTTGTGTGACTTCATTGAGACTCATTACCTGGATGAACAGGTGAAATCCATCAAAGAGCTGGGTGACCATGTGACCAACCTGCGGAAGATGGGGGCACCAAAATATGGGATGGCAGAGTACCTCTTTGACAAGCACACCCTTGGGGACAGTGACAATGAGAGCTGAAGTCTTGCCAGGAGCCACCCTGTGGGTTTCAGTGGGACTCCTACTTACTGTCCAGCCATGCATGCATCTTCAGCTATCTAGATAAACAGTTCTCATACTCTGTACCAAATATCACCCCTATTTTCTCTTTGTGTTTTGTGTACTGCCCTCCATCCAATAAAAGTGACTTGGTTCAAGTTGGCTTTTTCTGTTTCTCTCGGGAGTGAGAGGCCTGAACAGATTGTGCTCTATCTGTTGTGGCAGCCCTCTGAAGTTGGGCATGGATGAAGGAGTAATATTAGAGGGGTCAGGTTTTACTGTTTGGGTTTTTTTTATAGAAATGACTTTTTTCCAATCCAGTGGGGTAGCAGAAATTGCTCCAGTGGCTAAAGTTGTGTTTTAAATGCCTTTACCACTGAAGCTGTGGCTGTGATGAATGTGCAAGGAACAGAAGGTTTGAGGTTCTAAACTTCCTGAACTGGTGGCCGTGAATTTAGATGAGGCCACTGAAGGGAGGGTTAGTGCCTCCCTAATTATTGTGTCTGTCTTAATGAATGGCATTATGCAAGTTTGTCACATGCCCGCCTTGTGATACAGGAGATCTGCAGCTGTTTCTGGAGACAGAAGTAGGAAAACTCAGTGTGGTTTCTCTAAATTCCTGTTGTTGGGTGGAAACTAAAATGAGGAAATGAAACGGGTGGTCTCAGACTTCAGCCTTGCTTTTATTTCCTTAGGGAAGACAGTAAAAACCTCACAGCTCTATGGTGTCTGCTACCATCCAGATAACTTCTTCTCCGAGCACTGTCACATCGGTGGCAAGTGTGATGTGGAAGCAACGTGCTGGGCCAACACCATTGGCTACGGCCACCTGTTGTAGTAGACACTTGCCCTGCCTTATCCCATTACTTTTTCCAGGACTGGAAAACATCAGCCAGACATGGCTTCAAGAAGCACTGTGGGTCTGTGTCACAGATGACGCGACTTGCTTCTGTCCCTTCCTTTTCCTGGAGTATCTTGACAGTAGTTCAAGTTCTGCCTGAGACTTGCAATGGGTCTTGTGACAAATGTTAACATAAAGCTCAAGTTCCAATTCGTGCAGTGATAAGGAGGGGGGGGAAGTATCATTATTAACTATATTCTTGTTCTGTTTTGTGCTACACCTGCACTCCAGGTTCTTCAAGCTGAAGATACTGCACCTTTTCCTACAACCAAAAAAAAAAAGGGGGAGTTTGGTTTGTTATTGTTGCAACACTAAAGTTGTGCCTGCTGCTGTACCTGAGGTCAGTGTGTCATCAGGGCTGGCTTTAGCCTAGGCTGGGCTACGTGGTCCAGCAGAAGGTTTGGCTGCCCTGTCCTTCTCTCTGGGTGGGTGCCAGTGTGGCCAGGTGTACAGATACTGCCATATCACTAGTATGGCAGGTATCTCAACCCAACTGTGTGTGTGTCTGTTGGTTTCCTCTAGCTGTACTGATCTATCTGCTCTTCACATGCGCTTTCGCTGGTCTCCATGATCACCTCCATCAGCCCCACGTAGTCACCTTCGGCTAGAGAGATGCCAGAGTCATTGGGGGATGGACTCTCTGCTCGTCTTGCCTCTTTCGTAGGAGGAGTATTTGTGCTTCCATTTCCAGTATCTCTCGTGGTCCTGGAAACCTCTGCTGGGTGCTGGTCTGGAGCGCTGGCTGCATCTTCTAAACTCACGGTGCAAGCATCAGGCCCCATGTTCCCCATGTGGGATCTCTTCAACACTGGAGATGTCACAGGAGTGAAGGAGAAGCAGAGGGAGGTGCTGCCTCCGGGGGTTTTGTTACTGGGAGTGTGAAAGGCAGTTGAATGCTCTGAATTAGGGATGGCTGATGCTGTGTTCTCCAGGGTTAGCCAGGGTGGGTGGGAAGCTTTCAAGCTCTTCAGACTCTTGAAGCTACCCTGCTTCTCATGGTCTGGGGACTCTGCCAAGAAGGGGAATTTAGGGCTGTTTGATGCTGTGGATTGAGCTCCTGGACTCCCTGTGGTAGCAGCTTCTCTGCTTTTACTGTTAGAGTGGCTCTTCTCTTCTTCCGCTGTTAAACACAGCGAGTCAGGACCTTTGCCCCGATCTGTTGGCCAAATAAATGTTTCCTTTGCACCTGAGCCAAGGGAGCTCTGGCTTTTATACACATCGCTGACCTTGGAAGGCGAGGAGTTGACAATGACATCCCGAAGAGAATTTGAGCATGCAGCAATGCTGGAGAGTGCGGGAGGCTTCTTGCGGCCTTGGCGTCTAGAAGGGAAGATCATGGGGATAGAGCTGATGGGTGTCTGTGGAGCACTGTAGAAACCAGGTCTCTCATAAAATGGGGTTGACATGAAGGCATCAAAATCCCTGAGTTTTCTGGCTTCGCTGTCCCACTGCTCCTGGGAGCCGGAGTCTGCCCTTGGCTGATTGATGCTGCAAGGGCTTCCGGACTTGCCTATGTCTTGGTAGGTATAATGAGAGAAAGGGGATGTAGGCTCTCCTCGTCTGCGCAGCAGGTTCATCCGGGAAGAGGACCTGGAGAAGCTCGGTGACTGGACACCAAGGAGGCGGCCCAGGTGTCCCAGTAATGGTGTGGAGTGGTTTGCTTCCTCATTCTCTTTAATTTGCTCCAAGGGCTGGAACTCCATCTCTTCTTTCTGCATGCTGGGGAAAGGCAAAATGGGCTGTTAATGTGGTCACAAAAAGAAGGTGGTTGCTGGTGGAGAGGGTGGCAGCACAGAGAGTGCTGCTGCCAGTGACAAGCTTCTCACTTCCTGTATTGCCATTAGATATGTTAGGTCCCCCACCATGGGGGTGCTCATAGTGGAGGGAAGGGTGACAGAGGTATCATTTTCGGAGAGTGATGCCAATGGGATGAGGTTCAACAAGGCCAAGTGCCAGGTCCTGCACTTGGGTCACAACAATCCCATGCAGCGCTACAGGCTGGGGACAGAGTGGCTGGAGCTGCCTGGCAGAAAAGGACCTGGGGGTGTTGGTCGACTCTCGACTGAACATGAGCCAGCAGTGTGCCCAGGTGGCCAAGAAGGCCACCAGCATCCTGGCCTGTGTCAGGAACAGCACGGTGAGTAGGACTCGGGAGGTGATGGTCCCCCTCTACTTGGCACTGGTGAGGCCCCACCTCAAGTGCTGTGTCCGGTTTTGGGCCCCTTCACCACAAAAAAGACATTGAGGGGCTGGAGCGGGTCCAGAGAAGGGCAATGAAGCTGGTGAGGGGTCTGGAGAGTAAGTCTTATGAGGAGAGGCTGAGGGAGCTGGGGGTGTTCAGCCTGGAGAAAAGGAGGCTGAGGGGAGACCTTCTTGCTCTCTACAACTCCCTGAAAGGAGGGTGTAGCCGGGGGGGGTCGGTCTCTTCTCCCAAGTCACAAGCAATAGGACAAGAGGAAATGGGCTCAAGTTGTGCCAGGGGAGGTTCAGATTGGAGATTAGGAACAATTTTTACACTGAGAGGAACAATTTTTTACACTTTTACACTTAAGCCTTGGAATAGGCTGCCCAGGGAAGGGGTTGAGGCACCATCCCTGGAGGGATTCAAAAGACGGGTTGACATAGTGCTTAGAGACGTGGTTTAGTGATGGTTTTTATCAGAGTTATGTTAATGGTTGGACTAGATGATCTTAAAGACCCCTTCCAACATAGACAATTCTATGATTTTATGTTGGCTATTATTTTTGGATGAGCCTAAAAGTATCTTGGAGCACAATTTCACAAACTATGGAGAAAGATATTCCCGCTCCCTTTTACTCTTCAAACACAATATCCTGTACAAAATCTGGTCCGAGGTGTAAACGTGGACTGTTCTGACACCCTGTGGCTGCGCTCACCTGATATCAAAAGTTGAGCCGAGGAATGATGGGCGCTTGTACTCGACGGTGGCCACGGTATAGGGTGGCTGGGGATCAGGCTCATTCCAGTATAGGTCCTTCTCCAGAATGGGTAAATCCTGATGCATCTCATCCACTGCCATAAGGGACACCTGCAGGGGACAACAGAAATGTCACACGGGATAAGCAGCGATACGTGCGGACAAAGGAATCAGGGCAGGAGGAAGCAACGTAGCACGGAAGGGAGGCAAGTGGCTGGGTTTGATACGTGATTTCCTGGCACTTGGGTTGTTTTTCACACGGAGAGATTTGATTAATTGGAAGGACAGTGGTGCTGAAGGAGACAGGAAAGCAATATGCTCCCTGGGACAGAAGGGCTGAAGGTGGAGAGTTACTGCATGGAAGAAAGCAGAGGAGGCAGTTTAGATACAGACACAGGATGGAAAAAGCTCAAGAGAGGCAGGAATCACAGAATGATACGGGATTGGAAGGGACCTCTGGAGATCATCTCCTCCAACCCCCTGCCAGAGCAGGGTCACCCAGAGCAGGTCCCACAGGAATGTGTCCAGGGGGGTTTGAATATCTCCAGAGATGGAGACTCCACCACCTCTCCGGGCAGCCTCTGCCAGGGCTCTGCCGCCCTTCGCGTAAAGAAGTTCCTCCTCATGTTTAGGTGGAACTTCTTATGTACAAGTTTGTGCCTCTTACCTGTTACTGGGCACCACTGAAAAAAGCCTGGCCCCATCCTCCTGACACCCACCCTTTCAGTATTTATAGGTGTTGATCAGATCCCCCCTCAGCCTTCTCTTCTCCAGACTAAAAAGCCCCAAGTGCCTCAGCCTTTCCTCATCAGAGAGATGCTCCAGGTCCCTCATCATCTTTGTGGCCCTGTGCTGTCCCCTCTCCAGCAGTTCCCTGTCCTTCTGGAACTGGGGAGCCCAGAACTGGTCCCAGTGCTCCAGCTGGGGCCTCCCCAGGGCAGAGCAGAGGGGGAGGATGACCTCCCTTGACCTGCTGGCCACACTCTTCTTCATGCACTCCAGGAATGATGTGTCACTGAAAGGCGTTGAGGGTATGAAACACAGCTTGGATCCATCGTGTGTGCCAGAGCATGGACTAAAGCTGCAATCAGTCTCTGTGCACAAGATATGCCAAAATCCCTGTCTTCCCTGGTGTGGGGGGGGTTTCTTGGCATAAGCCTTGCCCCGCATTCTTTCTGGAGCCTGGGGTGTCTCCTTGGCTGCTGAAGGGGAGCACTGAGCTGGCCATCTCCACCCTTGTATTTGTTGGGAACCTTATGCTCTCCTAACCATCTCCCTCAGGAGATCCTTGCTGAACCCTCAGGCGCAGTCCTGCCTCAGTGTTCCTCTGCAGGTCAGGCTCATCTGGAGGATCCTGCCTTCACTTTACCTGCAGGTTCCTGTCGATGAGCCAGTTGGTTTCAAAGTCGTCATCATCCTCCCCAAAAGGGTTGATGAGTTGCTCGGCCACCTGCATGTGAAGAGCAACACAGAAAGGGTTATTGTAGTCATACCTGCCCTTTTTCCTGCTTGGAGAAGGTCTGTGGGGCAGAGTCAAGTGTGATCTCCAAAAATGGAGGTTGGGAGACTTTGGTACACATAGATAACTGCCCCTTGCTCATATAGCCCTCCTGCAACTGCAGACCACTGCTGCAGGTGAAGCGTAGCCTTTCCTTTTCCCCAAACTAGTCAGGATCAAAGCTTAGGAAAGAAAAGTTAAGCTGGTCTCCTGGGTGAGTCACTCCGAAACTGAAAAGGTCTTGGCAATACCCTCAGCCCCTTTTGGCCCCCCTTTTGTCTGCCAGCACCTGGCAGGTTGCCCATAGACTGAAGAACACCACTGGGTCACTGGTGAGCACACACCGGAAAAAACCCTTGGCTAGATCAGATTCCAGCTCCAGATGTATGTTTTCGGGCTTACCTTTAACCAGCCAGCATAGAAGAAGAACTGCAAAAACGTAAAGACGGGCACGAAGAGATCTAGTTCATGGCCAGGATATGCTTTTTCTGGATCCAGGAACTGCCGCCCGATCAGACAGGCCAGGAAGAAGCTGTAAACAGCCACGGTCACCACCTGGGAAAGATGCCAGGGGACACATCAGAGGAGCTGGAGTTCCCCGTTTGCTTTCCCGGCATCTCTCTTCACTCCCACCCCACACATCTCCCCAACAGCGGCGAGCTGCTGGCTCTGTAGCCTTTGGAAAACCCTGGATTCAGTTATGACAGACTTCTCTGCTTTTCGCAGGAAGATGCATTTCAGCTGCAGAAAGCTTTAGGCATGTCCTTTGCCCTTTAGCTGTTACACACAGGGTATTTTGCTCCCTGCTGTGCCTGGAGTGACATCTCTGTAGGTGTCACAGGAAGATAGTGGCAGAAGAAAGCACGTGACATCCTGGATTGAAAAGCTTAAACAACTGCCACATGGCTGCCGAGGTGAAGAGTGCTGTGAGCTCTTCTCTTTCCTGCCCTTGCTTCTCCTGAAAACTGTCTCCATCCCCTGGTGACTCGGTCTGCGCTGGCAGGTCCCTTCCAAGGCAGGGAGGGGAACCTGCTGCCAGCTCTCAACTAGCTCCTTCCTTCCCAGTACTCACACTGGGCTGTTTTTTGGGTTTTTTTTTTAATATTTCCCTGTTTGCTTGCCCGGATTTCAGGCTATGGTGAGCATTGTGCTTTTTCTCTCTAATCATGGGACTGAAAACTTCCCCTTTTCAAATTAAAAGCAGCTGAGATTCTTGCGTGATCTCTTGACGCAACAAGGCAGGGTGAAGGGGGGTTCAAAACGAACACCAGGCGTCACAAGACTCTGGAGCCAGCCCCGAGTTCCTTGTGGTGAACAGCACGGGGCAGTTTCATGATGGACAGGATAGAGAGTGCCTGGAATGACAGACTTTGCATTGTGGATGGGTACCTATGGAAAAGAAAAAAAAATAAGGGTCGTGTATTGCAGAGGGGGACAAAGACATGCTGTGATACTGCTTTTTGCTCCCAGTCTGTGCAGGAATACAGTTTCCCAACGTGTTCCCCATTAACCTTCAGGGCTGCGTGGATGGAAGTGGTTCCCGTTTGGCGGCGGAGCGCGTTAGTGTTATCTGAGCAGCTGGATGGGATGAGACAAAAGGAGCAAGTTGGTGCCGGAGCGTCTGTCTGGGTTTGCTTGGAGAGAGCTATTTAACAGCTGAGGACGGGCACACAGCTCGCTCTCCCGCACGTGGCACAGCTCCATCGGAGCAGCTTTGGATCTCGGCTCTGCTGAGTAGGAAGAAGCTGCTTCAGGGATGTTCTCCCTGCGATGGGGGTGCAGGGAATGGATCTGTATTTATTGGTGTTTTCCTGTGTGGCTCACATCGTGCTTAGTTATCCCTGGGCAGTGTGTGTTTCTGTGGAGGTGGCTGTGTCCGAGTTATGGGAATGGGGATGAGGTGTTCAAGGGCACCTCGTGTCGGCGTGGTCCGTGTGTGGGTCGGGCATGGGTGTAAGTGGGGGTACCCCCTGTGGTGTGGGGCAGTGTGTGCTGGCAGGCAGCAGAGCAGTAGGTGGGGGGATCCCTTCTCACCTGAGTGTAGACCAGGGGGATGCTGATCCAGTCATACCCGTAGAGTCGCCCGCACTGGCTGCGCAAGGTGTTGAGCTCCTGCAGGGGGGAAAAGGAATGGTCTGTCAGCCGTTCGTGTCATAGAATCATAGAATTGTCTAGGTTGGAAGAGACTTTTCAGATAATCAAGTTCAACCATCAGCCTGTGTCCTTCATTGCTCCAGCCCATTCCTTCCCGCTCGCAGCTCCTCTGGAAGGGGTGCTCAGCCAGGACTCCTGCTCCCTCAGCGTCTCACCCCAGCAGACCACCAGAAGGGTCTCACACTTGCCCTGGAGGAACTTCTCACTGCCTGGATGCCTCCATCTGAGCCCAAAATCCTTTCCTAGCCCAGTTCATAGCAGTGTTTTTCTCCTCACAAAATGAGCAGCCAACAGGTTAAGCAAAGAATATCTCGGGAGCATCCTTTTCTCTCTCCTGACTATATAGTGCGTCTAGATAAATAGCCCAGAGGGGGATCTCTCTCTCTCTGGGCAAATGAATCTCACTCCAGGCAACAGAAACAATGTGACTTTCTCTGCACATGAATACCAGGAAGGATGAGCTGCTCTGGCCCTTTTTTTCTCTGCAGCTGGGCAGGGATGGTTGCCAGGTCTGGCCTGTGGCGCATGGCCTGCTTCCCAGCACTATCTAAGATTTTTCAATAGTGAAGATTTCTACGGGGATCTTGGTTGTTGTTTTGACCTCTCCTGATCTCTTCCAGATACAAGCTTCCTTGTGGCTTTCCATCTGTATCCTAGAGACCTCCACTGGCCACTGTTGTTAGCTGCTCTGGTGTGTGTGAAGGCTGGAGGAAGGTTGATCAGGGACCTGTTACATGTGTATCTCCCACACCTAGATGTGGAGTTCCTATGGTTCCTCCCAGTCCCACGTTTCAGAAAGAAGTCACATTCCCCTTGCATCTAATATATGTGACATTGCTACCATGTCTGTAGGTCACGAAAAGCTCTGTCCTGCCACGAGCTGGAGAGTGGCAGGGGGGTGTTTCCCATCAAAGTTAATGTAATATTGCCAGGAAAGGCTTGGCTCACTGTCCTGCCTCAGCATTCCTGTTCCTTGCCTGACCTCTGGAAACCCCTCTCATTCCACCCAGGAGACTGGATGAGGATCTCAAACAGTGTCCTATTGCCTCAGTCACTCACATTCAGGATGCCTTGGAGTAATACGCTGTCTCGGATCCTCCCCTCGTTCCTTGCCTTCACAGCCAGGTTGGAGAACCACACACACGGGATCCAAAACTTGTTGTGGGGGGAATTCAAGCTCTCAAACTTCTTGTGCTCTTCTGGTGTCATGAGGCCTGGGTGGGAAAGAGTAGATGGGAGAGGGATGGCCATAGAAGGCAGAAAGGACTTGATCTGATCTGAAATGAAAACATGTACATCTCAGGTGGTCACCTTAGCTCTCCTTAAAAATCCCAGGAAAGACTCAGGTGCTCAGCCTTCGGGAGACAGGTAGAAGTCACAAGTCTTCTTGTTAAAACATTGAGTTACAGAAGCGTGAGGTGGGCTTTATCTCATTTCACTTTGGATATTGCAGCATATCTGACCTGATCACAGTCACCAGGGAGATAAAGTACTGCTGAGGGTGTGGTTGCCTGCTGTAAGTAGACATTTGTTGAGAAGGGGATAACTTGTGTCCTAAAAGTACCTGTTTCTCTCTCTGTATTGCAAAAGAAACCCAGTTGACTAGAGCAGGTGCAGACATCTCTGTTTGGGCAGACTGGGAAATGTTATACCTTATAGACCATCTTCAGAGAGGATTCAGGGAACCGGACAGTTAAAAGTTGGAGGTTTGAGGTTCCAATTTGCACCTGCCAAGTGGAAAACTGTTGCCCTGAGGGAGGACAGACACACCACTTGGCAGGGGTCTGCTCGTGCTCTGCTGTAGATCTGTGTGTAGGGTCGTTTACTACAGAGAGCTCTTCTCTTCTCTTCCCATGCTGGGGCTGCCCTGTGACCTGCAGCACGTCTGCATTCCCAAACTGGATCTCGACACTCTCCTTAGATAAAAAATTTGGGCAGAGACCCTTCCTCTTTCAAACAGGCCTTCCAGCTACTAGTAGGAACACGCTTGCTGTGCAACGGGGAAACATAAATAGTTGATTATTTCAGAAGAGCAGATGCTTCCCACCCACTGCAGGCATCAGCTGAGCACATCACAGCACTATCCCATCTCCACTCTGGAGGTCATGTGTCCCTTTCCAAGGCTCTTTGCCCCAAAACCAGCAGCGAGGTGCTGGTTCCAGAGCTGTGCAGAAGGCAGTACCAGTACTGACCTGCCCTCACGACATGCTCCATGCTGGGGAAGCGCTTGTAGACAGCCGTGCTGACCGAGCGCAAGATGAGCACGCTGCACAGGTTGCTGTAGCGCATGAGGGTGCGTCGCAGGAGCCGCCCGTACTCATCCTCTCCATCCACATTGCAGGAGACCAAGTTCATGATGCGGTCGGGCCATGGGATGCTCTCGTACTGAGCCCACCAGCGGGACACCACCAGAGCCACGTAGAAACCTAGAGGTGAGCTGAGCAAATTAGCCATCCTAAAGGAGCGGGAGATGTAAATGCTTGTGTGTAGGATGTCTGGTACTGCTCGTGTGGGGATGGGTGCAGGCGTGCCTGGAGGGCAATTCGGATCTCCATGCTAACATCAGAGTCTGTTTTTGTCCTGGTTTGAGGTTTCATGGTTTATTTGGTGCTACTTAAGTGCCTGCCCTCCTGGCAGAACCCAGAATGTGCTAGTACATCTGGCCAGTGCAAGCTGCATGCTGGGGCCATATCTCCCAGCTGCAATGTGGAATGATGTATTCTGAGTTTTACAAAGGCAGAGGGAGGGATCTGCTCAGCCAATCTTGCCTGCCTGCTGCAATATCAAACCAGGGAGAAGAAATGCTGTCCCTTTCCCCTCCCTGTATGTCCCCAGACCGAGCTCCTTACCCAGCACAAAGGACACGGGGATTAGCTCAGCATAGCTGTTGCAGTAGAGCGCCAGCTTCTCAAACATCAGCCTTTGGCTCTCGCTCAGGATCAGCCTAAAAGGAAGAAAGAGAAGCATCAGCCTCAAAGAAGAGTCTGTGCCTTGCTGGGGCTGCGGGGATAGGAATCTGGCAAGGGAAGCCAAGGATGGACACTGCCACGCTGTGAGTCTGGGGATGATGTGAGTGAACAGCCCCTGCGAGCCTGGGATGTCAGCCCACCTCCCCAAAACACCCTGCTGAGCAGTCCAAAGGAGCCAGAAGTGGTCACCGACAGAGAGTGAGGTGAGTCGTGCAATTTGATGCCAGGGACCACCCCTATTTTTCTCACTCGGGACAGTGCTATGTGGTATCGAGGGACTGACACAGCCCTCGGATGTGCACCACAGTTCACTTAATATCCTGCAAAATGTCAGTCCAAGCTCCGCTCTTACATGAGTTCCTGCCTCTTTCTTAGAGCTGTTTCCCTGCCTCTGTGCTGTCTCTGTGATAGAACCAGCTGGGGAG
Organism: Arenaria interpres; assembly: GCA_013399435.1. Lineage (NCBI taxonomy): Eukaryota > Metazoa > Chordata > Aves > Charadriiformes > Scolopacidae > Arenaria > Arenaria interpres. The sequence goes on from VXAK01015272.1 coordinate 27,625, forward strand.
CTCCCTGTCTTTCTTCACCAAAACCACACCAGCCACAGACTACAGTTGCTTATTACAGATTTGTGGTCCCTGAGCTGATGTCTGCTCTCAAAGATGCACCCAAGGTATTGCATGTTGTGTAACAAGGGAAACTCTCTCCTAAAGCTCCTCACTCTGGGACATCTGAGAGAGATGGGGTTGTTCAGCCTGGAGGAGAGAAGGCTCCAGGGAGACCTTAGAGTGGACTTCCAGTATCTGAAGGGGGCCTACAAGAAAGCTGGAGAGGAGCTTTTTACAAGGGAATGTAGTGATAGGACAAGAGGTAATGGCTTCAAACTGGAAGAGGGGAGATTTGGATTAGATCTCAGCAAGAAATTTTTCACTGTGAGGGTGATGAGGCACTGTAACAGGGAACAGGTTGCCCAGAGAAGTTGTTGAGGCCCCATCCCTGGAGGTGTTCAAGGCCAGGCTGGATGGGGCTTTGAGCAACCTGGCAGGGGGGGTGTCCCTGCCTATGGCAGGGGCGTTGGAACTAGGTCATCTTTAGGGTCCCTTCCAACCCGAACTGTTCTGTGATTGCATGATCTCCCGTACTAGTTCAGTCTTGATCTCCACTGATCTACACATTATTCTTCTGTAGGTAATCATCAAATGCAACTCTTCATCCCAGCGAAGGGAAACTGTGTCACTTCCCAGGACACAAAAAGGAGATTTATCAGCTGCTAAGCCATTTTGGAGCAGTGAGGAAGGACCTTTCCTTATAATCCAGAGGCTGGTGAGTGGCTGTCTCACTCCGGCTCCTCTCCACCAGGATCACTGCCCCAATCCTGTGTTGCTCAGTTGTCCTGCTCCAGGACAGGCTGAGAGCTGGGGGCTGCGTTAGTGTTGGGGTGTCAGGATGCTTACCTGTAGATGAGACTGATGGTGAAGTAGAGAGAGATGAAAATAAGGAACTCGGAGTACAGAAGTTTGTAGATACTTCCTTTCCATTGGAGCAGGAGCTGCGAGAAGGTGCCTAGGCGGGCGTCAGCCACACGGTTGGTGTATGTCACTGTCATCACAGATCCTGGTGGAGACACAAAATGAGCAGATGTTGAAGCTGCCAGCAAGCTTGCACAGAGGGAGGAGACAGGGACACCTCCAGTGTCCCAGCAAGCAGGAAGAGAGAAAGAAACAATGAGTTGAGATCAAAAGACAGGTAAGAAGTCAGTGACATAGAGAATTGGGAGGAAATTTATGGTAGGCAATTAATTTGATGAGCTTGACATCTTTTTCCTGCCTTTCAGCTGTGTGTGAGCTGGTTACAATGACAGAGAATATAATTTCTGGGGAGCCCTTGGTTTCTAGTGTTTGATTATCAGCATTCAAGTGGGGTTGGCTGGTCAGAGTGGACAGAGCCCACGTACCGCTCCCTTCCACAAACCAGTGGTTTAAGATTAATTCTTGGGTCACAAACTCCAAAGTTTCTTATTGTATTTATTTTTTTTTCTTGTAGTATTTGCTTGAAATATGTTGTTTCTGTAAATCTGCTTGTCGGGGAATGTCTTCCTGGAATACTGCTAGAAAAAAAACAAAAACACAAAGGAAAGCAAAAACCCCAGAAAGGAGAAATATTTTGGTACTGATCCAGATGAAAATAGCCCTTTAGATAGTTTTTGTAGCACTTGCCCAACAAGTATAACTCTCTTTAAATTCAGGCCATATCTGTACTGTACTGGTCCTAGTCCCATTGGCAGAACAGCCCTCCCTGTTAGCGGAGGGATGGAGTTTGGCCAGGCTCACAGAGCACAAATTCCAGCAGCTCCACCTCCCCTCTCCTTCAACCATACGTTGCACAATAAATCATGCTGGATGAAAAAAAGGCATTCAGGCTCATGAAATGCTTCCCGATTGTGCAGCTTTCCCACTGCACTTCTTCGAGTCTAACCCTGCATAAATAATTCTTTATCATTAATTAATAATCAGACTCACATTCATACAAACCTAAATTTGTTTTAAAAAAACCAAACCAGTGTAATCCATGCCAAGCAGATAGGTCAATGATCCCTTGGTTCATAAATAATTATACATTGTGAAGACTATTGGTATTTCTAAATCAAAGCACATTACCGGGATGTTGCACAGACGTTGCTATCTAACAGAGGCAGTAATGTTAATAGTGATGGGGCCTTGGGATCTTCCCTGAGTGATGGAGGCAAAGAAGCACTTCAAAGGACAATTCAGACCTTACTGCTCTGTAGCAGCAGCTGAAAGCAGGTTAGTTTGTGTCCGTGCTCCTCATTTACACATCTCAGTGAAAGATCTATAGTTAGGTGGGGACAACTCCAGTCTCGGTGAGCTGGTGCTGTGCAGAAAACCAGCAAACTCCCTTTTCTTGGCACCTTCAACCAAATTGCATCTTTGTCCTGGCTTTGGCTTTTCGGTGCTGCTCCTCCTTTGGGTTTCCATCTCATAACTCTCCCCGAGTCCCCTCTCACAGGTTATTTTGGAGGAGCAGAGCTGGCACCTGCCCTGCCAAGGGCTCCCCGGTTGCACAAATGCACCTTTCATTCGAGCCTCGTGGGCATTCATGGCACTTTGCATGTGTATTTTTGGCCAGCACACAGGAGTCTTGAAAAAGAGTGGGTTTTAGCCGCCCGAGGGGCTGCACACACATGGGCTATACAGATGAGAAATGTATGCAAACTCCCAGAAATTTGTTGGGGGCTGCTTAGGGAAAGCCGGCTGTTTTCTCTACGCTTTGGATTTTAAAGTGCTCGAGGAGACTCTTCGTTGCGTAATTCAAATACAGATTCACTTTTTACCAAACATGGAAAACTTGCTCTTGTCCGTGTAAATAATGGATGTCATCCTCTTCTATGCAGTTCTGCTCGGACATGGGGCTTTTCCTGATCCCTCCGTCCCTGAATGGTTAAGGCACTTCCCTGCCCACCTGCGGGACTGTCCCGGGATGTCACTCGGCAGCTGGCACGCTCAAAGCACTGTTTGGAGTGGAGGTGGGTGGTGGGAGGTGACTCACTGGGCACACCGGAGTCGGTATGGGGAGGAAGAACCATTCCCTTTGCCGTGTCCCCAGGGACCTGCTGCCTACCACTGCCTGCCTCCTCCTGCCTGATCCATCCAGACTAACCATTGCACCCAGAGCTCGACTGACACTAATTGGACTGTGGGAGTCCACAGCAACCAAGATCCTGCAAGAACAAGCCTGCATCAGGTGCATCACCCACCGCGCGAGACGGCAAACAGACACAAGCAGCTCTTGGAGATGGAGAGCAAGAGGGTGGAGTGGAGAGACGGAGCGAGAGGAGGTCGCGGAGAGGCAGGAAGATAGATCTTTGAAGGAATCGCTCTGCTCTTGGGAGGACTAGATACTCACAGTCATGGGCTCCTGAGCTGCGCTGGAGGCTGTGGAGGTTTGGTCCCGCACGTGTCCCTGCTGGGTCCTTTGTGGCCCACGCCACAGCCCGCCTCCTCGTGCCCCCTTGGCTCATGGAGGGGGGATTGAACCTGACAGACGCGGTGCGCTAAGGAGCCTGAAACCCACTTGGGAGCTGCAGCCGGTCACTTGATGCCGTAATCCTTCCTCATTACAAAAGAGACTCTGTTGTCTTTTGCCCCGTTCCCTTCTAATCTTCTGAGTAAGCCCTGCGTGTTTATAGAGGCGGCCGGAGGAGGGGGAGGCAGGGCTGGCTGCTCGGCAGCTGCTGCTGCTAACTCCTGGCACAGCCATGGTGGCTGCCAGGAGAGAGGCATTTTTCCTCTAATTCTTTCCTGTTTGGTCCCTTTCTCTGTGTCACAATCTTGCAGGAGCCCCAGGAGATTAAGTAGGGCTGGAATTTTCCACAAAGGCTAGAAAATGTGTCACCCCGGGGGCTGCGCAGCCCTCTCTTCCCTGGGGAAGCTCCTGGCTCCTTAGGTCGGTGAAACACCTGGCCCGTGTTCTATCTGGTTCTTGGAGGATGTTTCTCTCTAACTTCTCGCTGTCTCTGCTTTCCCTGGATGGGTTTGCCCTCTCTTCCAGCTGTGGTTTGGATGCTGGGGACCTCCACTCTGCCACTGGCTCCCCAAGACTCTTCCCACGTGTTCACTTTCTTTTCTGCTTGCTTCTCCAGCAGCACTTGGGGGCTCTCACTCCTCTTTCTTGTGTGTCACCCTGGGAAATACAGCTCCTTGTCTTTGTCCTCAAGCCAGAGAGCTCCCTGCCTCTGTCTCTCCAGGGTCCTCAGTCCCTTTTCTGCTCCCAAGCTGTCCCTCACAATTGTGACCATTTGTCTCTTCCACCATCTCCTGCAATCTCTCCTGGCAGGTCTTGAAGACATTCCCCTTCCATGAGCCTCTGAATCAAGATCCTTTCTTACCAAATTAGTCTTGCTGTGACATGCAGCCTTCACTGTCAGAGGGTTCCTGGGCAGCAACCGTGTGCCCACAGGCACAGGACTTTGCAGAGCCTGCAGCTCTTCAGGAGGACCTCCATGTCTTCCCATCTCCTTTCTGCTCGCTCCTTTGGGAAGTTGTCTCTATTGCCCAAGGTAATAACATTAGCCCCCTAAACACCAGTATTTCCTCCAGTCAGCTCTTGCTGAGCTGCTGCAACATTTCAGACAAGGAGCTACTCTGAGCCTTAAGCCGAGCCACGGCCCTGTCTCACCGCCTGGGCCCAACTTCATAAGCATGCTCTGACCCTCCTCTCCTCCATCATTTAGCCAGCTGTGGGTCACTGTGGAGGAAGACTATAGATCTGGTCCCTGCAGGTGAGAGCATCTGGAGACCCAGGCTCCTCGGTGGGGCTTTGTGGGGTTGCCATGTGCTTTTTTCATGGCTATTTCCAACAAGAAGGCAGCAAAGTCTTCAGTGAAATTAAAGAGCTAGTTCTTGTAATAATCTACTTTCTCTTGCACTGGTTTATGTGCCTGTGTCTTTCACACTTGTTTAGCATTAGCAGCGGGGATCACTTAGTCCAAACTGTAGGTTTCTCCTTTCTGTGTGGCTGAACCTAAATAAAGGGAAGATGTTTCATGGCTTCTCGGAAGCAGGTACTGCCTGGCATCTGTCTAATCTGTCTGGAGACATTCAAAACCCGCCTGGATATGTTCCTGTGCAACCTGCTATAGATGGACCTGCTTTGGCAGGGGGCTTAACTAGATGATCTCCGGAGGTCCCTTCCAACCCCATATCATTCTGTGATTCTGTAATGGGGGGTTTCTGGTGCATTCCTGGGAATGGCTGTCAATGGTGGAGAGATCATAGATTAAAACGTGGGACTCGGTGCCTGCATCTGTGGTTTTAATTCTGGTGTAGGGTGTGGTTTGTTGGATTACCTCTAGTCCTGATTCCTTTTGGACCAAAATGGAGGGAACAATCCTTGTGTCCTCTACTTGCCACCAAAACCTCAGAGATCTCAATTCTCTGAGATCTGCCTTATAGCAGCCTTCCAGTACCTGAAGGGGCTACAGGAGAGATGGGGATGGACTCTTGATCAGGGATTGGAGTGGTAGGACGAGGGGGAACAGTTTTAAACTGAAAGAGGAGAGGTTTAGACTATATATTAGGAAGAAATTCTTTCCTGTGAGAGTGGTGAGACGCTGGAACAGGTTGCCCGGAGAAGCTGTGGCTGCCCCGTCCCTGAAGGGGTTCAAGGCCAGGTTGGACAGGGCTTTGAGCAACCTGGTCTGGTGGGAGGTGTCCCTGCCCATGGCAGGGGGTGGGACTGGATGATCTTTAAGGTCCCTTCCAGCCCGAACCATTCTATGCTTCTACAATCTGGTGTATGTGGGTAGAACCTGCTCTGTATTGGATCGTGATATGTAGAAGGACACGGGCACACATCTGGTGGGAGTAAGTTACCACATCTGGGAGGCTGCCACACTATGTGTTGGGAGAACAGGTATAATTGCAGGGGGAAGGGATGGACCTAGAGCACTTGACCTTACCAGGGTCCTTCCTGGATGAACACCCTGGCCCTGGAGGGATGACTTGCTCTGGGTAGGTGACTTGCAATGCAGAAGAGAACAGGCAACATGATGCTTCTGCAGTCTGAGATACGGACCTGGGAGGAGAAGCAGAGGCATGTGGAGGGCCACTGGGAGACCCTCACATTCAAGGTGTGGAACTAGATAAGGGCTCTTATCAGTGGCCAGAGGCTAGTGAGTACAGGGTTGCCTCACTGGCCCAACCATAGGAAACTCATCAAACTGACTGAAGGAGCATGTAACTTTGTGCCTACTGTCATGAGCAGCACCTGACAGCTCAGGGGGAAACAGAAGCATCCACCAGGACCAAAACACCTCAGCTGTCCTTGCCCCGGGCAAGCAGCGAGGCAGGGGTGCTGGTTCAGGCCTTGGGGTGGCCACTCCTGTGTGAGTGGCATCTGTCTGGGACAGGAGGTGGCATGCCCTGGTTCTTCTGAGGCTCTGGGCCAGTGTTTTCCCTGAGAGGTGTACCGAACTGGGTTTGTTATCTGCTCTGTTATGGGGCTGGGCTTGCTGTGAGGTCCCTGAAACCTTGTTCCTAGGTTGCAGCTGCTCCTGATGAGGATTACAAGGTTGGGACAGGGTTCCCAAGTGATTCAGGATCATGACAATGTCCTGAAACACCAAAGAGCTCTGTGAATGGGGGTAAAAGCTGGGAGAGCATGGGGATGGACTCGCTCTGAAGGCAAGGTGGTCCACACAAGGGTCTCACTCCACAGTTTGGTCCTCCCCTTCAGCGAGGGATCCAGAGAGAAGGAATTAAAGGTCAGGCAGGCTGAGACAGCTCCTGAGGGTCTTGGTGCCTGAGCCTTCATCCCCATAAGTGGCAGGGGGACAAAAAAGATTTGGGTGAGACATTTACTGGAGCTGTTCAGGTGCCCCTGGGGACTAACGCACGCACGAAACCTCGCGTCCTGCTCTTTGTGGAGGGATGTGCTGGCATCTGGGGGACTCTGCTGCCCTCCTCTGAGAGTAGCTCAGCTGGCAGCTCGTGCGGTTCAGAGTGGCTATTAGGACAGCATGAAATATTTGTGGAATTTAATATGAAAGTAAATAACTTGGAGGCTACCAGCGTGGCAGCGCTGCTTGTATCTCTTTTCACCTCCCCTGTGGCCTCCATCCTTGCAGACCTTGAGGAAGACGCCGGTCTGAAAGCCCAGCAGAGGAGAAAGTAAGGAGGTGCTGACATCCATCCTCGGTCTCACAGCCCTGGTATCATTCTGATTTTTCTCCATTTTACAGATACGGAGATTGAGTTACTGTGACGGGAATTGAATCCCCGCTTTGGGAATCCCAAAAGTCTGCTCTCTGTGCTGAATTAGCTGCAGCTGTCTGGGAAAGGCTCGGCGCCCTCCTTGCTGTCTCCCAGCGAATAATAAGTGCTTCTCTCAGAAGGATGCCGTGGGTCCCAAAGCTTGGTGAAGTCCCTTTCCCTTCTCCAGTTTCAGTGCTGAGACGGACGCAGAAGCAGCTGGCATCAAAGGTGCCTCTCAAACTGACATTCTTCCCTGGAATCTGATGTAATAAACAAAAAAAAATTAAAATAATAATAATAATTAAAAAAAGAGACAAGGAAAGTACATGAGGGGGTGCTGTTTTGCACAGACAGGATTTACTCTGAGGTTTGAGCTGGGCATGAATGTTTGAAGAGGACGCAGTGACTATCAGTGACCCCCCAGACTTCTTCCCCTTATGTTGCAGGATCTATCACTCATTCTGCACCATCCTGGGGGCACACTGAGGGTGCTGCCCCCCCTCACGTAGCACTAGAGCTCAGTGTAGTAATTAATTTCCTTGTGGACTATGTGCTGTTCTGACATAAGGAGGGAGTAACTTACTGCTCCAGTGGAAGAAGCCACATCCCTGTCAGCTCTACTGCCTTTTACAAGTGTCTCTATCTTTTTTTTCCCAGCTCTGTGGCAAATCAAGAGCCATCTGGTAACACTGGGCTCCTGTGAGGCGGTGTTGGCACGTGTGTGTGTATAAACAGCCATTTGGGATGGGCATGGACCAAACTGCAGGATCCCTGGGAATCCTGGCCAAGAGGCTCGATACATGGACAGACTGACTGTACCTCACTGGGATTATTTTTGGCCATCGCTCCCAGACACATCTAGATATGTCTTTACATCAGAGATTGTTGCCCAGGTGACATATCTCTCCCTTTCCCTCTGATGCTGCATAGTTCAGTTTGGACAGACAGAAAAAGGAGCAAAGAGCCCTTAGCGAGGTCCCCCGTGGTGGGGATCAGGTTCCAAAGGGAGAACCACATGTTGGTCACTTCTAGGGACCTCCTTGCAGATATTGTGGGGATGCAGGACTGAGAAGTTTCTGGTTGGATAAACAGTGACCAAATCAGCCAGCAGAAAGGAAGGTCTTCCTAAAAAGCTGAGGAACAGCACTCCTTTCCCTCTGAGTTTCCCAGCTGCTCTTTTTCCTTTCCAGACTGGTGTCTCTTCTCCTGGGTTCAGGCTGAACGCTTCCTTCAAAGGATGCTGCGGAGCAAGGAGGTTGCTCTCTGTCACCTCTCTCCAGCTGAGAACCAGGAGGAACAGCAGTGTCTCTGGTGAGTCTCTGCTCAGTGCCACAGTGTGATTGCTCTCAGCAGCATCCATCTGAGCACTGCTGACCCCCCCTGCTCTCCTGGCCCTCAGTCAGGAGCTGAGCATTACGCTTTTCCAGTCTTTTCTTTTCACCCTGGAATGAGGGTTGCACTTTGCTGGGTGATCAAGGCAAATTCCCCTCCATGAAATCGGAGATCTTAGACCCGGAGGTCCCAGAGGACCCTTGCTGAAGCCCTTCCAGCTGGTTGAGCCAACGTGCTGCGCAGCTGGGGCTGAGACTGCCCAGAGGGAGGGGAGGGAGTGGGTGGATGAAGCCCGGAGTTTTAGGCCATTTGTTTTCATTCTCATTTTCATGGCAATAACATCCGGTCTGGGTTTGCTGGGTCAGGGGTGTAGTCCTGCTTTCCAAGCTCTAAGATAATCCCTGTTTCTCCTTCCCTTCCCAGCCTGAGTCTGGATTTTTCTTCTTCTTTTTTTTTTTTCTTTTTTTTAAAATTGTAGTAGGATCTGAATCCATGAGCAGAGGAGGTTTGAGCCCTCTCCCATGGCTGGGAAGCATCTGTGCTGGGTGGTCTGGCACCTTGTTTGAATCAAACTCAGGATTTTGAGTCCCGCTTTTCATTTATGGTCCATTCAGAGGAAGGTGTGGGCGCTCCAGGAGGGAATAAGAAGGATATGATGTGGAGGCAGAGCTTCTTGTCTAGAGGAGGCAATTAGAACCACCAGAAACAGACCCCACCAGATGGGAATCTCTGCTTTGCCCTGGTGGTTCCCCAGTTCCTCAGTAGATGTGCACCAGTGTCTGCCTCCACAGAGCCTGGGCTGAGAGGAGGTCACTGGGTAATGGTGTGGAGGGTCTCCAGAAGTGACAGGGGTCTGCTTGGGGTGCTGGAGGAGGTGTTCAGGCTCCTAAACATCTAGAAGATGCAGAGCTGGGTTAGAGGACCCAATGGGGTGCTACAAGTGTAACCCCGAGTCTGAGAAACCTAGAGGAAGGACTGGGGGAGGGTCCTTTCCTTCGTGAAAGAGCTGTGAGGAGCAAGGGATGTGACTCTCAAGAAGAAACAGAAAGCATTAGCAAGATGCTTCTTTGCCTGGAGGAGATGGGAGGATGAGAAACAAAAGGTGAAGAGTCAGGGGGAACAGCATTTCGGCAAGGTAGATCTGCAGGAGGGATGAAGTGGGGGTGAGTGGGTACAAGTGGAGGAGCAGTGGTAGTGGGGAAGATACGGGGAGGAAAAGGGTGACTAAAAACGGCTGTGGCAGCGGGGAGGTACCACATCAGGGCCTTCACAACAGGTCTGTGCCTTGCTGGGAGACTTGCAGGGAGGCAAAGTCGATTTTATGACGCTTCGTTGCCCAGAAGTCAGTGATTTTTTTCAGATTCCGTGAAATGTGATGGGAAAAAATGCGAGAGAGAGCAAGGTACTTCCATGGTGTGAGACAAGGGTGCTGGGTTGGAGCTTCCAACTGCACTGAGACTTCAAGGTTGTCTGGTGGTTTGTTGTCTTTTCAAACCGGAGGTGGGAGCTGGGTCTGTGTTTCTCCAACTGATGGGTGGACACTTTGGGACGCGCCGGGGGGACAGCTAGCCTTGTGCAGAGGGGATGGAGAAGGCAGCAGCTTTTCCTGCTTCAAGGCAGCTCGGGAGTGATAGGGGCCGAGTTCTGCTCTGCTGGCCCAGCCCATTCATCTGGTTATGGAGGAGTCTCAGGGTCTCTCCAGGCTTCCTCAATAGCTTTGGGGTGGGGAGTGAGGGGGAGCACATGCCACTCACATCTTGCGACCAGTTATTTCTGCAAGGGGCTGGGATTCAGCATCCCCAGCACATCCTCTCTTAATGCTTCCCGTCTGCATTATCAGTTCTCTTTCTTCCTGCCTTTGTTGAATCCTGGAAGTTCTACCTTTCTAATCTGAGGACCCTCCGTCCCTAACAGCCAGGCCTTGGGAGTTAATAATTACAAAGACTAATTACTTCTGGTGCTGCCTTGCAAAGCTGGAGATCTTTCCCCTCCTCCCAAAAGTTCCCTGAAGATAACAAAGGTTACAGCCATTGACACAAACCTCCCGGACTCTTTGCTCCGAGACTTCAGAGCATGGGGTCGGCCTCTGTTGTTGCCGTGGATCCCGGCCATGAGACAGGGCAGGGCTGTAGATGACATGGACCCACAGAAGAAGCTGGGACAGGGAATTTCTCCCCGTGTAGGACCTACAGCGGCGCTCTGCGATGGATACAAGGATCACCATGTCTAACTTGCCTGCCTTTGGCGTTGTGTCTGGTGGCGAGGCAGAGGATGGAGCAGCTGAGACCAGGGAGGGACCTGCCGCTGGGTGCAAAGGCTTGGAGGGGATACCACCGCCTGGAGGAAAGCCCAAGGCAATGGCAAGGTAGGACACAATGGGAAACATGGGGGAAGGACCCATCTGGAAAACATACTCCGTCACCAAAATTGCAGTGCTGTCAACTGGTGGTGGGAGGTGGTTGTGGGATCTGCTGTGGGCCTGGGGTAACAGCAGAAGTGGTTTTGTCCCCAGACATGTCCCAGGGACAGGGACAACAGGCTCTGCATTCCCTGGAGCACTTTGTGGGGAGGTGGGAACACCACAGTGCTGTCTCTCTGCCTGTAGGTAATGCCCCAAAGAGACTGTGAACTTTCTAGAACCGTAGCTCCTCTTGATTTCAATGTGGAGTGGATCAGTCTTTTCCAAATGCCTCAGCAATCACCTGGGGCTGACCCTTTTTGCCCCTCTGTTGTAGCAGAGCAAGAGTGGAAAAAGCTTTCAGGATGAGCATGCCCTGGGCAAAGGGGGCTCCTCCATGCACAGGTGATGCAGGAGGGAGGAGAATTGGGTGGACAGAGAACGGCGTGTTCCCACTGCTTTGCAGAGAGGACTGTAAATCAGTGTGGCCACATGACTGCTGTCATCTACTGGGAGCGCTGCCCCGCTCCCTCAGCCTCCTGGAGACGGCGAGTGCAAGGATGAGCTAGCTAAAAATGGGAGCCACGGCATCCAAAGTCCAAAGCTCAGTGACAACGAGACCCACTCGTCTCATGGAAGGGTACGGAAACCCAAGTGCTTTCCCTGGGTGCCGAGTTTAAGAATCCTGGTCCAGTCCCACTGTTGCCCACCACTAACAAGAACATTAATTTCTCCCCTCAGACAGGTTTCCCCCATCCTTTCATGTTGCTGTATATTATCACTTATTTGCATCTGTTATGGTTTGAGGAACCCACAACTTATTGTTGTTCAGACAATTATTCTCTCACCCAATGACCCCTCCCCACCTGGGAAGGGGAATTGGGAAAAGCAAGGAAACCAGAGGGTTGAAATATAAATAGATTTAATAGAATAAGACTAAATAATTAACATTAAGAACACCAAAAAAACAATATTGATCCCGATATCGATATAAAATACACCAGGACTGTCCCCAGACCGTTCTATCCCAGGAAGCTGGTCCCTCCCAGCAGGGACAGCCCATGTGGGACCCTGCGAGCGCTGCGGCTTCGGGAGGAAGGGAAGGGCTCAGGGCTCCAGCACCGGGGCAAGGACTTCTCGGGGTGGCAGCCACCAAGGGAGAGAGAGAGAACTCCTCAGCAAACTTTCTAATTTATATTGAATGTGATGTTCGTGGTATGAAATAATCCTGATGGCAGTTTGGGTCGAGCGCCCAGGTCTTGTTCCTCCTCATCCCTGCACCTGGTGAGCTCCATAACACTGAGACCTTGAAACCCACATACCATAGCTGGCTATAAAGTAAATTATTTTCATTAATTCAGACTCTAGAGTCTTCTAAAAGCGCAGTTTTCCCTAGCGTTAGAAGAGACCTTACTGAAAAGTAACATTACTGAAAGAGATATTAATCCTGTGTTGCTCCAGCGGGAACAACATCCCAGGCTGAGCTCATCCCAGAGCTCAGAGCTGTGTCAGCGGGAGTCTGAGGGCAGGCTCCGTGCCAGGGAGGGATGATGTGTTTACTGGCAGCCTACGGGTGTTAGGAGGAGCGTACGGGTGTTATCAGCTGCCGGTACCGGTTTGAATCCCTGGCTGAGCGCACACCTTCTCCCAGGGCCCCTCCAGCTGTAAGTGGCAGTGACATCCCCTTGCATACAACCGCCTCCCCTGCACCAGCATCGCTCCAGGGGCTCTCTCCCCCAGCCTCAGCTCGGGAGGAAGGCTCTTCGCTCACCCCAGCAGCGCCCATCTCGGCCATTGCGAGCCCCAAATTGGGACAGGGACAGCAGTTCTGAGGTTTGCCTTTCTAATGTCTGTCCCCTGGACCCGTCACAAGGGCTCGCAAACTCTTCCACGGACTCACGGCTCTGGAAACGGCCCTGGTTTGATTCCTGAGAGGGGGGAGACCCTTGTGATTTCCAGCTCGGGCAGCGGCCGCTCTGAGGAAAACACAAAAGCTCCGTGAGGAGGGATAAAACCCATCCCACCCGGCCACCGGCTGAGGGGGACGGGACGCCGGGCCGCAGCGCAGCAGTCCCCGCCGGAGCGCCTCCGGGTCGGTCCTCAAAGAGGCCGGGCTCGGCTCCACAACCCGGGACGCGGCGGCAGGGGCCCCATGGCGGAGGCAGGGCCTCAGGGTGGTCACCGGGCCTCACAGCGACCGCCAGGCCCGGCCGCCATCGCGCTCCCTCCCCGCCGAGCCCCGTCCAGGCGGCAGCGCGCNCGGCGGCGGCGGGAGCTCCTCCGCCTCCTCCTCCCTGAGCAGCAGCGGCGGTGGCGGCGGCAGAGGGACCCAGCTATGCTGCGGGGGGAGGTCCGGCAGCCCGGCCCCGCCGGCTGTGTGTGGGGGAAGGCTGCGGGCGGTGAGGCGGCGGCCGGGACGCCGGGGCCTGGCCGGTGGCGGGGGAGGCGGCCGGGTTGTGTGGGGCTGCGGTGTGTGGCGGCCGGATTTACCCCCCTCAAAGCAGGCAGGGCGGGGAGCCAGCGGCTGCCCCCGAGCCTGGCCGTCCCGGGGTGCTGGGACAAGGGCCGGGAGGAGCCGGGCTGAGTTTCCCTTCGAAGTTCCATTGGGTTTGCCTTTCCCCTCGGACTTCCACTGGGTTTACTGGGTGTTTTTTTGCTGTTAACACCTTGCGTCCTCACGGCCGAGTAACTCACGGCTCAGTCCGGTCTCAAGGCTCTGTGTTTGTGCGTGCAGTCCTGTGGAAGTCAAGCCAGGAGACAGAATAAGGAGGTACCGTACCAGCAACCCGCAGACATAAGGACACAGCGGGTGACTGAGGCAAATACGAGAAAGACAAACTGTTCTTTACGCTGTAGTCGAACAGACCATATGCTTGGGAAAAGCTTTTAAGAGCTGGCAGGGTGGTGGAGCGGGCTGTGGACCGATGCTGCTTCGTGGCGATGCAGAACGGCGAGGGTCAGGCATCTGTCCTGGTCGGGATGAAAAAGTCGTGTCCTCCTCACAAACCTGGGGGCAAGAGTTTAACCTGGAGAGACCCACGGGCTGTTTGCATGGGAAATAACCCTGCCGGATCAGCCCTGCAGGAAACATGTGGGGCCCGCTGGAAAAAAAAGTGCAGATCCTGCACATTTTTTTGCTTTTTCTACAGAATCCAACTTTAGAAGGTTGTGGGGTGTTGAGGTTTGAGCTTTTTTTTTTGTATAAGTTTGCATTTCTTGTGGCACTGTGGCTCCTTTAGGATACGATACGTTTTTCTGAGAAAGATAGCCACCAGTCAGACCAGCGGATAGCAGGAGAGTGCAAGTGTGTGTGGTCCTTTGGTTTCGGGGGGTGTATTTCAAAGCCCCAGCTGGACACTGGAGATGGGAGCTTGACTGGGCAGAAGCCGGTATAGCCAAGGCTTTCGTGGGGATTCTATTTGCACAGCCTGGAGAATGTGCTATCCCGTCATAGAAGATGGGATGATTTTTCAGGATAGAATTTTAGGTCCCTTGGCATTACGGAGTGTGAGTGGGACTGCTTCATTCCTCGGTGTCCTCTAGTTTTCTTCCATAGCGTGTGGAAATACACTGAAATACCAGTCTCCCAAGACAAACAACTTCCATCTGAGAACTTGAGAGTCGTAAAGAAGCAACGTTGTTTTTTTTCTTTCTGTTATGTATGGGTTAGATTGGCTTAGTAGTTCAGTGGACCGTAGAAATGTCCCTTTTCCTTGCTGCTTCTTGGTTTTTTTCACTAGCTGCTTGGTTTTGAATCTAGCTTTTCCTCTATGCTCTGTTGTGTTTTTGCAACTGGCAGGGGCCCTTCGGTGTGTTTCCTCTCTAATGCAGGAGAACCTGGAGAGACGTGTTCTCTACTTACCCTGTCTGATCTCAAAAGTCCACAGCGGAGAGGGCCTCCACTGTGCCACCTGAGAAATGGTTTAACTGTTGAACAGACCTCTCTGGCATGCTTCCCCTGCTCCGTGGCAAATCCATTCCAGAGAACCTCCCCTGATCTCTGGGATGAATTGATGTCATTATGTCCCCACCTTCCTGTAATGGATTTAATTCCTTCCTTTGGGTCATTCTCTTGCTCGGTCCCTCCCTTCTCTTAGTGTTTGGATTCTTTGGAGACCTCCTCATCCTGTTAGCAATGTCACTGTTTAGGTAAGTGATCCACGTTAGCTAATCTTGACCTTTCTAAACCATTTTATTTCTCCTGTGCAGTTCTGCTTTTCCTCTGATTAACCAAATGTTCCAACAGAGCAGCCTAACTGGATGGAGCAGGCACTGCTCTCTCTGACCACCATGTAGTTCACACTTGCTCTCTCGCACCTCCAGCTGTAGAAGTGTGCCTGGTCTGGGAGTTCCAGTTGGTCGTGGCTCACTCAGGCGTATCCCTCCATGTTTGTGCATATTTCTTTTTATCAAGCAGTCCCAGCATGCTGAATAGCTCAAGATGAATTATCTTTGCTTGGCGGCACTGTCTGTCCTTTTTCCTCTGGCCAAAACTAATGTTTATTTTCTTGCCCTTTCCCCAACGCACCCTTTTATGTTATTTTCCACACTTCCAAGTTTAGTAGTATCACCAGGATGAGCCTTTTCTAGATCTTCCCGGTCAATGCTCAGTAAAACCAGGTGAAGTCAGTGGGACACCAGTTCGTTTCTGTCTTTTCCAACCTTCTTAGCACTGTTATGGCCGGTCCTTCTGGTGCTTTCACTCATTCTTGCTCAACAGAAAGGCCAGAAAAATCTATGGTATCCAGAAAAATCCATGCACATCCTCCCCCAGGTCTGTAGTCAAAATGCTGTCTAGTTGGCATGGCATGGCGATGGTCTCGTGCTCTTCACCTTCCAAGGGTTCAGAGTGCTTTCCATGTGCACTTTTCCACGTGCTTTCCTGTGTACCTGAGCTGAATTACCTGGTAGCTGCTGCTTTTTTCCTCTCTTTAGAAAATGACTCTGGACAACTGTTGCTCATGGGCAGCTTTTTGTGGGGGAGAGCTGGCAGAAAGGGAGCAATTTAAGTAGCCAAGGTGGTAGCATCATGCTGTAGCCACATGGCATAGCCGAGGAGAAAAAGGCCAGCGTGTCAGTATCTGGGCCTCATGGCCTTTTGTGTTTGGGTGAGAGGAAGGAGAACAAGGCTCTTTTGAGCTGCACGTGGCTGAGGAGATAAGCCCAGTATGAGGCTGGAGTCAGAGTGTGGCCTGGCTGGAATACAAGAGGTAGGGCAAATTCAGGAGAGCAAAATACAGAGATCAGGAAAAGAGAAGAAGAGAAAGCGAACCTAACCAAAAGAAGGTGAGGGCTTCTCCGCAGGTGAGGGCTTCTCCGCAGGAGAAGGTGGTGGGCAAGAAGGAGCGTGCGGGAGGAAGGATTGGTGCTGTGCATGGAAGAGGGTAGCACCACAGCTCAGCCGAGCCTCGTGACCCAGAGATAACCGGCAGCAGGTTAATCTGTAGCGCGGTGTGTGCTGGATGTGATAGAAGGCTTCCATATGTGCAAGGCTTGATTGCACGCCCGCCGACTTCACGTGGCAAGTGACCGCGTGAGGACAGTTCAGTGGGTGAAGAAGGGGTGATGCACGTACTCCAGGTAACGCTATGATGGCAGTACCCCGTCATGCAGCCACTTAAGCCTACGTCTGCCTCTCGCGAGACCCCAGCAGCTGCAAATCCTACTAAATTCATCAGCCGCTTCCAGGGTCTGTGTTGGTCTGTTGACAAAGTCCTGCTGAGCACTGGGGAACAGTGTCCTGGCTGATTCTTCTGGTTCCCTCTTCCTAGTGCATCTCTACTCGCCACTGAAAATAAAAAATAGGGCTTCGTTTCAGCTCAGTGGAAATACACTGTGTTAGGCAGTTCCTTGGAGGACTTTGGTGGGAAACCAGTAGGTTAAAAATAGATCCTTCCCCTCGGAAGCAGGGGTGGGAGGAAGAGGAAGGCTGGGTTTGCAGTGAAGGGGATCAGGGTCTGTATATTGCTGGGGAAGGGGAGAGCTGTACTCGCTTTTTTCTTGCTCCTCCTTCAGTTGGGGAAGCAGTGTCTCTGAATTTAGGTCTACTGGGTATATACTGGAGTTCTGAATGAGCCAGCTGCAGTCTGTTTCTCGCGGATGAAAATGGAGTTCCTGGAGCAGCTGTCTTTAGTTCTCCTGCTTTATCCTGAGTTAATAGTACCTGTGAGGTGTTGGTTGAGAAGGGTGAAGCTGGGAGTTACTAATAGCATTACTTTGCCCACTAAGTTTTGTGTGTCCGGAGTTGTCCGTGAAGGGAGCACTCGCTGTTGAGAAACCAGCCCTTCTTCAGAGGGGTGCAGGCTGGGCATCTCAAACTAGACTTGGCGCCATCCTTAAAGATCCCAGGACAGGAGTGGAGATTTCCCCCAAAGTTTTTACTTTAGACTGTCATCTCCTCTGTTGTTGCTGCTCTGGAAGCAATCCATGCCAAAAGGGTGAAGCACTTCAATAGGGAGGCAGTGCCTGCATGCTGGGTAAAGGAACTGGTGCTGCTGGGCACAAAGCAGGACCTGCTCTTCATACACCATCACCCTCCCTGCCTCACTTCAGTGCCTGGGAGAGGCTGGAGGTGGATGTGTTGCGAGTGTTAGAGGAAGACACTGAATCGTCCCCACCATATTTATCAAAATATAAAGTTTCACTGTGCTGGTATCCCACAGCCAGGCCAATTTTGAGGAAGACAGCCAGAAGCAACCCACTGTGGGACACTGGAAGACACTAATGCCATCCAAAGGCAGCAAGGAGGAGCCAGAGACTGCATGCCAAGATGCCGGAGGTGCGGATGAGACCCAGTCCACTGAGCAGCTCAACGTGTCACGTCTACGCAGCTCTTCAGTGGAGATCCGTGAAAAGGGATCTGAATTCCTGAAGGAAGAGCTGCACAAAGCACAAAAGGTAAGACCCAGGGCTTGTGAGAACACCTGAGGATGGTGGCACAGATTTGAGCAGTGGAGTTTTTTCTAGAGGTGGTGCTGAGGGCTGCAGGGTCTGAATGTGGCCGTGCCAGAGCCTGGAGCAGGCAGAAGAGGAGCAAGATTAGGGCTACGAAGATGATGAGGGGACTAGAACATCTCTCTGCTGAGGAAAGGCTGAGGGACTTGGGTCTTTTTAGTCTGGAGAAGAGAAGACTGAGGGGGGATCTGATCAGTGCTTAGGAATACTTACAGGGTGGGTGTCAAGAGGATGGGGTCGGTCTTCTTTTCAGTGGTGCCCAGTGACAGGACAAGAGGTAATGGGCACAAACTTGAACATAAGAAATTCCATCTAAACATGAGGAGGAACTTCTTTCCTGTGAGGGTGGCAGAGCCCTGGAAGAGGCTGCCCAGAGAGGTGGTGGAGTCTCTGTATCTGGAGACATTTAAACCTCCCAGGACAGGTTCCTGTGCAACCTACTCTAGGTGGACCTGCTTTGGGAGGGGGGCTGGACTAGATGATCTCCAGAGGTCCCTTCCAAGCCCATATCATTCTATGAAGATTGAGCTGAGGTGGTCATAACCTCCAAAACCTACATGCCAACATCCAAATTAGTCTCAGAAACCTGCTGGAAAGCAGCTTGAGGCAGGCAGTGCTTACTATGGAGCCTCCTGCTAATGGCAAATGAGCAATTCCGGCCAGAAAAGCCTGCTGCAACTTGTGGAGGGACGCCTTTGGCAACACAGAGTGTGGTACAGAGTTTAGCGACAGGAGTCTTGGGTCGGGGATGCACACCGTCGTGGGGAGGAAGGGTTGTGGTTGAGAAGTGGGGGCAGGCAGGCGTCAGCACTGCTGGGGCCAGCAGGGAGCTCACGCATCCCTCTCCCTTTCCTCAACAGGAGCTGAAGCTGAAGGACAAAGAATGTGAGAGATTGTCAAAAGTCAGAGAACAACTGGAGCAGGAACTAGAGGAGTTAACAGCCAGCCTATTTGAGGTACCACCCTCTTGCTTTTCCCATCATTTCTTAAGCTAAGCTTACATCCAACTGCTTTAAGACAGGCTTTCCCTGAACTTCCAGCCATCTCCTCCCCCAGTTTCCTCATTTCCCCTGTTGTTCTTTCCCACTTGGAGCAGCGCTGGGCAGTGCTGCAGGCAGAGCCTCAGAGCAGGGGCTTGTACCCGCTCCTGCGGGGGGCATTTACATGCATTTCTTTCCCCCTTCTACCAGCTGTGGGGTGGCATAAAGAGCACGGCAGTTATGGGGCTGTACATCTGGTAGCAAAACCAGATGTGGGGTTGCCTGGAGCTGAGCATTAACTCCCTGTCCCTCTCCCATGCCTGCTCTGTAATCTGGGCAGCAGCTGCTGGGTAATAGAGATGATTTCCTGGCCCATGTCAGCCCTTGCTTGGGGTGGGAACAAGCTGCATGTCCTCATATACTCTGCACCAGTGAGTGTTCAGAATGCCCGTTGGTTGTTTTTTTCTTCTGTAACGTGATTCTTGCCAAGCTCTATCCTGGCAAAATCCCATTTACCAGCAGCTCTGATGTCTGGATCTGACTGGGCAGTGAGGAAAGCCAGAGCCCGTCTGTACCTTTGAAACACAGGCTGATGCTGAGTGCGAGAGCCGCGAGAGCATCCCCCCTCCTGGAGATTTGGCTGCCTGGGCTCGGGGTGAATTTAGAGATAATGCAGCTGAGGGCTTGTCCCCTTTCTTTGGTGGCCTCGGACAGAGCGCTGCCAGACAGTGCTGCAGTGAAGCCCCAGCTGGTCTATGGGAGATGCTTTTAAGTTGGTCTCTTACCATTTGGCCCCCACCTGAGCTACAGCTCCTGCTGCGTTGCAGCCATGCCCAGAGCAGCGAGGGCTGGCCACTCCGCACGGGAAGTGGGAGCAAAGTGCAATAACAAGTCAGGCAAGAACAGTGACCTCACCAGCCAGGAGCCAAGACGTGGAACAGCAAGTCTGGATCAGGATCTCTGCCGCAGATGGCAATCAGGGTCAGAAAACAGTCCAGTGATCAACCAGCAAGTCTGCAGCGACAGCGCAGGCCTGAGGTCAAGTCAGGAAGCCATGTTAGTGAGTCTGAGTCAAGGTCAGGGTGGCAGAGGTATTGGACTGGGTGCAGACATAGCTTCTACACGGCTGTGATGTGGCTCAGGTGGGTGCTAATGTGAAAGCCTCAGCTTTAAAGCAATTCCCAAGGGCAGGGAAGGGCAGGCCCTTCCTTCTGGCTTTGCTCACAGCAGCCCATATCGGTGAAAGAGATGACCTTGGACTCAGCCAGCAAAACTCTTTCATTTCGCCAACAACGCTCCTAGAAGGGGGATGCACTCCAGGCTCTGGCACTGAGAGCTTTCTCTGGGAAATTCTGGGGGAAGGCTCTTCGTGGCTGACAGAGTAAAACCCTTGCATGTGGCAGTGCTGTCTGTCCCCCTGCTTCCTTGCTCAGAGCATGCGATAACGGCAGATCTTTGTCCTGCCCTGGTGGCTTTACGAGTTGGGACTGAAACAGGCAGACTAAAATTCTCTCTGGTCCAGGAAGCGCACAAGATGGTGAGAGAAGCAAACACTAAACAGGCGGCATCAGAGAAACAGCTGAGGGAGGCACGGGGAAAGGTGAGAACCGCTCTCTATCTGACTTGGATCCCAGTGCTAGGTTGGTGGCATCCCGGCCCAGCCTGGCCATGGTGCTGTTTGGTGGCTGGAGGAGAGTAAATCACCTGCAGTTCGGTCTCTCTGAGATGCTGCGTTTACTCTGTTCCCTCTCCAGCAGACACTGACTGAGGGGGGAAAAGGCATCCTTGCAGTCTGTAAGATCCAGCTCCCCTTTGAGACATGGATGCCGGAGGAACCATGGAGAAGTGATATGATATTTAATTGCCACAGCTGTGGGGACAATTAGATCAGGGAGCTGGGGAGTTGGAATTTCCTGACAAGGCTGCACCACAGGGCTGCTCAACTGGTTCCTTCTCAAGGAGAGAGACATTTCTTCTGAGTTATTTGGTCTAAAAAGAGCCCGGAGCAAAATGTGCTCAGACTGAGGAGAGCAGAGGGATGGGGTCCCAAATAGCTACTGTTTAGTCCTGTTTGAAATTCTGGGTGATGGTGAGCATTTGGGAAAAAGGGGAGAAGGCTTCGTGACTGGGCTTGTAACTGGTTCCCTGTGGCTTTGGTGTTTGGTGGGGTGCAGCGAGCTTGAGCTCAGCAAGTGCTGAAGGTGCTGTTGACTCTTGCCTTGTCTCCTTAGATCGACATGCTGCAGGCTGAGGTAACAGCTCTGAAGACGCTGGTGATCACATCCACACCTTCCTCTCCAAACCGGGAGCTGCACCCTCAGCTCCAGAGCCCTTCTAAAGCTGTCTTCAGGAAGGGCCATGGGCGAAACAAGAGCACCAGCAGCGCCATGGTCTCAGCTGCCAGCCAGAATGTGACTCCAGAGCCAGTCAGTCATGAGCGCAAAGAGGTGGGTGAGGGCCATTCCCTGCGTCGGCCTTGGAGCCACCACTGTCACTGTGCTCAGGGAGCCGTGTGGCTTCTGACTGAGGCTTCCTGGAGAGCTCTGTGGTTTCAGTGTTGGGAGAAGCTGCCTGTGCAGTAATCTGGCTTGTTCCCTAAATTTGTGCTGAGGCAGACTCTGGAGGGTTTCTGTTTGTGGAGATTTCCCCGTCTGGGAAGCGTGTTCGAGGTTGCGTCAGGACAACCGCTAGAGGAAGCGGTTGAGGGATCCCTGGAGGGCACGGACAGATCCAGGAGCTACCAGTGCTGAGAGTGGGTATGTCAGGAGCTGCTGAGCAGAAGCAATTCTGCTGCATCTTGGTAGATGAGTCCACTGCCTGCTCTGGGGTGATTTGCTGTTGGTTCTTCTCTTTGCCTAGTTTGGCTTGGACACCAGGACACCTCCATCAACTTGTAGTCTCTGTCACTCATTCTGTGTTCTTGGGCATGTGCTCGTCTTTGCAGAGTGTATATTTAATTAGATTTAATTCCTTCCGTACTGGAAGGAACTGGGCAGAGAAGCGTACAAAGCAATTTTTAGTGTCTTTCCAACAAACCCTATTTAATTCCCTTGGGTGATCCTTTGATAGACCCCCACCTGTTGTGACCATGGGTGGGGGCAAGACCTTTTCATCTGGGAACTTTCCAGTAGCCAGATGTGTACACAGCTGTCCTGGGGAGCAAAAAGGAGGCAGCTTATGGCACTTGGTCAGGAAGAATAAAAATGAGAGAGAGTGTGTGCGGTGGGAGAATATGTCTCCCTAGTGATTTTTTTTGGGAGCTGTGACCTCTATCATGAAGAATTGTTGAGGGAACATGAAGGCACCTAGTCACTTGGCTTGTATGAGAACATATGCACAAGGGCCACTTGTGAAATTAATACTCTGACCAAACGGGACTGTGCTGGCAACACTGGTAACCTCTGCTTTTGGCAGCGGATTCAATGAATGCCCTCTTGTTGCTAAAGTTTGGGTGAAATGCTTCAGGCAACATTGGTTGTAGCCATTCTCCTGGGATTGCAGTAGCAGTGAGAGATGAGGATCTTTAACTGTGTTCACGGGCAGAGGGGAACAAAGGCTATGTCAGAGAGAAAGCCAAAGGAAAAAAAAGTCATTTCAGTAACTGTGAAGGCCTGATCCACTGGTTTCTCTTGGTCAAGTAGGGAACAGTCCAGATGTGCCGGAAGTTGGAGTAAAATACAGTCAGCTGGAAGCTACTTTGAGGGCCAGGAAGAAAAAGGTTTAATCTTTTTAAGGTTCTGTGGCCTCTCCTGGTGCTCACTGTTCCTCCAGTCAGAACAGAGGAGCTCCAAACCAAGAGCCCAATTCAGTGAATCACTGACTACCCTGTAGAAGTTGCCCTCTACAGTAAGCAGGGATAACTTTTGCCTACTGGGGAGTTCATTTTGCTGTTCTTGGCTCAGTCTCAGCAAAACTCCTGTTGACAATCTGTAGAGAAGTCCTGGCTCTTGTAAGTGACTTGCTTGTTAAATATTTGGACCTGTCATTTCTTTGTGTAGGTAGCTTCCACGTGATGCAGATATCCCAGGGCTTAAAATCCCAGGGCTACAGGAACTAATAATTTTATATATCAGGGGCGGGGTGTTTTTTTGTTAACTTGTTCATTTCCGTCTCTCAGATTCCTTAGTGGCCTGTGTGAGAGGTGATAAAGGGGAACCTGGCATTCAGAGAGTTGGTGCTTGGTGCTCTATGGAAAAAAAAGTGCCCTATCTGAAATTGAGCCTAAAAATGATGGAATTTTTGTTTCCTTTTTGCACCCCAAGCTGAAGTCGAAAGGTGTGGCTTGTGGCCCTCTGATATCTTGAGCAGCACCCTTAGTTCCCTGCAAGGGAGGGCTTGAGCCTTTCCTTATGTCTTCTATTTTGTCTCAGGTTTTTTACCTCCCTTTCTTGTCTCTCTAAACCTTTTCCTTCACTCTCTGTCTCTCCCTCTGCCCTCAAAGTCTGGGTTACCCGCTCTCCTCTCTCTGCTCCTTTGTATCATCCCTGGGAAGGCTCTCTTGTCTACCTATGAACCGAGCTGGCAGGCCTTGGGGGCAGATGCTTCCTCATCCTCGCGGCAGGTAACCTTTCTGGACAGCATCAGGGAAGGGTGGGACCGACCCATCTGCCTCTCGCACTTCCAACCTTTCAGTTCTAGCTTCTTTATATGCTAACTCCATATTTATTTTTTTTTGTTTCTCATATTTCTTTCTCATGTTTGGTTTTTCTTTTCCCATCTTGTGGCTCTGAAGGTGCCTCCTGGTAGCAGGTGAGCAGTGTCCGTAGCACAGAGCGAGCATGCTGGAGCCCAGACCTCTTTCAGCTTTGTTCACTCATGTTCTCTGTGTTGCTCAGCAGGGTTTCTTTAGGTTTGTTTTTCCTTTCAGCAGCTTTAACGGGATTTGCTGGCCTTTTAAGGAGGTGCCCTGTCAGTCAGGTTGGTGGTTTGGCTAATGATCCATCTGGGGTTTAAACACCAGGTCCCAGAGCATCTCCAGGACTGAAGTACTTTCAACCGGGCAGAGATGGAGGCAGCGACCTTCCTGCTGGCTCAGAGGACAGGAGCGAGCTCTGTCCTGGGAGTGATAATTCTTGTAAAAGGCAACGAGCAGACATTAGAATGGGGAAAGTTATTCCTAGTCTTTGAATTCCCTTTGAGAGACCTCCTTTCCTACACTCAGCTTCCCTCTGCAGGCCTGTGTGGCTGCCCAGTGTTCCCATTACTTCTGCGACTCCCCAAACACTAGACTTCTGGGCTTGGAGTGGCCTTTAAAGGGCTGGCATACCCTTGAGCTCCTACTTGGGCTCACTGAGCGTAGTCCTGGGGGTGGTGCTTTATTAATAGCTTTTTCCAATTGTTTTCTGTAGGAATTCTTTCCTTACAGAAGAGTTCTGCCTCCTGGGTGCCATTGTCACTCTGCTTTGCCCTTCAGCTGCCCTCATCATTCCTGCCATGGGCTGAGTGGGCACTTGGTCTGTTCAGTGGTTGTGTGATGGCTTTCCTGCAGCAGAGGTGCTGCCCTGTCCTGGAGGAATGTGGGATGGAGAGCTGCAGGTTTCTGGCAGGATAAGCCCGGTCTGGCACAGAACTGCTGATGGGTGGGAGATGAAAGATCCTTGGAGCAAGCCCACTTCTCTCAGACACTGTTGTGATGTCTAAGCCCTTCTAGACGCAGGTGTCTCGTAGTTAGATTACCTGCACAGTAACAAACACCTTCTGATATGGTATCTCTCCCTCTCACCCACCTTCCCTCTTCCCATTCCTCTTGGACACTTGCTGCAGGTCGACTCCATTTTATTTGCTGAGTTCCAGGCCTGGAAGGAGTCTCCAACTTTGGATAAATCCTGCTCCTTCCTGGACAGAATTTATCGAGAAGATGTAGGACCTTGTCTGGACTTCACAAAGCAGGAGGTGAGTGCTGGAAGAGGAGGTCAAAAACTGCACAGTGTAGCAGAACCATAGTTGCAGCTTTACAGAGGTGACCTTTGCATGTTCATATCTGCACTCGTTTCTCTTTGCCACAGCTGTCGGAGCTGGTGCGAGTGGCTGTGGAGCAGAACACACTCACCATTGAGCCGGTTGCTTCCCAGGCGCTGCCGGTGGTGAAGGTGTCAACGGAAGAGTGTGGTGGCCCAAAGTAAGGAACTGTGCTTTATGCTGTCTTGTCCCCTTCTTGCTGCTGGTCTTTTTGTACCATCTAGTGGAGTTTGGCCAGGCTTTGCTCAGTCAGTTGAGTTGAACAGCTCAAAGGACTCAGCTGAGTGTTCTCCTACCCTATCACTGGTGGTAGATCAGCTCAAGAGAAGGGGAATCATCTCAGCTCACCTGAGGTACTGTAGTCGACTGTAACCTAGTGGTGTGTTAGTGGAACTAGTGGAAGAAGTTTGTTTGGTTTTTTCCCTTAAGGTAGCAACTTGTTTAATGTTCTCTGAAGGTGTGTTTGTCTATAACTTAGGGTCAAAGGATTAAGTCAGAGCTGTATTATCTCATGTTCTTGCATCTTAGAATCAGAGAATCATAGAATTGTCTAGGTTGGAAGGGACCTTTAAGATCATCTAGTCCAACCATCAACCTAACTCTGATAAAAAATCATCACTAAACCACGTCATCATCTTGTGAGGTTTGAGTTCACCCTGCAGTCCTGACCTTGCTGGTGCACCGGGTGGGTTTGAGCCTAGGTCAGAAGAGATCTCCTCTTGCTGTGTATCATCTTCCCAACCTGATGCTGTCACCTTACCATCAGAATTGGGACTAGCGGTGCTCCAGAGCTTGTGTTGACTGTATCTGATGTGACAGGCAGCTTGAGATTGCCTAAAGAAGAGGAGCACTAACAGGAGTGACGTGATATTCCGGATGAAGATAGGGGATTTCATTCAGCTACTGAATTTAAGTTCAGTCAGGGCTCTCTCTCTTTCTTCTTCCCTCCCTGACCTTCAAGTAGAGCACCTTCTAAGCAAAGGTGTTGCTGTAGCAGTAGAAGCTGCTCGCATGCAGGATTCCTGCCACTCTCTTCTGCATTTTCTGTCATTTCTAGGCAAATTGTTCCATGAGTATGTGTCAGGCCAGTTCCAAGAACAACCCATCCTGTGTTTATCCTTATCGGTTTCCTTTTGATTTTTTTATTTTTTTTTGTGTCTTCACAGTGGGTTCCGGTCACAAATTGTAACGTAAGTGAAGTATTTATTTTTTAGCCAGTGATCAAAGATCTCTAATCCATTAACAAGTTACTAACTTAGTGCGATTTAGCAGCTTTGACGCCAGAGCTGAACTAAGCTAACTTTTTAACCCCGTTTAATTTCCACCCAGACAGAACAGTAAGGAATCTTGCTATTGGCAATAAAGGACTCAAAAAGAATTTGTTCCCCTTTGCTTCCCAGATACAAACTACTGATTTTTATGGCAACTTTGTACATGCTGTAGGCCAGAAAGGAGAAAACTGGAGTCCCTGCCCAAGCTGGGATCTACCAGACCTACTTGTCTGAACCCCCACTGCACAGACCTCGGTGGAGCAGTCTGAGGAGTCTAGATGGGCAGGGAGTGAGATGGCCACTGTGTGACATTGCCTTTATACCATCAGAGCAAAATGCTGGCCAGGAGGTGCTGAGGGCAACTGGTTTTTATGGTGGCACGTCTGGCAGAGTGCCAGGGTGAGGTGTGTAGAGCGCTGAAGGGCAGGTCTTCAAATGCTGCAGTTTAGGTTACTTCTAGCTACACTTGTGGTAGCTGGAGTTACATCAGGTGGTATCAACCAAGCCAAGGGTGACCAGCAGGAGTCTTTTTTGTCAGTGAGCTGTGATGCTGAAATTTAGGACCTCTTAAAGGTACCTCATTTACAAAGGTATCGGTCATCCTGCACCTTCTGAGGATTTGATCCTGAAAGTTGTGTTAATGTTTGGGCGATGCTTACTTCTTATTGCACCTGAACGCTTACAGCCCATGCTTCCACTCTTCGCTACTATTTGCCTTGATAGCAGTGGAAAGCAAGCACAGAGACATGCTCAGAAGCTCTCTAAAACATCTGCTCCCATGTGTTGTCACCTTCCATGGCACACAGAGCAACTTTGTGCAGCTGGGGAGGGATGTCCCTCTTCCTGCCATACAGGCACCGAGTCTCCAGGGAACGTGGTGATGAGTACGCAGCGGAAAACTCTGCTTTACTGCTTTAAGTGGGGATGAAGGAAGGGCAACTGTCTGGTGCTGGGAAACATTAATCTTGCAATTAACAGAAGGAAATGGCAAGAAAAGAGACATGCTGCACCCTTCACCCTTGCTGATTATGTCTCTTGGTGGTCTCCCTGGGGCCTGAGCTGTCTTGGAAAGACTGTTTTCTTCACTCAGTCTGGAATCTTACAGTTGTGAAGCCAGGCTTCTTCCCTACCTGCACAAGAAGGGATTGCTTTGTTCTTAGGAAATGCAAGCCTTATCCAGAGCCCCCTGAAGTCAGTACAAAGTCAATCCGTGTGGCTTCAAATAGAGTAGCTTTGAATCAGGCCCAAATTAATTAATAGGAGCGTAGCATAAAGGCTGCGGCGTGGCTTGTTTTAAGTTCTCGGCATGAGCAGATCTGCTCAAATGCTGGATTTACCTGTTTTGCGACCAGGTTTGGTCCCCAGCCAGCGTGTTTGCATCCCATTGGGAAAGCTGATACATCTGAGCAGGATTCCTTCAGGAAAAGCCTTGCCTGGAACATGGAGGAGATGTGCAGAGACCAGATGGCATTGGTTACACTCCAGCCTCAACTCTTTAATATTTTCTGTGGTTTTGACTTGGGCTGTCTGCCAGGGAAAGGGTATGGAATGGGCATGGAATAATTCATGGTTCCAGATATTTAGCCTAAGGTCTCCTAAACTTGCCGTTTATGGGATCTTTCAAGGAGCAAAAAAGCTCATATCAGCCTAAGTGGGTTTTTTTTTTTCCTTCTTTGTGCTGAACTGATGCAGCATCTGCCTTCTGAGCTCCCACTTCCACCTCTTGGGAGGATAGCCTTGAGGTTGTTGAATTGCTGTGTTCTGCTGTGCTGCTCGATTGCTGAAGGCTGAAGTGTTTTTCCTTTGCCTGCAGGAAATGTGCTCTCAGTGGCCTCCCCAGGACCTGCAAGCACCGCATCATGCTGGGGGATTCTGGGAATTACTACTACATTTCACCATCCTGCAGGGCTAGGGTGAGTATTCCACCTTCCCAGGCTGTCTTGACCCTCCAAAATTGTCTCAAGCCCTGAGATAGAGGAGCTTGTGGGTGAACCCTCAAACTGACAGAGACCAGCGGGGCTTTAATTCATTCCTAAGTCAAGCTGGCTCTTGGTGCAGGTCTGCAGCCCTGCCTCAAGCTCCGGTGCTCTGCCTCATGTTCCTTCAGGCAACCTGTCTTCAATGTGTTCGCTTTCCATGGTTTGCTTCAGTACAGGGCTTTGATTGTTTTGCCTTATTATTATTTTTTAATTCTCCTTTGTAAAACACAGTAATTTTCTGCTCTTTAAATGCTGGCTCTTGTTACTGTTCCGGTTCAGATCAGTGACTCAAATGGTTACGAGAACAAGTTGTCCTTTCTTTGGAGGGAAGGGAGAAGGTGAATGATTTGTTAATGTTGTTGTTGGGGCCCTGATTCAACAGAGCATTTGAGAAGTTTATGCTTTCCTGAGTTACATAGCAGAAGAGCTGATCCTGCAACATGTGACTCTTTCTGAGACAAAAAAGTTGGTTTCATCCATGGACTTAAGTTGACTAATTTTTGTCACTTGCACTGAAGTACTCAGTGTCATGAACACCTTTACCTCCTGCACACACGCTTTCTGCATAAATCTTTAACTCCAAAGACTTTTATTCAGTTGAAGAACAGTGCTCTTTGAAGGAAGATCACAGACTTTGCTGCCACATTAAGTAGTGATCGCTTTTGTCTCAAATCTGCAGTAGGTTGGAATTCTTCCGCAGTGTGTCTCATGGACAGTGTAGCATCTTGGGATGGGATTGTAGATGCCCAGAATTTTTTTATTTTTTATTTTTAATCAGCTTTCTTCCCATCTCTCTTTACCTGGTGATATGTGAGACTATTTCTCAGGTGCTCATCACTAAGAGCTTCCATGCTGGGTGCTGTCAAAGCCTCTTGACAGGCAAAGCAGTTCTGTAGCTGACTCCTTTTTTTCTTTTTTTTTTTTTTTTCTCTTTTTTCCCTCTCTCCTTCAGATTACAGCTGTGTGCAACTTCTTCACATACATCCGCTACATCCAGCAGGGCTTGGTGAGGCAGGACGGTAAGATGGGATGGGAGCTGGCTGGGGTGGGGGTGTGCCTTCTGTGGGCCATTGGGAGGAATTAAGGGGTCCTGTTCAGCATGACAGGAATGGGGCCAGCTTGGGGTACCCTGAACTCTTTGAGAACCAGTTCAATGACAAAAGAAAGGCAAGAGCAGGAGGAATAGATGCACGTGTTCCTTGCTCATCAGCTTGTTGGGTGCTTCTCTGTTACCCAGAGAAGCTGTGGCTGCCCCATCCCTGGAGGGGTTCAAGGCCAGGATGGAGGGGGCTTGGAGCAACCTGGTCTGGTGGGAGGTGTCTCTGCCCAGGGCAACAGGGTTGGAACTGGATGATCTTTAAGATCCCTTCCAACTCTAACCATTCTATGAATTCTTTGATTCTTTGCCCTGGAGCGGAGCTGGTAAGGGGTGACCTGATGGGCCTGTCCTCTGCATCCCTCACTCTGGGGATGAGCCAGGCTGGGCTGCGCTGAGAGCACAGCAGAACGTGAGGTAGTGTCCAGCTGTGCCTTGCTTACTGATTTTTGGTGTCTTTTTTTTCCTTTTTTTCTTCCTTTCCCCGCACCCATTTTGCTTTGCAGTGGAGCTGATGTACTGGGAGGTCATGCGGCTCCGGAGAGAGATGTCTCTGGCCAAACTCGGGTTTTATCCCAGTGAGATGTAAGCAGAGGCCTGGACATGGAAGGAAACCGTTCCTGTAGGAACAGCTTGTCAAACGCAGTCTGCCAAACAGATGAACGCCATGTCTCTCCTGCAGTGGGCCTTACTGCCTCCCTGCCCTCCCTCTGCCTGAAGCTGAGCAAGGAGCAAGAAGCACACGTTCCACCTTCAGCTGTCCCACTTCTCCAGCTGTGACTGGAATTCAGCTTCCAAGCCACCCCCTCAGAGCCGGGCTGGCCCTGGCCGCTTTGGGGTGGCTGTCTACGGACTGTCCTCTGTGGAGTCTCCTATATGCAGTGTATATCCATTTATTTTTTATTTTAAAACTTTTGGTTTTATATGCAGTCTGCTTTGGCATAGTCTGAGGCCGGCCCCGTGCAAGGCAGGACTCCTGGACCTTCTTTGTAGGCAAGTCTTTCAGGACAGATGCTGGCTGTCTGTCCGTCTGTCCCCCTCCTTTTGGGGTGGAGGGTGCTGTGCCCAGCCGTACACCTCGGTCCTGCTGGCCACTTGCTCCCCTGATGGCCCGGTAAATGCCAGCAGCCCACAATAATCTCTCGGAGTTTCCAAGTACTTCCTTGCTCCTTTTAGAGGAGCCCGCAAGAGAAGCTTTCTGCCAACTGAGTCACAAAGAGGGATTTGTTTCTGGTTTTAGCTTGCGATTTGGCGCGGGGTAATCCAGGCTGGGGGAACGGCCGGAGCAGAGGCCGGAGCTGTGCACCTGGGGCCTTCGGCAGAAGAAAGCGAGCGGGGAAATCACGTAACTCACAGCTGGCCACAGCTTGGCTGCAGGATGTTTTCTCCTGGTCTAGAGAATCTGCTGCCATTGTCACAGGCCGACGTGGACCTTGACGTGCGGTGGTCTGTGACAGTCCTTGGTGCAGAAGTCCCCCATGGTGCTCTTAGATACACAAACATGCCTCTGAGCTGGTCCTGCTCTGGAGGAGCTTTGGGTAGGACTGGTCCCACCGTTTAGATAGAAACTGTGGTCCCAGGATGGATTCTTTATGTCTCCAGAAGGATCATGCCTGGGCTGGGCACAGCCTTGAGGCCCTGAGATTTCCTTCCCAGTATTACATCAGACCTAGAGATGCACATCCACTGGGAAACCCAGATTCTCCTGAGCTGCAATCCCTAATAAGGATGCTTGAGACATTTTTGTGTGCACGTGTGAGGGATGTGGCCGAGGTTCCTGTACGCCTCAAAATGTGCTGGGAAGGGTCTCACTAAAGCTGTTGGAACATGGAAGCCCACTATAGCTTGAGCTCAGGCCCAGGTTTGTCAGTACAGAACTGTGCAAAAGCCATGACAGTGTTTTGTAGCCAATTTAGCCTTTTTTTCAGTGACTCTGGAATCAGCTCAGCCAGCACCCAACCTGGGGTCTTCATCTCACCTGGCATTTCTGCGCTTTTGACTGGCACGTCGCCCTGTCTCTCTACCATCTTAACTCCCATCTCAGCAAGTTGGTGCCCAGAACCAGCTCCATGAAGTTTCATCCCCTCCTGAGAGATGCTGCAGTAGGAACTCTGTTATCGTCAGCGGAAAAAACCTAACTGAACTGCTGTGGTTTTGTCTAGGGGAGGGAGGGATAGACAGGGGAGGCAAAAGCTTGGTTTGGAACCTCATGCAAGGACATCTTTACCGCAGATCTGGGAGAACCTTCCTGTAGAAGACTCCTGTGAGCACAAGCTTTCCTGTCACTGAGCACACTCACGATATGCTGCCGAGTTGCTCCTCAGGGGACTCTTTCCTTGTAGCTATAGTGGCATGTGGTATTGTTGGCCAAGGGTTAGGAGCTGTGTGAAAAGTGAGTTGTCATCCCCGGAGCTGGGAGAACACGTTCCTGACAATGCATACTAGCTTGGAATCCAGCTCGGAAAGGGCTGACCTACAAGTCCAAGTTGTTATAACATCCCAGTTCTGCTTTTACTTCCCGCAGCGGAGAGCCCCAGCTCACGCTGCTCACCCTCACCAGATGAGTGCGTGCATCTACTTTTCACCAAAGGAATGTGTTCCAAATGCAGAGTAAAAGCCAGGAATATACATCCAGAGGCTGGCTGGGTCTTAAGCTAGTGATAAACCTGCATCTCCTTGGTGTCTGCAGGCTTGTGGCAATTTGATATCGGCTTCTCCAGAGGACAAGATAGAAATGTCTGTCCCCAGCTGCAGATTTCAGCTCAGGTAAATTCTATCCCTGGCAGTTTCTCCTTGTATCTGTTCCCACCTCCCGACCTTTTGATGTCCACATGTCATCCTGTGCCATTAATGGCTACATTGCACAACAGACGTGGCTGCGTTGCAGCGTTGGGAATGAGATGATCTCTCTGTGTAGGAGATGTTTTGGTTCGTGGGATTTTCTCCCCCCCCCCCCCNCTCGGTGTCACTTTGTGAAGCACTTTGAGACGAAAGGAATTAGAGAAATGCATTGTGTAAGGTTGTCTTACGTTTAAAACAAAGCAGAGGGAACAATTTGTAGATTAAAATGAAGTCACTCCGTTAACAGCGGGATGATTGCACCCTGCTCTTTATTAAAGGAAAAATAAACATTTGTTATTAACCTCTTTAAAGGTCTGATTGCAGTTCTAGGGCTGGGTTGGTTGGGACGCGTGTGTTCGGTAGCCAGGCTTGGCTGGCGTGCTGCTCTGTGCTTCTTTTGCCACTGTGTGTCCTGAGGGACTGAGGTTTTAATGTTTTTCTTCATCAGTCTGTGTCTCCTGTGGCTGGCTGCTCCCTGGCTTCGCAGGGAGACAAAGTGACAGTGTTTTGATGGCAAACAGAGTTTTATGGCGGGTATTGCTCGTGACAAGGCAGGCCCATGTGGTTCTTGCTGAGTGAGGCTGAGGTCTTTTCCAGCTCAGCTGTGGTCTGGTCCAGTTTACCGGTGTGAAGCGTTGCGTGGGATACGCTGCCTGCCTCCAAGGCTGGTTAATTCAAGGATTTTCTTCCTTTTCTTCTTTGCAGGGCTGAGAGTCTCCTGCTTTTCCTGTCAGCAGGTGGAGGCAGAGCTGTGGTGGGAACCTTTCAGAAGCTGCTATTACCAATGGTCCCTTAGTGGCATAGAGTGAATGGTTCTCCTCTCTGGAGACTTTTGGGTCACGGGCTCTTCTTTGACAGGTCTTCCCTTGGCTGCACAAGGGCCTGGGGCTTGGGACACCAAGGCAGGAGGTAGCAAGCATTGAGTTGTAGCAGCACCGGGGGCTCAACTTCCTCCTGCTGCTCAGTTGTTAATTCATGCTGCTTTTAGATGCAAGTTGACTTGGAAAAGGCTGCCTTTTCTTATCAGAAGGTAGATCCAGCTCTTGCAGGCCCTTGTCCTTTAAAGGAGAAGGGGAACTGTGGCTGGGTTCCCCTGACCCCAGCCCACGTGCAGCTCTGCATAGAACCATAGAATTGTCTAGGTTGGAAGGGATCTTTCAGATCATTGAGTCCAACCATCAACCTAACACCGACAAAAGCCATCACTAACCCATGTCCCGCAGCACCACATCTACTCGTCTTTTAAATATGTCCAGGGATGGTGCCTCAGCCACTTCCCTGGGCAGCCCATTCCAAGGCTTAATAACCCTTTCAGCATAAACATTTTTCCTAATATCCATCCTAAACCTCCCCTGGCACAACTTGAGGCAGTTTCCTCTTGTCTCATTGCCTGTTACTTGAGGGAAAAGACTGACCCCCACCCCTCTACACCCTCCTTTCAGGGAGTTGGAGAGGGCGAGAAGGTCTCTCCTCAGCCTCCTTTTCTTCAGGCTGAACACCCCCAGCTCCCTCAGCTGCTCCTCACAAGACTTGTGCTCCATGCCACAGCAGAGACAAGCACAAGTGAGAGATACCAGCTGGTGGAGGGCACGGTGTGTGCCTGCCCTGCAGCAGCTCTCCGGCTCCTCACGTTGGGAAGTTAGGTCGCTTTGGTTTCACTAAATTCCTTCGCTCTCCTCCCATGTTTAGCTGTGGACGGTAACCTGGAAGATCTCTTGTCATCATCTCTTGGTGGTGGCAGTGGAGGGAAGAAGCACAACATCAAAAGTCTTTGGGAGATGAAACAGAGGTACAGCCAGAGCAGAAAACAGCATTAGACCTCGTGGTAACAGCGATTCTGGGACTAGGGGGCAGCTCTTTGCAGTAAAGGTAGAACTTGGATGAACTTGGATGAACTTGGTAGAACTTACTCATCCGAGTAAGAGAAAGACCAGCCCCAGGGAACCTTCCATCCCCTGGTGAGTGCGCAGTGCTGAGGTTGTCCCCAGCATGGGGCAATGAACCACAGAACGCCCATGAGCTTCCTCTGGATTTGTGCTTGATGCAAGGGTGGTGAAGCCTTCACCATTTTTCCTGCTTGCATGCAATCCTGAGAGCCAGTCACTGGTGCATGACAGTGTGACAGAAACATCACCATGAGCTTCTCCACCCTGTGTTTAAAGCCAGGAACTGGGCTCTTGTGTCCTCACTACTCAGGGTGCCCTGAGATGCTCTTGGCCAGGTCCCCAGATCTTCCAGTCATCCTTTTCCCTTTCCATTCCTGCGTAAACATGGGTGTTACTGTCTTCCTCTGATGGGATGTGCGACCCCTCACTGCTGCTCTCCAGGTTGCTGAGGGCACACAAGATTTTCCTTGTCTGGATTCACTCTCGTTGGCATCTGACATCGTGGGAGGGAGAGAGAAGGACGCTGGAGGCAGCTCCATTTCAACAAGTGTCCAGAGGAAGGGACTGCCACCTCTGGGATGTGGAGAACCTCAACAGATACCAGCGATGGTAACCCAAAGGTCCTGTGCCTTTTTCCTAAAATTATGTTACTATATTTTCAAATGGTGTTACCGTTTTATAGGACAAGCTGTCTGGGCATGGAGAAGGAAACCAACTGGCAATCACAAAGCAGGAGCAGAGCTGGTGGTGTCTGTCCGTCCCCCTTCTGCCCTCACTGCCAGTGCTGGAGCAGAGCAGGGGTATGAGCTGCCAGGAGAGCAGAACAGATTCCCCTGGATGGATGGGGGTTTTGAGGAGGCAGCTTCCAGGGCCGACAGCGGATATGATGGATTAATTAGAAGGATTGTCCTCTTCCTGCCAAACTCAAAGCTCTGCCTGCACATCCCTTCCCTGGTGGGTCCAGAGTGGGCTGTGCTCGGACAGCTGTAAAGTTGCTCTGTGCTTTTTGGCTCCTGAGGTGTCCTGTGTTAAGCAGCTAAATTTTTAATCCCCCTGTCTCTAGAGGGGGATATCAATTTTTATTTTATTTTATTTTTTAGGATCCTATGGAGTCTGTATTAAAAAGTAACACAAGAATCGTCGTTCTTTGCAAGTGAGAGTAGTTTCTCCTCTTTTTCTCCAGAGGTTTGGTCCCATCCTGTGCAGCACAGTCAGGCAGCCACAAGAGGGCACAGGCAGACCAGGCAGGGACTGTCCACCCTGTGAGAATGGAGCTTCTCCAGATCCTCGCTTCTGCCTCTGAAGGCATCAAACCTGCTGACCTGTCTTCTGCAGCCTCTTCTCAGGTGTATTTCTAAAGCCTTCCTCCGCTGTTGGCAAGGAGAATTGGTGTTAGATGGGTGCCGTTTTACTTAGGCAACGGGATAGTAAGTCCATGATGTGGAAGGGAAAGGAAGGGCTTGGATTTCTTTAAGGGGTTTTTGGTTGAGCCAGAGGAACATTGCAAAGCAGTGGGGACAGCCAGGTGAGAGACTGTGAATGTTTTGCTGTCTGGGTCTCTAGGTGTAATGTCCTCCCTAGAGTCAGTAACGATAGCTGTTCGGAAGCTTTCCCGTGGCTGGGAGCTGAGCCATGAGGTTGGCTCCTAAACTTCTGTGGTCTGAGAAGACATCAGCCCTGCCCCCTTATCCCCATCTGCCCACCTCTTCCACCACAGCTTTCCTGCTGTTTTCCCTCTCAGCAGTAAAGCATAGTCCAATTGCCAGACCCCCTCCATGTCCTTTCAACAGAGTCACTGAGTCCTCTGGTCCTCTTGTACCTGCCTTGGAGATGCCCTAGTAACTGTAGGACCAGAGAAGGGTGTGCTGTGAAGGACAGTGGTTCCTCAGTTATCCCTGTGACAATTCATGCAGAGACTTGGCCAATTTGAGCAGCGATGTTCTATGATAGTACTGTAGATGTATAGATGGGAGGCATTTTGGCTTGGCACCAAAACACAGATAGTCTTGACAGTTCCAGCAAAAGGGACTGGAGATCTTCCTGTGTTTTTTTTCCTGCCCCAGTTCTAGTGTAGACTATCCTGGATGGTATCTTTCAGCCACCCATCTTGGAGCTTCACTTTCCCCGTCTGGCCAACTGGGAGATGATTAATTTCCACCATGAGGTAGATATTTGGGCCAGGCCATTTAGGACAGCTTCTGTCTAGAGCTCTAGCGGGAGTGATTAAGTGGGGGGTGTGTGTGTGCCTGGTGTATTTGGTCTGCCTGTAGGAGGGGCTCTGAGCATTTGTGCACCTATTCATGGTTGGGAGGGATAAGGGTCTGCAGGTCCCAACTGAGGCATCTTAACCTGGGCTGCAAAGGAGCTTGGGTTTGGAAGAGAAAAGGGATATTTTCTATCTCTGATGGAGGTTAGCGTTGTGCACGATGAGGTGCTTTCAGGTACTCAGATGTTAATACGTGGCTGAGTGCTGAATCTAGCAGAGTTTGAATGGCAAGAAGAGAGAAACCGGGATAAGGGACCTAGAGATTCAGTTGCTCATGGCAGTTCCCTGGATCTGCTGGTCCTGTCCTTTACCCTGCCTTCCCGGTTTGCGCAGGGCTGTAAATCAGGCTGTCTTTGCACAACGGGTCAGGCTGTCCCCACAGGCACAGGGAGGTGTATGTTGCCAGGAACCAACAAATGGAAGATTTTTCTTTCTTTTTTCTGTTTGCTTCAGGTGCAGACAAGGAGAAGGTAAGCAGATGGCCTCAAAAAAAGTCAGCTACTTCAAAGTTTTCATGGTGACTGGTAATATTCCTCTATGACAAAGGTACCAAACCAGCAAGGATTACTGCAGAACAGCCAGCGCTGTATCAGGCATGGGGAAATTCCAGGTTTTTTGGACATTCAGGGAGCAGTGGCCCTGCCAGGAAGAAGTCAATGTCCTGGCACAACTCTGTGCACGTGGCACTGAGGGCTGGGGCTGGTCAGCTCTGCCAAAGCAACATGTTCCTTATAGGAGCAATCCCTGTGGTGCCACCGGTGCTGGAAGCCAAGAGGTCGGGTCTGCTATTTATCATGTCAATATTTCCTTATTTGTGTGAGGGTTGTTGGACGGAGCTGAAAGGAGCTGAAAGGTTGACTTTAGCCAACCCGTTGAGGCAGGTGGACTTTGTGCTGGTTTGCGTAACGTTCACAGGGTGGTCGGAAGCCAGAGCAGGTCCCCGGGGGGTAACTCCCGTTTGCAAGGGATAAATTGAATAGTGAGATGCCTTCTAGCCCTGCTTGATCTGTGGCTGTAACCATTCAAATTGTGTTCAGCAGTGAAATAGAATCGTTTGAGTTGGAAAAAAGACCTTTAAGATCATCAAGGCCAACCGTAAACCTAACACCCCCAAGTTCACCACTAAGTCGTGTTCCTAAGTCCTACATCTACATATCTTATATACCTCCAGGAGTAGGTGACTCCACCACTTCCCTGGGCAGCCTGGTCCAGTGCTTGATGACCAATGCTAGGCTGAAGCATGCCATTACCTAGTTTGTGGTGAGGTCAAGCTGACAGGGCTCAGTGGACATTGAGATCACTTCCAGAAGGGCTGGTGTGGGCCACAGGGAACTGCGGTAAAGCAGCTCCAGACCCTGTGCACCTCGGAGTTTGGCTAAGCAGCAGAGGATCTTCAGCATCAAGCACATGTGCAAAGAGACCGACCCTTCCCTACTTAGAATCATAGACTGGTTCGGGTTGGAAGGGACCTTAAAGATCATCCAGTCCCATCCCCTGCCCTGGGCAGGGACACCTCCCACCACACCGGGTTGCTCCAAGCCCCATCCAACCTGGCCTTGGACCCCCCCAGGGATGGGGCAGCCACAGCTTCTCTGGGCAACCTGGGCCAGGCTCTCACCACCCTCACAGCAAAGAAGGTCTTCCCCAGATCTTACCTCAATCTCCCCTCTTTCAGTGTCAAACCCTTCCCCCTCCTCCTAGGGCTCCCCTCCCTGATCCAGAGTCTCTCCCCAGCTTTCCTGGAGCCCCTTGAGGGACTGGAAGGGGCTGGAAGGTCTCCCCGGAGCTTTCTCTTCTCCAGGCTGAACCCCCCCAACTCTCTCAGCCTGTCCTCTCAGCAGAGGGGCTCCAGCCCTTGGAGCATCATCATCACTTATTAAGTAACAGTATGTTCTGTGGGTTCCTCCATCAGAGAGGGTCTGGGGACACAGGGTGGCAGAAGGCATTGAGGTGAAGACCAGGGAAAGCTCCGAATAGGGTGTTTAGTGGGCAGTGTCAGGAGGCAAGAGAGGGAACATGAAAGGAGATGAACCGAGAAGCAGCAAGGCTGAGTGGTATATCCCCTTGGAGGGGAACTTGGAGTTGGTGAGAGCTTGAAGGAGCTTGGTATGGTTCTGCTGGTGAGGTGGCAGGTACCCACTGCACCACCTGGAGAAGAGAGAAGCGCAAGAGCTCCTTTTTGGGGGGGGGCGGATTAGAAGGGAAAGAGAACATGGAGAAAATGAGACTAGGTCTAGTTGTGGGCTGGATGTGAGGGGAAGAGAACAAATCTGAGTTGACAGCGATGCCTTGGCTCAGGAGATGTGATAGCACAAGCTGGGATGATGGAGCACAGAGACACCAGGGAAAATTTGGGAAGGAAAAGGTAATTCTTAGCTTTCTTTTGGTCAGGTTCAACTGAAGATGATTCCCCTTGTAGGAGAAGACATCAGACTGGGTTAGCTGGACAAGAAAAGTGGATTCATTGGTTCGTGTCTGGTTACTTACAAGTATCTTTGGTGATGGAAATGTGGTTCACAGCAATTTGTGCAGGAATAATCGTAAACCCCAAAGCCGCCCCCCATGGGACGGTCTCAGAGAGGGGGACTGTGAAAAGGAAGCTGAAAGAGAAATTGAAGGTGGTCCCTAGAAAACTTTGCAGTGAAAACTTTAGCACTCGTTCCCGTGCTACTCGGAGAGCTCTCAGTGATACTCGTGTGGGTGCACACGACCTCGTGAGCTGTTTCATTCAATGTACGATACCAGAGACTTCGTTAATGTCCCCTACTTATGCTTCCGCTTGAGTTCCGGGGCCGCGGGTTTTCCTCTGGCAGACATAGATGCGGTATTGGCTCAAGAACAGCTCTTTGCCCTTAATTCCCCTGGCTCATTGTGCTAATTCTGCTCCGTTAATCACCTTAGAGTCAATTTAAGATGCCTCATGCCAACGGGCACGTAGGTCAGTCATGACTGAAAGAGGCCTTTGCTTCCAGCTGGGGTTGGAAGAGGTGACTTGTCCCTTGCCTTTGATGACCTTCCGCAGGACACCTGCTGGGTACCAGCTGACAGGAACGATAAGGAATGAAGCTCAAATCCAACTTCCAGTTAAGCTGACGATACTGAGCTTGACAAAAAATGTTTCAGGAGGAACTCCCGCGGTGTCTAGTGGTCCCATGGATGGATGGCAGGAGCGCTTTTGGGCAGGTGAACTGAAGCCTAAAAACTCTTCTACTTCTACACTAGGAACACTAGCAGAGGGTACACAAGGACCAAATCTTGTTCATGTGGCACTGCAGTGATACACATGTGCCTGAGAGAAGACCTCATGTTTAACCACCTGTTTAGGGTGTCTCTGCAGCCCCCCATTGCGTATCTATGGGTTTAGTGATACCTCACTCCTGGTTTGCAAAGGGACTCCTGGTGGGACAACTAATTTAGACACATCAGATACTACAACAAGCTCTTTAAATTCCTCAGTGACTCTGTGAAGACTTGGGAGTTCCCCTGTGATTTTTGCTGATCTTCCAAGCCTGGCTTTACACACTCAAAATGCACAAATGTCTTAAACCCTCTTGCAGCACACGTGCCACCACGCTCTGACTTGCCCTCACCCCCTCGGCAACAGCTCATCTGCGAGAGCCTTTCTGAAATTTAAGTATACTTTTAGAAAATATTTTAACCGAGACCTTGAAAATTGTCCCTGTCTGTTTAGAGGTGGTTACGGAGTCACCGCAGAACGGAAATCGCTTCTTAATGTCTCTCCTGTGTTTTGTGTGTGATTCATTTGCGCGTCACAGACCAGACTAATGCAACATCACTTTGCTTTTTATTTCAGGGTTTTCAGTTGTGCAGCCAGGAATGTTCATAGAGTCCTAGAACAGTTTGGGTTGGAAGGGACCTCTAAAGACCATCTAGTTCCTGACTTGCCCAAGATGAGAGACAATCTCCTGCTGCAACATTCGAGCCCAGACTTTTTGTTATTAGACAAACTGTTGATTTTTTTTTGCAGGGACGTGAAAGGAGTCACGATGCTGGAACACTGCAGCTTTAAAGTCATCCTGATGGTGCCTTGCCCTCTAGTGTGTTGGATTGCATCTCGGTTACGTACCTTTACCAAATCAGATGTTTAATTTTTGCGCTTTGTGAGCTTCAGCATCATCAGGAGACAAGAACGAGCAAGGGGTCGGAATGGGGATTGGCAGCAGCAGCACCTTCATTTATGTTCACGCTTCATTTCCACCAACCCCGGGTGATGGTGAAGGATGGGTTTTGCTGCTTGGGTTCATCTGGGGTCATGAGTGTGGCCTAAAGGTCTGTTGACTTGCAAAGGTCAATAATTCCAACTCAGAGTAATTGATCTGGAGTTGCTTATGGGACCAGGCAGAAGAAGGAACTGGCTCCAGTTACAAAACCAACAGCATCTTCTGCAGATTCCGAAACCAAATTTTCAGGTTTTATCAGGTATCTGTAAGCAAGGATTTTTTATTTTTATTTTTTAAATACAGTTTTTCTGGACTAATTTTAATGGTAATATCATCAGTCCAATTGCTTTGCTGAGCATGTTCTTTTGGTCTTAGCTGACAGTTTTACATCTTCATGGGCAGTGGCTCCCCAAATCGCTCATAGATCTCTTCACCAGAGATGCTTTCCGGATTTGGGGTGGTGTTGGGCACAGAAGGGACCTGAAACAATTTACGAAGCTGCTACATAGACTTCTGGTCAAAGGGCGGTGAAGTGGCATGGACAAGGGCTGATGTGAACCCATGAAGCCTCCCAGTAAAGTAGGTTGATGTGGGCTGGACCCAGAGACTGTCTTTATAATTAGACCCACGCACATGGGGCTCTGGTTTTGTGCTGGTCACTACGAAAATAAGAGGAAAAATCACAGAAAAGAAAGTGCTATATGGTTCCTGTGTTTTATATAAAATGGGTCACTGCTTAATGCAACAGGGTGAAGATGGGAGGGCAAGATAATCAAAGTCAATTAATTTAATCAGACAAGTAAAGCAGCCCCACCCATTTCAACTGGGATGTGTGCAATCACAAGCAATTACTGTGATTAATCTCCGCATTGTCATATATGAATTCAGCACCTGGCCAATAAGTAGCATAGTTGTCTAACTGTGCTAAGAACGATGCTTCAGGCAAGGGTGGTGTGAGGATCATTGACCTCTTTCCCACCTGTTTTCTGAGTCTTGGATTTCTGCTGAGCCTCCCGTGGCTTCTTTGGCTTGACCCAAGTAGCCTGTGCTTGAGGATCAACCAGTTGTTCCGAGTGGCTGGTAGAGCTCTGGTACAAAAACCCAGGGTTTTTAAGTCATTTTTCACCCAGTGGAGCTCCTCATATTTGCAACCAAGTGACCTCCACGGGTGGGTTAGGGAGCACCTTTATTTAAAACACAGCTTGTTGGCTTGGGTGGAGTCCTCAACCATATGTACAGCCTCAGAATAATAATGACTTGTTCCCAGGATCGGTACTATGTGTAGGTGTATCGTAGAATCATAGATTGGTTCGGGTTGGAAGGGACCTTAAAGATCATCCAGTCCCACCCCCTGCCCTGGGCAGGGACACCTCCCACCAGACCAGGTTGCTCAAAGCCCCATCCAACCTGGCCTTGAACCACCCCCAGGGATGGGGCAACCACAGCTTCTCTGGGCAACCTGGGCCAGGGTCCCACCACCCTCACAGCAAAGAAGGTCTTCCCCAGATCTCCTCTAAATCTCCCCTCTTTCAGTTTAAAACTGCTCCCCCTCCTCCTAGGGCTCCCCTCCCTGATCCAGAGTCCCTCCCCAGCTTTCCTGGAGCCCCTTGAGGGACTGGAAGGGGCTGGAAGGTCTCCCCGGAGCCTTCTCTTCTCCAGGCTGAACCCCCCCAACTCTCTCAGCCTGTCCTCCCAGCAGAGGGGCTCCAGCCCTCGGATCATTTTTGTGGCCCTCCGCTGGACCCGTTCCAGCAACGTGTAGCAAGATATTGTCATTCCTGTGGGCATCCTGAGTGCTGCATACCTTTATCTTTCGATTGTTCACAATTAAAAAAAAACCCCTTTGTTTGGGTTTTTTATTTTTTTTTTTTTTCTCTTGGTTTTTCTGCTTCTCGCCAGACATCTGGAACTGGATACACACGCTGGCTAATTCTGCGGCAGGCTGATGGACAGTTTGTCTCCCCGAGGCGCTAGGAAAGGCATTTTGATGCAGAGCAAAACCATAATCCAGGGTTGCTCAGCGACTGGAGAAAGCTTTGAACCTAATGCCTGATTTGACAGGACTCAGCGACGGACGGGAA
The DNA here is from genome assembly GCA_013399435.1 of Arenaria interpres. Taxonomy (NCBI): domain Eukaryota; kingdom Metazoa; phylum Chordata; class Aves; order Charadriiformes; family Scolopacidae; genus Arenaria; species Arenaria interpres. The sequence continues at coordinate 70,051 of VXAK01015272.1, forward strand.
CTGGATTCTGGATCTGGATGGCGCCCACGACTCACTGAGTCTAAAAAAAAACATTGACTGGAGGTAAAAAGTTGGAATGTCTTAATTTTATGGTTTAATTTTATGTATCTGCCAACACACAGCACTCCTTACCATGAAAGTGAATTTTTCATCAATCGTCCGTAACCCACAGCCCATAAATCATCAAACTTGCACCACGATATTTCAGGAACCAGCCGTAACTTTCCATGGACGTCACGAGCTGACCCGCGCATCCCAGAATAGGATCCCAGATATGAGGATTTTTTTTTTTTCCCCTGCATTTTTCATCTTGCTGGTCCTGGCTGGGCGTCCATGGTTTGTTTTTGCTGGAATGCGATTTAAGAGCAGTTTCCCTTCCCAACAGGCTTTCCCTCTCTGCTCCCATTTCCAGTATTAATTGTCCCGGTCAGCACTGGTATTTCTATAACTCTAATAATAATTGGAACTTTGGACGCATTATATTTATAGGGAAAAGAGAGGTATATGGTAAATATATTGAAGCTGTTCTTCTGGATCTGTGAACTTTTAGACTATTCCCTGTGTTTTCACTTTTCGCTTTCACTATTCACTGTGTTTTCCTATAAAGCCGCATTGAAATGGATGTCTGCTACGGACATTTATTCAGAATTAAAGAAGACTGGTTTTAAATTGAACATATTCTATGACTCAGATTCTCAGCTGAAATACACCGCTCTGCTGTTGCTCAAAGAAAGAAGGTGAATTTAGACAATTCGCGGACCGGTCCATAATCCGTGTAGAAAAATCACCTCCACTGCAACCTGAGCCGTGTGTTTCTGTTCAGACTCAGGAGATTTCTCTCTCTGAAACTGGGAAATTCATTTATTATTGGGAAATTCATATATTATTCAGCTTATTCTTTAGCTCTTGGTGGAGTAATTGTTTTCATGTTGCTTCTGGTCAGTGTTTTGGAAACAAAGTCCACACCTCTCCTAATTCTGTCAGCAAAACAGAACGTGAAAATAATCACTTCCATACACAAATGAGACCTTTTCATAATTATCTCCTCCTCCCCATCCCGTTCATTAACAAGAGGCCGAGCAGCATCATAAAATCCGTGCTTTTTGAAAGGCTTCTTACCACCTTTCTGAAAGGACTCTTCCCCTGCTTTCCCCTCTCCTTTCCTTCC
>VXAK01015272.1:71691-95637 GCA_013399435.1 Arenaria interpres
GCTTTTTCTCTTTTCTCCTTTTTACTCTTTTCTCCCTTTTTTTTTCTAATGGTCTAGTCAGAGTTCTCCAATGTGTTCCTGTGCGTCTTGCTTTCCCTCTGTGGCTTAGTGACTCCCTCCAGCTGAACCACTGGATTCCCGCGGTGGCTGGGGACGGTGGTGCTTCTAAAAACACACGCTCTCAGTAGAAAGTGACTCCAGCTTGTTAACCAACCGATGTGGCTGGGGATCGTGGAGGATCTCAACGTCTTCCTGAGTAAGAGGAATAACCTCTTGATTCAGACCTTAGGATGGTTCAATGGTGACATTTCCAGGCTGCTGGAAGTGCTGTGAAGTGTTTCTCACCACCACCACGCTCTGCAAAGGAAAATCATTTTTCCTTTGTCCCAGGACAGTGCTAGGGTTGCCACAGGGGAAGTGATTCACCTCCTGGCTTGCTTTTGAATTCTGGAATTCTGTATTATTCCCTTAATACTATTTATAACGTGCTTTTAAAACAAATGATGATTCTCTGTCTGGAAATGTGAATGAAATATTTGTCTTATGAGACGCCAGCAGCTTCACCTGTACCCCGTTCTGTAGAAACTGCAGAACAGCCAGGAGAGAGGGACAGCGTAAGTAGGATGCGCTATGGAAATTGTTCTATCTTATATTTGAGGAATTCAGACAGATTTTTTCAAGCCGCCCAACAAGATATATGACAATATGTTATAACCCCAGCACAAATGCTGAACTAAAAACTGAGTGTCTTCAGAGACTTAACTTGTCATTGGCTTTTCTGAACAGAATTTTAAAAGCCTGTTGCAAGGAGGGAAAACTATATGACAAGGTACCTTCTTGCACCATCTGGGTAAATACTGTATGTATGAGCACCACGGACACGTTTCTTATCGTGTTGATGCCGCACACAAAGCATGTTGTAAAATATACAGTTTCCCAAGACATCTGGAATTGGGCCATTACAGAGTAAGTAAAATAAATTCTTTTTCTTTTAAAAGCAATATTGCTCATGGATAAAGACTTCTTTATAGATCTTGCCAATCATAAACCTCAATTTTTTAGGCTATTAAGTAACTTAAAATAGAGTTGGAACTGATGAGCTCGATTCCTGGCATGTGAATATTTAACATAAAAATATTAGGTGCATTTTATGTTGATTCCATGCCTTAGATTCCTCACTGTCCATGTGCTATTTCCAAGGTAAGGAGGGAATTGGAAAGGTTTAATTTCAGCTTGCCCATGGAAAGTTTAGTCCATCAAAACTTAAAGTCAGATAAATTAAAAAATAATTAAAAAAAAAAGGCAACCACTTGTACTGCTGGGTCCACAGGGGCAGTGCATTTCTCAAGATCCCAGCTGAAGGATGAGCTGAACTTTGGATAAGCTGAGCCTAAGCTTGTGGAAGGTAAAACTTGGAAAATGGGCTCACTTGCCACATTTTTGCTGATGCCTGAGGTTTCCCAGCAGAGGGAGAAGCCCTGTGTAAAAGCAGAGCGGGTTTTATGGCTGCAAGATGTGGTTGGAGTGTCGGTGTCTTAGTCCAGAACGTGATCCCAGAACTCTCAGGTCCCTGCTCCCCTTCAAACCGTGTTGCCTGGGGATGCTCAGGGGTTCTGGAAACAGTTGTACTTTCCCAGGGAAGAGAGCCAGGCCATATATCAATTTGGAGCAGTTTATTTTTGTGTAAGAGCTCCCTGTGTTTGTTTTAGGGGAATGTGTTTATTCTAGGGTCAAATAAAAGTTCTAATAATGGGGCAAGGTAGGGTCATTTTCTGGTTTGAGTTCTATGACTTCTTATAGAGTGCTTTCTGTGCAGAATGAGTTTACCTATGAAGCAATTAATGTGTACTCTGGAAAACTGAGCTATTGATTTAAGGTAACAGATAACCACAGACTGGCCGTCCCCAACTATCGTTTTGTCTCCTGACCTAGGACAGCCTATGCGCTTCCTACACACAACCCCTGTCCCTTGTTGTGTGCTCCTCTATCTGGTGATATGGTTCAAAGTGGTTTATTTGCGAGAACTAACAGTCTCACCGTTCCATTAAAGCTTCTGGGCTGACCTAAAGCCCACTGACCTGGAGCCCACTTGATAGTGTTGACCTGGAGTCCACTTGATGGTGTTGACCTGGAGCCCACTTGATGGTGTTGACCTGGAGCCCACTTGATGGTGTTCACCTGGAGCCCACTGATGGTATTGACGTGAAGCCCAGCTGGTGGTGTTGACCTGAAGCTCACTGATGGTGTTCACCTGGAGCCCACTGAAGCTTTGGATCAAGTTGTTGGTTAGCAAAGCTGCTGCAAGCTGCTTACCATACCTCTGGATGAGCCATGAATGGGCAGAAAACTGAGTTTCAGACAAATTATAAGAAGCTTCTATGGAAGTTTGCACATCAGTTTTCCCTCAGCTGCCTCCCCGAATGGCTTGGAGATGGACCTTTTACAGGAAGATCTCCTTTTCCTTGGTGCTTGCTCCCAAGAGGAGTGTGAGCAGTGCCACTGTTCCTGGGCTTTTTGAAGGCTGATGAAGAAATTTATCTATGCCGTAAAAGTCGATGCTATAAAGGTAATTTCACTAATTTCTCCCTGTGAAGTGGAAAAAGGGCTTTGCACAATTATTAGCTTAACAGCTCCTCTATAAAAAAACATAGTTAGGAAAAACAAGGGAAGTCTGATCCCAAATCATTTTCTAGAGTTTGGTTCCACAGTGTTGATGCAGTTCTTGGTCTGGGATCTGATTTTGAACTGGTAAGAACAGCAATGACAAGACTAAAGCTGAAATTCAGACTTGAACCACCCCTTATGCCAAATCCTACCCTGACCCTGGAAGAATTCTGAATTTGAACGTACGTTCTTGATCTCAGGGTCAGGCCTGGGTGGTGACACCTGGAGGTGTTCAAAAGACGGGATGATGTAGTGCTGGGAGGTATGGTTTAGTGATGGTGATGCTCCTTGTATGTTGTGTGGGCGTCTATTTTTGTCAGTTAGGTTGACGGTTGGACAAGATGATCTTTAAGGTCCCTTCCAACCTGGAAGATTCTGTGATTCTGTGACATTCATGCCTTGGAAATGTCCTAACTGGCTTAGTTGGCCTCTCCATGCTACCTGCTGGTGGGTTTGTATTGTAGAAGGTGCTCTGAGAGGAAACGGATCCTTTGAGCACTGCAGTGACTCTGGATGTGACTGGAAAAAAAACACATAAAGCATTTTTATGGTCAGCAAATAGTTATGATTTTATTTGAGCGGTAGAATACACAAGAAAAAAACAACAACAAAGTTCTTTTGAGTTACTGGAATATTTTATTTTAAGAATTAAATAATCAGGAGCTGTCCTATAAGGAATGTGGTTTTGATGTTTTAACAGCTCCTAGAAAACGTTTGCAATGTTAGGGCTCTGTTAGGAAGGCTTTCTTAGGAGAGCATCTACTGGGAGAGACCATGGCTGGGACATGGCAGCTTGTTACAGAAACTAAAGGATGTCTTTGCCCTAAAAAGACCTAAAATCCAGCCAGTGTGATCAGCCCCTGCAGCAGGGAGTGACGGTGCCTGGAGATATGTCCTGGTGAGGCTCTGCTGGTGTGCTCCCAAGCCCTATTCCAGTAAGGACTTGGGATCTTTGACTCCTCAAATCCATGCTTAAAATAAAAGATCTCGGTGCAAACCCCCTCATTTCCATTGTGCCTCTGCCTGGAAACATGAGGCCAGATTTCCTGTTGGTTCCCAGATCCATGGCCTTCAGTGGAGTTAACTTTTGTTGCTGAAGGTCTAGGCCACAGCTTTAACCTACTTTAGCCAGAGCACAGGAGAAGCATGAGCTTTGCAGGGGACTGAAATGCACAATTGGGGGGCACCATGTGTGTCGCCCCCGTACTGTCCCTGCTGTCAGAGCTCACCACGAGGTCCAGGTCACCATGAGATGCCCAGTGACATTGCCAGGCTCTGCCATCTCCTTTCAGCCTGTGCTCTGCCCTTTCTTGCCTCATGTCCCCAGCGTACGCTGTTGTCCAGGCAGATACCAGCGATGAGTGGGAGAATATGGGGCACCTGACTCCAAGTTGCTTTTTCTTCTCTCTCCACCCCTTCGGTATTTCTTCTCCCACTCTGTCATGCACCCCCCACCCCCCGAGCCTGTTCCCTTCCCACGTTTCTCCCATCTCTGTACTTCTCCCCAAACACATGCCCCTCTCTCTCCTACCCAGAGGCTTCTCTTGCCTTCACTGCACTTATTTCAGTTAAGGCTTTTCCCTCCCAACCGTCTTTGACCATCCTGGTCCCCCAGCTTCTCCAGTCCCCACCAACAAGTGACAGTCGAGAAGCAAAGCCAGTCCTTTCCAGCCTATCGTTGTACTATCTGCCCTAAAACAAACTCTGTGTTTCCAACTCGTGGCCTCTCTCTGTTGCCAAGTGCTCATGGAGCCAATAACATGGTTTAGTTGGGTTAAATAAACCCTGGCAGGCTCCCAGTATGTTTTACAGATTTTTTTTTGTGTGTGTGTTTGTGTCTCATTACAGTGCGAATGAATGACCTTTATCAAGAGAGAAAGCGGACAAGACTTCATCTCATTATTTTCGGAAAAACGCTGTGTTTTGCCCAGGTTGGAGACAAAGCCAAGCCAGGTCATGTGAACTTTACATCCATCTAAGTTGGCAGTTTTACTGAAACTTCTGGAATATCTCCTAATTTCACTTCATAACAAAGCAGATTTCTCCAGGCTTCCAGGGCTCTTCGGGAGGGATCTGTTTGACCTGCTCCAGTTAAAGGATGGAGAAATTCTACATCAAGGCACGTACAAATCTGCTTGAATTCCAAGACAGAGGGTTGGGATATTTTGGAGGGAGGTGAAGAAGCTATATGAGCCGGAGAGGTTTTGCCTGAAAAAGCAACCAGCATCTTACATTTTCACCAAACTGTTTTTGTGCCTGTAAGTACAATGAATATGAAAAACACACAGCTGGTTACAAAGGGTTGGTGACCTGTTCTTTGCAGACATTTTTTTCTCTTGCAACAGCAAGGACCATGCATGACACCTGGAAATCAGTTCCGACTATCACATTGCACAGTTTTTATTATCTGGATTTGAGCAACTGAACATTTTTCATGAAAAGGGAATTTTTTTGAGAGTCTGAGAGAGGCAAGGAGCTGGGGAAGAGTTAGTATCAAGATCTCTCCTGTTCCCCCTTCTTCCCTTTGGTGTCTTCTGCTAAGGTCTTGGGAAAATAATTGCCCATTTGCCCAAGAGCTGGTCTCTTCTTCTGCAGGTGGTTGCAGCCTAGGGTTGCTCTCCTGGAATGTTTCGAGTTCTACCCTCCATCGTCAGTAGTAGCTGTTTTCTCCTAGGTGCTCTGAGGCCAGGCTGTTGTGTTGGCAGTACTTGGGGTTTTTAGCAGAAAACCAGTCCTTGCAGTAGACTGGTCAGTGGTGAAAAGGAAGGCAAGCTGCTAAAGCAGGGTTATTTACCCAGGCTGAGCTACCAGCTCCCTAGCAGTTTCTCTAGTTTACAAAACCCAGTTTCCCAAGAAGAAAGGAAAGAGAGAGAGGAGGGAACAGCGCTAAGGAGGAAGAGGCATCCGTATCCAGAATAATTTGCTCTGGAAATAAGGACTGGAGGGAGTAAAATGTACGAATTGTCAGAAAAACAAGCTGAATGTTCCCCAGTTGCATTGCTGATGCTACTGTGTGCTTGTGGTCATCCTTGCTGGAGCAGAAGCAGCGAGATACATTCAAGGAGTCAGAAAGAGGTGCAGATATTAAGGCAGTCTGTACGACGTTAGCCACGATCCCAGGCTGGCCCGTTACTGCCTGCCGGGGAAATCACAGCCTCCAGAAGGACGTTATTGGTTGTGCTACTAGAAATCAACTATAAAAATTCCTCACAATCTGTTTGAGTCTCAGATGACCCGGAGAGCGTAGCTTTTCATCCTAACCATTCAGAGTGCTATCCAGGCATTGCCAGCTTAGGGGTGGGAAAGAACACCAAAATAAGCACTTCATACACCTTGAGTATTACTAACTAGGTTAAGTTGCAGTCCTGCCTATGAATTTCCAATCTGTAAGCAAAGAAATGATCTCAACCTATTCTCCAAAGAGGGGGGGGGGTGGGAATATGTTATTTAATTTTTTTAAGTCCTGGAGTTGTCTTTGTTCCCAAAGAACCCTGCTGGTTTTGCGGGACGCTGTTAGCATTCGAGGATTTGATAGAGAGGATCCAGTTCCAGAGCTGAGCAAAGTAACTAGGCATGCAAAGTCATTGCCTAATAACAACAGCATCCCTACTGGGTGTTACAGGACAGCTGTTGGAACCAGAGACGGCTTTGGAAACCATGGCCCTTTGTTATAAACTAAAGAGTATGTAGTTTTTGCTGTACTACAAGTCAATCCAAAGCCCTTGATTTATTCGGGATCAGGTTGCCTGTCTGAGGAGCGCCTGGAAGCTGTTCAAGCCATATCTCCTGATTCGTGGATTGTGGTAATTAGGTGTTGGGCAGAAAATAGAGTTTTAGACAATTTATGAAAGGGTTCTACAGAAGTTTTCCTATCACCAGCACAGCCTGGTCAGTTCTGTTTCCAGCTTCCTCCCTGAAGGACCTGGGAGCTGGGTCGAGTGGTTGGGCAACTCCTGCTCCTTGGGCAGGGAAAATTTATTTTCTTTTCCAGTTGTTGCCAAGAGGAGGGTGAGCAGTGCCATCGCTCCCAGCCTCTGACAGGCAGGAGAGGGCTGGTTTCTGCCCGGCGTGTGCAGGCTGGGAGCAGTGTGTTTTGGCAGTGCACTGCCCGACTGCTCGGCTGGAAAAAACCCTTTGTGGTCACACTGGAGCACTCGGGAGCAATTAGTAAGTTTTGCTTATGCGACTTATTTCGGTCTTTTGACTAAGTTACTGACAACCGTAACGGTGTGCCGGGTCTGTTGCTCGTTAAAGAGAAAATAGACCCTCTCCTAAAGGAGATGTTTTGTTGTTTAAGCCCAAAGATCTTCCACAGACCCCTGGAAATAAGGGCTGGTGGTAAAAATACAGCTATATGGACCCCGCTGAGAGGTGGTTAGGCATTAGTTGTGCAGGGTCGGTATCACAGCTTTTCCTAAAGTGATGCTATGATTAGAGCAAGGAAGGAGGGAGAGGAAGGAGGGAGAGGAAGGAGGGAGCCCGCGAGAGCCGGGCTCTGGGCAGGGCTGGAAGCCCCATCAGAGCATGGCAGGAGATGGTCCCCGTGGGATGTGATTCCCGGGGGTGCTGCCGAGCATCACACCCCACCTGAGCTCCCTGTTGGGACAGTGATCACAGACCACCTAATTTTTTTTTCCTTGATAACAAAATGAAACTCTGTGCTGAGCTCCCCTTCTACACAAATCGAGGCAAGGGGAAAGAGGCATAAGCTGACTGGGGTGCCCCTGGATTGCAAATATGCTCACTGAAGCCTAACGAGTCTTAGGTGTCTGTGAATCAGGGCCTTGTGTGGTTTAGGTGGAATTAAAATGAATCTTGTGAAGGGAAGGTCAAGGTCAGATATTAATGCCTCTTTTTTTTTTTTTTTAAAATGCTCCTTCTCTCCATCCTCTCCCAACCTTCCGTTTTGTGCCGTGCGAACGCACAAACGCTTCGTCCTCCGTGAAGCGCGTGGAAAATCTGTCTGGATTAAACGGGTTGCCGAGCCCCTGCCAGCAGCGGTTCGCAAGGCAGGAGCCTCCCCTCCAGCCCTGCGTTGTAGATACAGACTGAAATCTGAGAGTAAGAGACACACGTGTGATTTCCCCCCCGCCCCACGCACCCCCCCATCCCTCCCTGGCACTCACACCTCCCCATTAAGACTCGTGTTCACTTGTGGAGGTAAGCGTCCAGCCACAGATCTCCGGATTTCTTTAGGGACCTGTGGAAAGAAAAGGAAGAGAAGGGTTTTTTTTGGCTTGTGAACCTTCTCTCTGTCATTTTTTTTCCTCACAAAGAAGCCTGTTACTGAATTTGAATATTAACCCTTAGGCACCAAATGTCTTTCCTCAGTAGAGGTAGAGATACGCCTCCTCAGTAGAGATACACCAAAAGCTACTTATTTTGCTCTTTAGACCCCCAAAGTGACCAGTTTGAGACTCAGCGAGCAAGATCTTCACCTGATGCCCACTGTGTTATCTGTAGTCCCTCTGGCCCTGAATAAAGAGCAGAGAGAGATCGCCTGGGGCCACCATCCTGCACTTCTGAAGGAGTTTCTCCTTGGAATTCTCACGCGGAATTCCCCATCTGCATCAGCTCCCCAGATATTATCTGACAGATCTGAGCTGGTTTGTCCCCAAAAGTCCGACAAACAGAAGGTGGCCTGGAAATACAGCTTTGTATGAATTACAGGAGATGATCCTTCCATCGGGAGGGCAAGTAAGTGCTGAGATGCTTTCTGAGAGCTGGCGTAGGGACATGGCACCATGTGGTGGGACGCTGGGCATAGCTCCCCTGGGTCTAAAAATGGCACGCATTTTCCTGTGCCAACTGGACGAGAGGTTTTGAACCCGTTTTCAGCCCTTCTGCACGCGGGGGCCAACCCGCTTTAATTTGCATTGGCTTAGAACGGTTTGAGAGTGGAGCTCCCGGGACTGCGGAATGCTTTCTCATGTTGCCTGTCGTGAATTATTCCTTGTGGAGTAACTGAGAGGGAAACGTTAAGGCCGAGTCTGCCTGGCAAGGGCTATCAGACCCGTCTGCTGCTGGCGGGGGCTCACACGGGAGACAGCGTGGGCTGTAACCTGACTCACCCCCCTTTGATTCATCTCACTTCGCAGCCTGAACATAGGCCGCCAGGTCCCAGAACCCAGCAATCACCAGCTGTCAGAATAGCGTTTTTAAAAGGTATTATTAAATATAGCATGTTAAAAAGGCATTCTAAAAAGAATGTATAGTAGAAAAGGCGCCCATGAGATGAGGTTAGTACCCGTTTAAATGCTCACTGAGTACTTTGATAGCAGCGCTCTGGGTGCAGAAGCTGCTCTGGGGGTTAGTTATTTTTCCCCCCCCCGTGATGTAGTGAAGCAGGTTCCCATCTGTTGTCACCCGCTGTTAGTCTGCTTTCAGTTGTCACACTGTCATTTCCGCTGCGGGGCAACATTTTTCCAGGTGTTCCTTGGACTGTGATATGAAGATTATTAACGCGGCGACACCAGATTACACCATATCGAGATGGTATTTCTGAAGGGTCTATAGTGTCCTGAATTCTCTGTGCTAGAAGAGACAGGATGCTCATGGAACAGCAAATTGCCAGCTGCAGATGATGCTAAAAGGACCTTACCCAACAATGTCTACGAATGCTTTCCCAAGAGGCTTCTCCTCATACTGGATTCCGTGCTTGGCACATAATGACTTCACCAAAGGTTTCACCTTCCAGAAATTGTGCCGTGGCATTGTTGGAAACAGGCTTGAATAGAGAAAGAGAAAACAAACCTGAGAAAACTCTGGAGACTAACCCCAAGGGATGGGCATCTCTCTCTGCATCCTCACAGGGGCTAATTATTAATGCCTTCTCCTCACTCAAGCTGTGCAAACAGGAAAAAGAGAGGCACCGAGAGGTATCCGTGCTTTACAGTCTGTTTCAAGAAGGCTTGTGAAAACTGAATGCACTGATTTCCCACCTCTGGAAGCTCATGGAACAGCGAAGCAGGTAAAGAATAATTTGGGATCACCTTGCCCTGTGCTGTTCAACGGAGATTTCCTAATTTGCCTTCCAAACCAGTCAGCTTCACCCTAAATGCTGTTTCTTCTACATTTTGTGTTGTTACTGGCAACAGACTGCCCGTATGGCCCTGGAACCTGGTACCCGGCAGCGCACACTGTCCCACACAGCTTTCCCATGCTATAAAAGCATTGTCGTGCTTTTAATCATGGAGAGATTTCTGTAATGGATACTTAGGTTCAAGTACTTAGCTTAGGCTCCTTCTCTGGAGACATTAAAAACCCGCCTGGCCAAGTTCCTGTGCAACCTGCTCTGGGTGGACCTGCTTTGGCAAGGGGTTGGACTAGATGATGTCCGGAGGTCCCTTGTGATTCTGTGATACGAGTCCATCGCCATTGTAACTGGCAGATGTGTACTGCTGACTCCTAAAACCCTAAATTAAAATTGTCAGAGCGAAACCTGAAGTATTTGGTAGCAAGAGAGAAAGATGCCATGGCTATAACAGAAGCAGACTGTGACCCCCAGCAGTCCGGGTCTCTCTTTTCTCTTCAGATGTGCTGCTCCAAAGATCCTGCCCCATCCCACGCCTGCGCCTTTGGCAGACTTTCCCTCCCCTTGGGTCTGGTGTTGTGACAACAACAGAAAGAAATTCTTTCCTGTGAGGGTGGAGAGGCACTGGAATAAGTTGCCCAGGGAAGCTGTGGATGTCCCATCCCTGGAGGGGTTCAAGGGTAGGTTGGATGGGACTTTGCACAACCTGGTCTGGTGGGAGGTGTCCCTGCCCAGGGCAGGGGGGTGGAACTAGAAGATCTTTAAGGTTCCTTCCAACTCTAACCATTCTATGATTCTATGACAACCCAGTGGTGGCCAAACGGCTCTGGCTCCGTACTCACTGGTGCTCGATCTGAAAATTCAGGTGCCCGGTGAACCAGTCGTTGAAAAAGGACTGCTCGATGTTGCAAGTGGCTGCCACCTGTGACGGCAAGAAAGGAGCTGTGAAAATTGGTGAAGTACAACAGTACCGAGGTGGAAAACGGGGAAGGAAAAGCGCACGGACACAGTAAGCTTGCTGTCCCCGTCCCAGGTGGTTATTGCCCAGTTTGCCGTAAGTGCAAGGTCTGAATATTCTGGAAATATTTCTTAGCCAATCTGGCTATTAATGATCATAATGAGGTAGTCTTTCTTAAAATCCTCTTACGCCTCGGACTGGTCAAGCTGTGATTTCTGTGTAGTAACTGTAGGAGATAGACTCTCCTCACCCTCCCAGGATGCAGCATAAACCCACGTCACAGAGACTCACCTCTTTCTCCCTATTGTACCCCCATTTTCTCTCTCTCTCCCTCCCACCCACTATCTCTCTCTTAGAATCCCCATCCCCAAATCTTTCACTCTCAAAACCTCTCTCTGCCTACAAATTCCAGTTGCATAAAGTGCTTAAGCACAAGCTTAAGGTGAAGATCTGAACACTCCCATCACTTCAGTGAATCTATTCCTATGCTTAATTTAAAACAAATGCTTAGGCGCTTTCCTAAATAGTGCTTTTAGCACAAAGGGGTGCTTTAGCACTTTATTGTTAATGTTTTAGTGTTTTCAGCACAAGGGAGAGAAATGGACTGTCAGACTTTGAAAGCTCACATTCAAGGCCCCTGATAACAACTACAAATACTAATTACACTAATTAACACATGAGATTATTTCTTCTGTCAACTCAGTTATACCAAATTCATACGGCCAGTGTAAAAGTTGCTCTCATTATCCTCTAGGTCTGTAAATAGGACTGTAAATAAAAGGTACCCTTTCAGCAGGATGGATTTGTCTAACCAGGCATTAAAAAGATGTAGAAAGCAGCTGGTTTTCATTTCAGCCCTTATTGCTGAAATATAAACTTTAGAAATTTATTAAGCCCTCTCTTCAGCTTTGACTTTCGTTGGGGTTCTTCTTTTCCTGGTATGTATGTGCCAACATATGCTACTCAGGAAAGCCAAGTAATGCTTCTACAACCTGATACTGCCTCCAATCGGAAGGAACCTCCTGATGGTCAAATCAATTACAGAAGTTTGGCTTCCCATGTCCTGACTCAGCATTACTGGCTCTTCTCGCTTAATCTTCACGGGAGGAATCATGGAGAGAGACCATGTAATGGTGCCTGGGGATAGCGATAACCCATCCACTCTTTAATTTCTAATCCGTTTTGAGGTGAGTCAGGGGTATTTAAGACTACCAAGCTGATGAGGGGCCTGGAGCATCTCGCTTACGAGGAGAGGCTGAGGGACTTGGGTCTTTTTAGTCTGGAGAAGAGAAGACTGAGGGGGGATCTCATCAACACCTATAAATACTGAAAGGGTGGGTGTCAAGAGGACGAGGCCAGTCTTTTTTCAGTGGTGCCCAGGGACAGGACAAGAGGAAATGGGCACAAACTTGAACATAAGAAGTTCCACCTGAACATGAGGAGGAACTTCTTGACCTTGAGAGTGGCAGAGATCTGGAACAAGCTGCCCAGAGAGGCGGTGGCATCTCCATCTCTGGAGACATTCAAATCCCACCTGGACACGTTCCTGTGCAACCTCCTCTGGGTGGACCTGCTCTGGCAGGGGGGCTGGACTAGATGGTCTCCAGAGGTCCCTTCCAACCGATAGCATTCTGTGATTCTGTGTATTCTTTCCCCTCCCACTTACCTGAGAGCTGAGCCAGTCTCTGTGCTTCTCAGAATCGATTTCCATCGGAATGTGATTCATCTGGGTGACCCACACAAACCAGTGACTCTCCAGAAACCTTTAAAAGCAAACGGGCAAAAAACGTGACAATTTATGTTGCAGATTGGGGTATCAGGTAAATAGAGTGGGGTTTACAGAGAGCAACAGGAGATGCAACCTGTGAGGAAAGTATTTCTCTGAGGTCTTGCAGTAAATAACTCTCTTTCTATGGAAACCAGAGAGAAATTTTTTCTATGATGAATTTCCCTTCCCCTCTCTATACCTCTGAGAATAACCCAATTGTGACTAAATAGAAACAAGACATCCTACTGGGCTATCCCTCTCCCTCTTCCTCGCAAGTGGATTGATCTCTTATGCTGCTTTTGCCTTTTGGTAAAAAAAGCTGATCCAATTCTCTGAAACAAACAAACAAGCCCTGATTTAGAAATTCTCAGAACTGTTTTCATCTTTCCCATTTCTTTCTGGATACGCATTAATTTCAAACTCCTCCCACCCATCGATGTTAGCTTGCTGGGTGTCAAGCTCAGCACACTGGGGCTCCCCTTTGCCCTCTCGTTATCTTTACCCTAAGCCTCAAATCTGCCCTGGGCTGGGTATCACTCTTGAGCGTTTTTTTTATTGCTTATGGTATATAATCGCATTTTTAGCACCTGTAGCTGGAGTCTATAGAAATGCACTTTATTTACCCAAAGTAGTTTCTCTGTGCTGAGACTTAAATTTATGTAGACAAGTTGTCCAGAAGCATTCTTATTCTGGTCTTTGGGCTTGTTTTCCAAAAAAGCAGATGATCTGACTTTGCAATTTTGCCTTTCTTCTTCCACTTCTAGCTCAATCAAAATATGGAAGCTTTGGAAATAACAGGTTGGTTGTCGTAAGGTTTTCAGCTTGATTTCAGTCTGAAAAGGTTGGCCAGGCACTTACACAAATGTACGTCTTTTGAATGTCCTCTTTTCCTTAGGCCCAAAGTGTTTTGAAACTATGAAAACTGAAATCAGGAACAGTGACATTAAATTTTGTGGAAGTAAAAGTTCTAATATTGTGAAGGGGGTTTCACATCTACTCCCTTTTCTTTTTATGCAAAAAAAAAAAGAATTTTTTTTTTTTTTTTAGAGAATGTTTTTCACTGCAAGGAAATGTTTTCCCAAAACTAATGGTGACTGTGGGACAAACTGCCATCCTCTGCTACCAGCCAGTGGTCAGGCCATGCAGTCTTCTACACTGGGGAAGTGGTGAGCGTTTCTTTTACTGGGAAGCACGGCCAGTGCTCAGGAGGGCTCATGAATTACCTTCCCAGTAAGATGGGAAGAGGGTGACACTCTGGAAGGGCCCAGCCTTGACCAAAGTGGAAAAAAAATGCACAAATGTGTTGGGTTCGGGCAGCGTGTGAGAACAGGTAATGAGGAAAGGAAGGAGAATGCTGGCTGGACCATCACAAGGGCAGGGGAAGATGCTGAGGACCAGAGCCAGCTCTGCTGCAGGGAGACAGAACTGGGAGATGATAAGAAGAAAGAAGCAGTGAGAACACTGAAGATAACACACAGTGAGTTCAATGACTGTGGAGAACCTAAATAGAGAAGGCCTGTGGGGCACATAAGAGCCGAGACTTGGTCCATCTGGCCCTTGAGGGAGGGGAGAGCCATGAGGATGCCCTTTATCTCCTACCTGACAAAAGTGAGGAGAAACAGGGATCCCAAAACACCATAGAATGGGATGTATGTGATGAAGTAGCGCATGTAGTAGCTGATGGCCCAGGCTAGGTCCTAGGGGAAGAGAGAAGACATTAGGTATCACTTTGCCTACCTCATATAGTGTGTCTTTGCAGGTAATGTTAGGGATGATGGACAACTAACACAGCAATCTCTTGCCCACCTCCCTCTGCCAGCTCTCTTGCAGAGACAACCGACCTCCCTCCCTACTCAGTTGTGATTTCTTATGAGCCAGCTGGACCCCATAAAGACGGAGGGAACGTTTAACTCACCGCCCAGAACCTGCGCCTGATCATGGTTGAGATGATTTGGATTTGGAAATAGACGGGGATGAGCAGAGGCGGGAAGACTGCAAAGCAAAAGGGAGATGTTTTGGCCATCAGAGGGGTGGAAAGGCATGTGACATGACAGCGAGCCAGCGATTTACACCTGGTCCTAGGGAAAGTCTGCCAAGCACCAGTGAGAGGGGTGAGGTGCTGGTGATGGGGGGTGGTTGCCTGTCTGTGAAGAAAGGACACTCTTCCGCACACCCACCACCTTGACTTATCAAAGAGCGTTGACTGGCAACATGCATTTTTGCCTCTCACACAGAGGTTATTTCCCAGTCTCAGGTGTTTTCCTTGCTTTACGCGACCCTACCGGCCATATTCAAGATGCTCGGAAACCATTGAGAATACACTGATCTGATTTCGGGACCTGCACAGGGGATGGTGGTCCTGAAGGAGGGAAGGATGAGTCGAGACTTAAGAAGTCCCAGTAGTGGCTGGGAAGGTCAACTGGCATTCAGGGGAAAAGGAAGAGTGGAGGGGCAGATACTCACTGAGGAAGAAGTACTCGTGCTGGTGGTTGTAAGGCAGGTACTTCAGCTTCTTCTTGCCGTACTGCAGGACACGGAGGAGAAAGCTCAGGCTTGGATTATGACACTCACAGGTAAGAGAAGATTCTCTGCAATACTTCCTTATTTATTGACTGGGGAGTTTTGACTAAATTCCCGCACCAGTAAAGATACAAAATGTTTTGGTACAGTTAAATATCTTGACTTCGTAATCGCAGTAGGTGTAAATTCCTTTTTAAAGGCTTCTGGCCTGATATTCAGGTAATGTCTTTTTTTCTTGAGAACCTGATTGCATTTTAATGGGTTTTTCTACCTTCTGCCACGCCTGTGGCTGTGCTAAGAGCTGCTGTCATCTCCATCATTACCAGTACAAATGCCATAGGTTCTGCTTTTAAACCCAGTTATCAGGCACAAGGTTTTCCAATGGCTGGTACCCATACATTTAAGAGTGTGATACTGATTTACATCTTCTAGAGAACGGCTTTTTTATACCCCAAGAGAAGGCTTTCATTTTAGTCATGTATAAGAGCCCTTCTGCCTCTTGAAAATTCTATGTGTGCAAGACATTGTCTATACGTGGCCGTATACCAGTATGTATGTCCCTTACATGTGTCTGGAGTTACTTTCTCCATAGTATAAAAGCTGGCTGAGAAACCATTAATGTTTTAATGGCATATTTCCCCTGTGTTGTTCTTGTTGCAGATGTTTCTTGGTTTGTTGTTTTGTTTTTTTTCTCTTAGGTTGTTTATTTCTTTTTAAAACTGGAAATCCTTGTTCCATTGTAAAACAGACCAAGGATGGTACATGGCTTATGTCCTTTGTGTAGGTTTTTATACAATAGACAGTAAATATTTTGGCTGTAGAAGGACAGATGTAATCAAAATCCCTCAACATAGCCTATTATTTCATGTGCAGCTGACAGCACATAATTAATGTAAGAAAGTATTGTTTATGCAAGTAATATCCCTTCAACTGCATGTCAGAGGCTCCAATAGAGAGGACTTTCTACAGGTTGTCTGGAGCCCAGCTGGACGGATGATACTGGAAGATATTTTCTGTGGAAATGGAAGACCAGTTTTGAAATGTTCCTTGACAAAGTACTGAGGAACACCATGTCTTCCCCTCATATTGGTATTTCAAGCCAGCAGGATGGAACTGCCTTTACCAGCTTTCTACTTTCTTTCCAATCCCATCTTCATTGCCTTTCCCAAGCTATCCCAAAACACATTTTTCCTGTGGTCAATATAGGAAGTGGATAGGCAATCTTGCTCTTCAGCCCAAGGTTTGTGACAGGGTGAGAGCCAAACTCCTCTTAGACAACACAGACAGATAAAATTCCTGGATTTCCTTTTTAGCATTCCTGGAAGTCCTGCATAAACCATTATCTACCAATACTAGTCAACTCCTGGTATTGTGCAAGCGTTCTCTGAAGCCCCTTAGGACTATGGTTTTCCACGTTTAACCTACTTTGCCTTACCTCAACAGGCTGTGTGTCTCCGAGGACAAATACGTGCAGCATGTTCACATCTGGGTCCTTCTTGAATATGTTGGGCTTGGCATGGTGTTGGAAGTGACGATGGTTCCACCAGTTTGCAGAAGCACCCTGGGCAGGTATGAGAACAAGGAGTTCGTCATGGTAGGATTACCCATTTCATTTATATAAACTAAAACAGTGCAACTCTGATTATGGCCAAATTGTTACTTGTTTTTGAAATAGCAGTAAGATCATCAAGTCCAACTATTAACCTAACGCTACCAAGCCCACCACTAAACCCCTTTGATGTCTTACTGATTATTATACTGGTTTCCTTCTGGTGCCTGTGAGGAACCAGATAAGACAAAGTGGCTTTAGGAGAATGGGCAAAGCTGTGTCCTACCCCTAGAAGTTTCTACTGCAGGTGGATGCTGAAATGCCTGGACCACACTGGACTTTGCCCAGGATAGAAGTTCTGAAGGCATCTTGTACGGATGGGAAGTATTAGGATGGGACGTTTGAAAAATACTATACCTTAGCATGAAGGAGGTGGAGGGCATGGCAAAAATATCATGTTAAAATAGGGTTTTGTGCAACTTAATAAGCTTTGTCTTCAGCTGCTATAAATTGGTGCAGTTCCACTTGAAGTCTGTGGAACTACTGTGTTCTCTAACAGCCACGGGTACACTTTCTTATGTGTTCTATGCAACGGTCACTAACTTCTCCTCTGTGCATCTCCCCACTGTGGAAAAGTTTAGAGCTGCAGTTTCCCACTTTGACATAGTCAAAGTGACTGCGGCTCATTCCACAGTGCCCTGGGTCCATAATGTCCTTTACCTTCAGGTGCCCAATGACAAACTTGTGGACGATGTGGTTCCAGGAAGACTTCTTAAAGACAGAGAGATGTCCAAAATCATGTTGCAGCCACCCTGCCTGGGCCTGGGATGAAGGGAAGTCAAGTAGTTAGGATGCTGTTTGAAATCAGAGCTAAGCACAAAAGGAAATGGAGATTGAAGGCAAGCTGTGAGTGTGAGGAAGGGAGGGGATTAATTGAAGTGAGAAGGTGAAGATCTCTGGTTTTGTTCTGGAGGGGAACATAGAATCATAGAATGTCAGGTTGGAAAAGACCCTTGAGATCATCAAGTCCAACTGTAAAGCCAACACTACCAAGCCTACCAACATGTGGAAGGAAAGGCCAAAGGGGTGAGAAAAATGTGTGAGCCGCAACCAGCAGTGGGTAGCGGTGGCCAGAAGGCACCACAGTGGCAGGTACATGGTGACTATTTTTCCCTGGTGTGAATGTTTTGCACTGGTAATTAATCTAACGTGACAAGTCCAGTGCACGCTGGCCTTCCCCTGTGTGATTTGTGTAGCCAGCATGTTCTGTGCCTACTACTTCTCACCTGGGAAGTTGTAAGGATGCAGGCGAGGATGAGAGTTGTGATCCAGCCAGTACCGCAGTACGACACCATTAACCAAGCCAAAACTTCCAGTGCAATAATATGGCCCAAGTAAAGAGAGAAGAACAAAGGACTTGCTCTGAACAAGTTCATGTCCTCTGCTGTCTTCCGTAGGGTCCGGAAATCTTCCACCAGCTGGGACTGTAAAATAGACATGGCAAGGCACAGTTTGCAACTTGTAAGTAAGTCCCAATGTGTCTGAGGAAGGAAAACCAAGTTCCATGCTAAGGACCCCAGCTGTTTCATGCATCGGTTGGCTACTCTAAAAGTAAGGAAGGACCTGCCTCCATGTTCATCCTGTATCCTGGCTTTTCGTAGGACTTTCCTATGAATAAACATCCTGGCTGGTCTGATCCCACGTCCTGACCTTTTGCACCTTGAGCCAGGAGAGTAATTCAAGCCTGTTGCTGCGAACCAGCAGCACCACCTCGTTCCCTTGAGGGCTACATCAGCTGGTGACTCTCATCTGAATGAGCCTGACAAGTATCGAAGAGGCAGCTGGAGGAGGAGAGCAGTCAGTCCTATTACTTATGCGTAATTCCAGAGCTCTGGTGATGGAGCACCCAATATCAGAGCACCCGTCGTCTATTTAATATGTGGGTCAGCTACCGTGCAACCATTCATGAAGAGCATTCCTGGGTTAATGCGGGTTCGCAGCGTCTCCTCTATTGTGAGTGATACAGATATATCATAATCATGGCCAGTCACAAACAACGGGACGGGATTGAGTTTCGTGGCAAGAGCCAGTCATGCCGCGCACTGTGCCTGAATAATTAATGAAGGGACTGTCTAGGAGGGATACAGATCTGCTCCGGGGATGCCGAGTGGGTGGAAAAGGTGCTTGCTGGGTTGCTGCTCCTTAAAAACAGCCACCAAAGCAAGACATCTGGTTCACCTCACCCATAGGTGCCTACTACTTGTGCCATGGGTGCACAAGTGTGGCTCCTCTCTGGAGCTTTGCTGGTACTGGTCTCAGCAGGATAAGCCAGTTTGGGTCTCAAAGAGGAACTTGTTTGGAAGTCTTTTAAGACTTCTTTGCCTACTCCTCTCCTTCCCCCATAACAGGCAAGCGGTGACGCGTTTAAGAACTTGGTCACCAGAGAAGGAACAGCAGAAGGGACACCAGTCACAAGAGCTGACGCACATTTCCCAGTCCACATGTCCCAGTGCCCATTTCCCTTCAGGATGCGATCAGTCCAGCCTGGACACCTGGAATGGGCTGCTAGAAATGGGATATGATTTCCATAGATAGAGCTGTTGGTGGCTCTGTGGGAAAGGAAAGGCTTGTACAACCAGTCTGAATGTGCCACCTCCCTCCTATGCCCATTTTAATCTATACTGGGATGTGCACACTGCCATATGGAGGTGTTCAGACACGGAGTATTCTCCCTCTCTAGAGCTGCCTGTAGTGAAGAGACCTTCATAGTCTGTCCGCCTCTGACCTGGAGGACATCCCACGAGGAAAGAAATGGTGGAACATACCCATCATAAACCCCAGCTCAGAAACAAATACTCACATTCTTATCTCGGTCCTGGCTGGGCTCCCCTGGAGCAAGCTCTCCAATAAGTAACGGCTTGAGAAACTTTTGCACCAAGGTGGGGTTGATATGGAAGGCCTGGAATGCATCCTGGAGAGAAAATGGGAGTAAACATGTGAGGTTCAGGAGCAAGCTGTTGCTTTCTACTCACTGTGTCATTCCTGTCCATCTCCAGCACCGTCCTGCTCTCTAGTCATCCCGCCCACGTTACTGTGAGAGATGAATTCTAGACCTCCAGCTCTGTGATTGCTACTCAGTGAAATACTTCTCCCAAAGACCAGGGACTTTGCTCGTCTAGTAGGAAGCGAGATCTGGGATGCTCTCTAGCCATATGGTGAAATGCACCTCAAGAAATTTTTTTTCCTAAGCAACTAAATACCTAAATCCTGTTAATTCGCTTAGAAGGTAGGCAGAGAGGAATTTGTGCAAATCCCCAGTAGGATATAAATATCCTTTGAAAGTCTGCTGCCTGGAGGGAATTCAAGAGAGGGGGTGATGGTGGTGACTGCACCTGCAGATACAAAAAATATTACTGGATGTTTTGGCCGGCTGAGGACAGCTTTCTTACATATTTTCAAGACTTCTTCTAATATGGGAGGACAATGCCTCATTTGCAGAGTCTTTTTGCTCGTGGCATTCGTGAGTTTGCCTGGCTCTTCCTTTTCTGTACTCCTTCCCCTTTCCACATGTTTTTGTCTACCTGTGTCCTACAGGTGCCTGATGGGAGCACATGTTTGATGAATCTGCTGCTAGGAGTTGAGATCTTGCACGCCCTTCCTTTCGCAGGGCATGGCTTGAATTTTAACCCCAAAGACAGTGGTATGGACAGAAAGTTGACCAAGATCAGAAAGTCTTACTCCGTCCTTGCCCTTTTCTTACTGTACAGAGCTGGAGTTAACTCTAGGAATTCACCCAGGACAGCTGTAAAGATGCAGTTCCATGAAGGGCTAAGACTGATACAGGAAAAAAAAAAGGCAAAAATAGAAGTCAGGAGTACCATGCTTCAGCCTTTCCACCTTTGTCCCGCTGCCTAACAATGGTAGGGACCAAGTAAAATCTCACTTCTGGCTCTAAACACAAAGGCCAGGCTGGAAAGCACTCACTGTGTCCAGCTGACCCTTCTGGGAGCTGTGACCTCCATCAAAAGCCAAGCTCTAGTGTTCAAAAATACCAGCCAACAACCTTGGTCCCAAAGTCCACCAAGATCCACCGAAACTTTCACCTGATTCCAAGACTTTGGATTGAGCTTCAGAATAATGCTCTGGCCATAGAAGTTTTGCTGTGGGGGGCACAGGAGGAGGGAGAGTGAAAGCTGAGCTAAGCCATTTAACCTGAAGTTAAAGAAATGATATATGAGAAGTTAGAGGTGCAGCATTGGTAGGGGGAGGAGGGGAGAGAAGAGCTAGTTACAGGTGCAGGAGAGAAATAAAACTCTGGAATGATTTAAAGATTATAAAAGCCATAAAATGCCAGAGTTAAGGGGGGAAGAAGTAAGAAGGGAGGGGAAAAAAAAGTCAGCTCAATGGAGGAGGCAAACCAAAACACTAGGAATGAAACTGAAGAGCACTTCTTCTGTAAAGCAACAGAATTTCCTACTTGCGCTCAGCTCAGCTCTCATGTCAGTACGGAGGTGCTCAAACTGTCCCCTTTTGTAACCAATTTCAGGGACAAAGCCATCCCTGTTACCACAGGGGGGAAGTTTGGATTAACTTCTCCACGTCCACCCATGAGGATGGCATCACCGGCAAAACTCGTCCCAGCGGGAGTGAGACCAGTGCTTCTCGAGTGCATCGGGTTAGCCACTGAAATATTAGGTCTGGTGCTTTTTCCCTTCCTTGGGACAATTTTCAGGTGACGTGAAAGAAGAGGGAAGGGCAGAGTGAGCAGGGAAGTGAAGAGCTGACTGTACCTGCTGCAAGGTTTCAAAATTTTGGGGAAGAAGGGGAAAGAGGGAGATGGTGAACACATAAGAAGCATTAAAGAATGTTGACTCAATATTATTTAAACTGATGGGGAAAAAAAATTCTTTGGAGGTCTACCAGGTACCACCTGATGCAAGCAGGAGAGAGAATAACATCTCCCGCATGCTCTTACCATCATGAGCCAGAAAGCTACAGTGAGGCAAGTATTGGGTTTTTATTAGAATTATAGAATCATAGAATGGTTTGGGTTGGAAGGAACCTTAAAGACCATCAATTTCCAGTCCTCTGCCATGGTCAGGGATACCTCCCACCAGACCAGGTTGCTCAAAGCCCCCTCCAACCTGGCCTTGAACACTTCCATACCTCACGCATCTCCTTTACTAATAGGTCCCAAATATGAGATACTGCCTGAATTTTGGAATTATCCTCAGTTCTGTACTAGAGGAGATAAAAAGCAAAGGGCAAAAGACAGTCTCTGGGAAGTGCTGTGTGATGTTTACACTTGACCTCCCAACTTTGTGGCCTACTGGCCAAGTAAGCTGAAGTGTCTTATGGGAAGTGGGAATTATTCCAGCTGCTTTTGGTGAAGAAAAGCTTCATATTATTGAGGTATGAACTGTACCTGAGCATTTGAAGTGCTTAGTGCTGTCAGCCCAAGGATGTTCTTTCACATCCTTGAACATCTCTGAGACAGAGCGACTGCAAGGTGCGTTTTCTGAGGGCAACTGCGCACGATGTGATACCAGAACAGGTTGTCCCACATCAGGATGCTGTCTCAGCATGTTAAAGTATGGCCTAAAACGCATGAATGCTCAGTGTCGTTAGTATCTGTAGGGGAAACTCATGCATAAATTAGCCTGGGGGCTCCTAACCTGAGTGGCATGAGCTGAGCATGCCGAACATAACAGTCATGGAAGCATCTCAGTTGTTTTGTGAGCATCCTAAGGTGAATTAGCTCATGCATCACCAAGGAGGGTCTCTTGAGAGTGGCCCGGCACAGATGTGGAGCTCAGGGAGTGTGTGGAAGCTTGTGGAAGATGGATGCACAATGATCCTCTAGAAAACTGGTCCAAGATAAATGGACGAGATGCTGAGGTTCCTTTGGTGGGTGTTTGCTGGACTGGAGGTCCTATCTACAGGTGGTCCTAAGGAGAACCTGAGAGAGATGGAAGCCACGTACAAACTAGGAATGCGAACGTGTCAAACTGAATTTTTATCATCACCTTTTCCTCTTCCTAAACTCTTCCTGTTGTGGTATGTTGCGACATGGAATGAAACTTGTTAGTTAAGCCTTGACGGGGTCAAGGCCGAGGCTTTCTCACCCTGGACGAGAGAGAGAGAGATTTTTTGGCAGCAAAGCGTGAGTTCGCCACAGGGAAGCTGGAAACCAGCTGCTAATTCTGATTTAGTGCCCAGGCTGGTGACGGACAGTTTTTCAGAGCCTTCTTAAGAGCGTGCCTTCGTGGAGCGGGCTCTGAGTTTGGTGGGACGCAGCCTGCGCTGGGGAGGCAGGAGGAGGACCAGCAGAAGAAGCACAAACCTGCATTTCAGCCTCCCTTGTAAGGATTTGAGACAAATGCAATAGCAGATTCTTTTTGCTTTCCAGTGGAGATCTCGGAGTTAAATTCTTGGGGGTGGGAGTCAAACTCCTCCGGATCCAGCAGGCCTGCTTTAAGCAGCTGGAAGTAAAACCTGGCCCATCTTTCTTTTTTTTTTTTTGAGGGAGAAAGCTGTTCTTTCAGAGGATTTATTGGAAGGGGACAGGACCACCGAATCGCATCTCAGGGCTTCAAGGAAAAGAAGGGAAAACAACCACAGACCACAGGCGAGCGGAGACGGACGGAAAGGAAAGTGTTAGTAATTCTTGCCGATTAATTCTGCCACACAGGGAGCCTCCCTCCCTCCTTGCCAAGGTGTTAGGAGCCCTGGGAGGCAAACAGTTAATGTTACAGCTTCATCTCTCCTGCCCTCACCCTACAGTCTTCGGAAAAGCTCTATATAATACTCTAAAAGTATTCGGAAAGGCAGTTTAAATTTTATTAACTATGGGTTAATGCCCTGGGGGGGAGAACGTGCTCCCTGGCCGTGCTTCTGAAGAAGGTGGCTTTGGGGGGAAACTGCAGACAACCACCTCGGAGGCAATTTGTTCCCCTTTCAAGATTTTTGCTTGTTTGGGTTTTTTGCGTTTTTTTGTTTAGTTTTGTTTTGGTTTTTTGTTTGTTTGGTTTTTGTTTTGGGGTTTTTTTGTTGTTTTTTTTTTAAAGTTGCTGAACCCGGCTCTGAAGCGCAGGAGCAGCTGTAGCAGCAGCAGCAAATGATTTTCTTTCATTTTTTTTTTTTCCTCCTCCTTTTCTGTAGAAACCTGTAACTAAATTCCCTAGAGAATTCTCTCCTGGGGAAAAGGGAAAAAAAAAAAAAAAAAGAAAAAGCTAAAAAGCTCCTTGTTTTAAAGCCTCGAGCTCACAGAAGCCACTCTGAAGCACAGACCGGCCTCTCGTTAACCCTTTCTGGTGCTGGGACTCTGGGTGTCAGAAGCCACAGGCTGAAGAAGGGGGAGGACTCGGGACACTTTCCTTGTGAATTCAGAGCTCCGGGCACCGCACAAACAAGAGACGACGACAAAACCAAGCAGGATTTAAGCGGAGCCCAGC
>VXAK01015274.1:0-10467 GCA_013399435.1 Arenaria interpres
TAGAAATTTAACCAGCAATATCCCCTTATTCTATTACTGTTACTTGATAGAAGTGAGAGTGGAAGCCCTATATTTAATTTAGGGGAAGTTAAAGTGCTTTTTTTTCACTACCTTTAACCTATGGTCCCTCCCAGAAATTGTGAATGATAGCTCTATGACAGTGAATTGCAGAGTGAAAAAGAGAGAGAGTAGGAGACCCAGAGAGAGGAAAATAAATACTCATGGATATCACATTTTGTTCTAATTCATATAAAGAATTAATGGATTTCCATTTTTAACCTGTTTGGCTAAAAAACATACAGCGAAAACTGAAGACCTTTCCTCCATGTCCATATTTATGCGTATTTCCACCACACACCCTCTGAACTTTTCAGGATGCTGATGATACCAGTTACTGACACTCTCAACATTCTCTCCTTCACAGATAGAGACAGATTCCATTGCACTTGAATAAGACATTTGGGCCTTTTTCAAGGGATACTAAATGGGCATTTGATTATCTCACATTTATACCACAGAACTGAAAAACCAAATATATTGTTTCTTTTTTTTTTTTTTCTCTGTGCAATTCCATCCATTTAAATACAGTTTTTCAAGTGATTATAGGTTGTTTTTTAGTGTGGCAAAAAGTACCTTTATCACTGAGACAAATCCAAATCTTGTCTAACTCAGCAAACCAAATGTTACTATTTTTAGCAGAATTGTTCTCTGTTCTGTTTGATTTTTGACCTTCAATATGATTTGAAACACCTTGAAGAAGTATTATATCTGATATCCCTGAACTTATTTAAAAAAAAAATATCCACTTTTAATCTGAGTTAATATCAACTCTATTAGCAATGTTCTCAAACATTAGAGGAAAAAATACACCTAAAAGTAAAGAAATGATTGCCGGGATTTAGCGTTCACATCAGCCTTCTGTCTCTGCTGGGCTCCCAGCCACTTTGTGTTAATGAAGCTAGTGGTTATAGGGACAAAACAGTTTTCTTAGCAAGGCCAAAGATGTTGAACAACGGGATGCAGTACTTACGAAAATTAAAGAGGGATCAACTATGAGCTACGGAAAACAGACAAGTTGAACATGAACAGTATTTGACAGGCAAGTTATAATCATTGTGTGCATGACTTCAGTGTAGTTGTGTAAGTGATAAGAGGAATGAGTTCTAGAATGACTGAAATCACAAGAACATCTGCCACAAAGAAAGAAAGAAACAAATAAAAAACCCAACAAGACCTTCAAAGATGTTTTTTTTATAGCAAACTGTAGTTAAGCTGCTGAATAGAGCATAATCGGCACATAGGCTTTGTGCTACTCACTGCAGAAGTAAGCTTAATTCATAATTAAGCCATTCATAAATTTAGATTTATATATAACTAGTTTAGTCATTCCTGCTAATCTGCAGTTGGAATTTGAATTCAGGTGGCAAATGGCACATTGTGCCATCTTTGGCATTCCATAGCTATTCTCTCTCTCAGCATGAGAGATTTGCTTGTTGCATGTATTAAGACCAAACAGCTTCTCAAAACTTAGTTTAGCTTTTAAATAACATTTGGTGATCCTATTTTGGGTAAAAACCTTCAGATGAACAGCCAGCAGAATGACTTCTTATGAAAAGTGTGTTAGCTAGATGTCCAGCTTTGCAAAATGTCACTTCGCATACACAGTATAGAAAGCTACCTTGGGAAAAAAAGTATGTTTAAGTATTCGCTCTTGTTACTTAGGAAAGTGTAGCCATTTTATATTGCTGCATTCTTTAATAAAAATGTCAGAAATGGATTGTTTTTCCTATTCTGGGCCCCTGACTAGTTGAAAAATCTTTTGTAGAAATGAAAATAAAAAAAACAAACACAAACTGTCATGTAATGCAAAAATACTGTAAACAAAATGCAAATTTATTCATTTTCAAATAACAATAATGTAAAAATAATGCTATTGATCTCCTACATGTAAGGTTGGAAAGTATTAAAGATAAAAAACCTTGGCACAGATACTAATTGAATGCCCAGAGTTAACACATTTGAATTGGGAACAAAATTCAAACAACAGAATTTTGTCATGCTGAGCAAACATGTAATGAAGTAATAGAAGAAATATGATACAATATTGCAAAGTCAATTTCCCATTTTTTTGGAAAGGAAAGGAGCACAGAGCTGAAGATGTGGAAGAAATTCAAGCCGCATTAACTTAACCTTAGATTTGTGTGAGATTTTGAACAAATTCAGACTGGAAAAAAAAAAAAAAAAGGAAAAATGTAGGAAAATAAGAAAATATGCAATACTTTTTTACAAAAGTTAAGCAAAAGTTAGCATGCCAGACCATTGCAAAACCTATCTTCATATCTTCTTCTAGAAAGAGAAAATTCTGTTTGTCTAACCACTCTAAATGTCAGTAATTCATATAATATTACATCATATAGTATATTAGACAAACTGGAAAAAACAGAAATTGATCGAAAGTTTGAGGAGCTGTTAGCAAAAAGTGCCAGCAAGTTGAAAGGAGAACTGTCATAGAAGATGGAGATTATTGGTAAAATTTCCCAAGAAGTTGCCCTGAAGTAACTGATGTTTTAATTTTTGTCGTTGAATTAAAAAATAAGTACGTGCAGGATGTGTGTGATGTGTGTGTCTACTTGCTCTCTGCAATCCCCACACTGGCCTGGGCACATAGAGTGGTAAAATATGCCAATAGGAAGCGACATCAGTAGACAGGAGGATCAAAGTACAAGGAGGTAGGAGCAACCTTGAATCCTGCAGTAACAGCACTGGAATATGGAATAAAGTGCAAAGTACAAGGGCATGCATGTATGCACTGAAACTAATACCAAGAATTTCTGACCTATGATGAGTACTCATCACGTATAAATGACATAAAGAAGATTGAATGTATCGCTTCATCCCAAAATACCAATGTATTACAGTAAGACATAGGTGAATTTAATCTTAAAATGCATCAGAATAGAATTTTTTTGTATTCTGTTTAAATCCTCAGATTGTGAATTGGTCAGTTTTGCATAAATATGTGGAGTTCTAAGTCTATGTCACAGTATGAAAACACAGGCAAATAAAATATCAGATTTTTTTAAAAGGAAAAATACTGCTTTTTAACTAAAAGGAAAAATCTGGTTGTGATATACAATTTTCTTTAGCTAGCACACCACTTAGTGCACATTGGAAATCCTAATTCTGGATTAATTGCAAAGTATTTACATTATGTCTCCCATTCATCTGGGAAATGAGGTTCTAATTGACAAGCGGCTGAATATGAGCTGGCAGTGTGTCCAGGTGGCCAAGAAGGCCAATGGCATCCTGCCTTGTATTAGAAATAGCATGACCAGCAGAAGTAGGGAAGTGATTGTCCTCCTGTACTCAGCACTGGTGAGGCCACACCTCGAGTATTGTGTCCAGTTCTGGGCACCTCAATACAAGAGAGATAACGAGGTGCTGGAGCGAGTGCAGAGGAGGGCAACAAAGCAGGTGAAGGGCCTGGAAAACAAATCATATGAAGAGCGGTTGCAGGAGCTGGGACTGTTTAGTTTGAGGAAGAGGAGGCTGAGGGGTGACCNAGTACTGTTATTTACTCCCGTCAATGCAGCATCTATAACAGAATTAGATCCTGAGTGTAGGGACAGTTAAATAAAATATATAGAACGTGATACAACAAAGCTGTTTTCCTCTTATGAAGAGAAATAATCAACAGACCTAGATCTTTATTTTGTTGTAGACCTCTCCCAGAAATGTAGCCTGTCTCTCAAAACTGAAAAAGAACTTTTTTTCTTTAAAGATCTAGTTGGAAAAAGAACTGAACAATTTCTGTTTCAATCTCTAGAAGGCATCTAGATCTTGGAGGACTGACGACAGAGAATTCTTCTGGTGAAAGAACTGTATTACATCTCATTTCTGTCTCCGGGACTTCAGCTCATGTTTTCCTCTCCCTGAAGCTATGTGGTGCATTGACCTTGGCTGGCTGCCATACGGCCACTCAGCTGCTCTCTCATTTTCCCCCAAAACAGGACATGAGGAGAAAACAGGATGAAGAAGCTCATGGGTCAGGATAAAGACAGGGACATCACTTACCATTAGGGGCAAAACAGACTCTACCTGGGAAATGTTAACTTAATCTATTGCCAGTTATAATAGATTTGAACGGTGAGAAACAAAGCTAAAGTCTAAAACACCTTCCTCCTACCCCTGATTTGTCACAGGCTATGCTTCACTCTTTCATCCTCAACTCCTCTACCCGCCCCTCACCAAGCAGTGCAGGAGGATGACGAACGAGGGGTTGTGGTCGGTCCATAACAACTGTTCTCTGCTTCTCCTTCCTCTTCACACATTTTCCCTGCTCCAACATAGGCTCTCCACAAGCTGCAGTCCTTCAAGGTTAACCTGCTCCAGTGTGGGTCCTTCCCACAAGCTACAGTTCCATCACAGCAGATCCCACTCTGGCATGGAGGCCTCCACGGTTACAGTGTGGATATCTGCTCCACCATGGTCTCTCCAGAGGCTGTGAAGAAATCTTTTCTCCAGTACCTTGATCACCTACTTCTCCTCTTCCTCCTCTCACTTCAGTATTTGCTGGACTGGTTTTCATACTTCTTCCCTCACTCCTCAGCAGCTTCTTTTCCTTTCTTACACACACTTCCCCCAAGATACTACGATCTTGGCTGAGAGGCTCAACTGTGTCCTTTGGTGGGTCTGCTGGAGCACATTGTGACTGGCTATTTCCAACATGGGGCAATCCTAACATCTCCTCACAAAGGTGGGCCTGCAGCCACCAGATATTGAACACTTGGGCATGGACATCCAGAACTACTCCCTTCAGACGGCCAGGCAGTACCCATTTTCATGTACCCATAACCTCATTCCCCAGCTGGACAGTCACACCCCATTTTACTAGACAGCCATTCCCACAGCTGGACAGCAAGAGCATGTATCTCTGGCTGGCTGCATAGAAATGATCAACTAGGCACCCATGCCTCTACCCGGCTGACCAGCCAGAGCCTCTCTGCCTCAGCTGGTCAGCCACAACCTCTGAACTTGATGACCAGTCAGAGATTCTTTTTCCAGCTGCCCAGCTAGGACCCAGTTCCCTTGCCAGCCAATCAGGGTCCAAATCCCTCAGCCAGCCAGCAGCCAGAGCCCTCTCTCCCTTGAATGGACAGACAGAACCCTGTCTCTTCAGTGGCCAGATAGAGCCTATTTCAGTAGCCAGACAGGCAGTCCCCTCTCTCTCTGGCCAGCCAGCCAGACTCCTTTTTCCCTGGCTGGCTGTGGGAAAAATGGCTCTGCTGTTGCCTACTCCATGTCCCTCAGGATCTTGAGCTCCCACTGTGTCATGGTTTCTGTTAAGATCCCTGTTCAGTTCTTCTGTAATTTTACAACCCCATTTGGTGCCTCTAGCACTTGTGCTGCAAAGTTACTTGGGTGCCTTAGAGCTGCAAATAGCAAGAACCTAATATTGTTGTAACCTTTATCTAAAGCTGCTGAGTCAGTATTTCTCAAAGCCTCTAAAATATTTTTTCAGTTTTCTTATGCCATTAGTTTCATACTGCTGTTCTCATGACCTTGTGCCTGTAAACTGCAAGAGTACTGTTAACGGGAAGATTTCGTGGGAAGCACCTGTTTGCAGGGCGGGGAGGGAACAGTGAGGAGAAAACCTTCTTTCCTCCACTTCTTTACCTTGTCTGGTAGACCTTAGTTGGCAAAAACCAACCACGTTGTACAACAGAGTAGTTATTTCATCATTATTTATTTTATCATTATTTATGATTATTTAATTCATTGTTTTATGATTATTTAATTCATGCTTTTATTCATTATATGAATTAGAATCTAATTCATTATAACAGTCAATTATAATTATTACAATTATTTAATCATTATTTTTCAATAGCATACATTACTGGAGCTTAACAACCAACGCACAGTATTTTCGCCTGACTACCATACTCCAGTCCACACCAATAGTGTCATGAATAACCAAAAGGGAGATTAAATAGGTCCTTATAAAAAGGATACAGTACACAAAGGATATAGTACAGCTGTGTGGTCCTGCCAGGGATGGGGTCTGCAACCTCCTGAGGACTGAGCCCTGCAGCAGGTCACCACGGTGTCATGCTGTCTCAGGAGTCCTGCACAGATGGAGGCAGAGCTTTGAAACCCCTTCACAACGCTTTCTCCCCCAGCAGACCCAGCTGTGCAGAGAAATGGTTAAGTGAGCTTTAACAGATAAATAAATGCTGCCAGAATGGCCAGAGAAAGTGATGGAATGAAAAAACCTACAAATAAAACCCACACAGAGAAATAAAACAGTCCCAGCCGCTGGTGCGTGCCAGGCCCATGGCAGCTCCCTACCACTGGTGCTGGGCCCAAGATCCCCAGTGGCACCTTGCCCTGGCCCACAGCACAGCATAGGGCATCAGTGAGTAGCTTTGGCAGTGCCTCAGAGTGACCTCCTGCCAAACCAGACATGGCTCTGCTGTCCCTCACTGCGTAGCCTCAGGTGCAGCTTTGGTCTTAGGACTCATGTTTGGGATAGGCTTCCAGAAGAAGACGCTTGAAACTCTGAGGATGCTTGCATATTTCTTGTTGAATTAATTGCAAATGACTCTTTACTTATAGTGTAAAGAAATCCTTTGCAAGCCCAGAATATAGAAAATCTTACTGTTAAAGATAGGCATATAAAACTTGTATTTTGAAGAGTAATGACACACATGGAAGGCAGAGAAATTTTGATCATTAAAATATACAGTCACTTCTCCATCCAGAGATGTGATATGCTTACACCTACTCTACTTATACCCCCTTAACTGAATGACAGATACCTGTAGGATTTCCTTTCCAATTAAAAGTCACCTAGCTAGCTTAGCAGACATGTAAAGTTCCCACAGTTAAACACTCTGGATATTTAAACTGTTCTGAAGAAATAGCCAGCAAATTTGCAGTATTTACTTGGCTTTCCCCCTTTGCAAGCAGGAAGAGGGTCTAAGCTCACAATCTATTTCTTAAAATCCTTTTCCATGACATCTTCTGATTTGCAACTTTTAGTAGCAATTCTCAAATTCATCTAAGCTTTCTCACTCAGTTTTCAGATACTTTGTACTCATTAGTGCAATTTTTCAAACAGCTACAAGATTGAATGTCTCCAGAAATGTCATTCATTGTAATCAGATCATGGTGTTTCTCAGTTGTGGTGGGCTGACTTTAGCTGGCTGCTGGATGCCCACTCAGGCACTGTCTCACCCCCTTCCTCAGCAGGACAGAGGGAGGTCATACAATGCAAAAGCTGATGGATTAAGGTAAGGATGGGAGATTACTTACCAATTACCCTCACTCTCAACAAAGTTGACTTGGGGAAATTAACTAATTTATTGCCAATTAATGACAGAGTATTATAGTTTGAAATATTAACGAAACTAAAACCACCTTCCCCCAACTCCTCCTTCTTCCCAGGCTCAACTTCACTACTAACTCTTCTGAGGTACCGAATGACATTTTTGCCTCAGTCTTCACTGGCAAGGACTCTGAGGAAAGGGACTTGGGGGTGCTGGTGGATGAGAAGCTGGACATGAGCAGGCAGTGTGCAGTTGCAGCCCAGAAGGCCAATCACATCCTGGGCTGCATCAGAAGATGCATTGCTAGCAGGTCAAGAGAGGTGATTCTTCCGCTTTACTCTGCTCTAGTGAGACCTCACCTGGAGTATTGTGTGCAGGTCTGGAACCCTCAATATAGGAAAGACATGGACCTGATGGAGCAGGTCCAGAGGAGGGCCACGAGGATGATCAGGGGGTTGGAGCACCTCTGCTACGAGGACAGGCTGAGGGAGCTGGGTTTGTTCAGCCTGGAGAAGAGGAGGCTCTAGGGAGACCTAATAGCAGCCTTCCAATACCTGAAGGGAGCCTACAGGAAGGCTGGGCAGAGCCGGTTTACAAAGGCGTGTAGTGATAGGACGAGGGGCAATGGCTTTAAACTGGAGGGGAACAGATTTAGATTGGAGATTAGGGGAAACTTCCTTACTGTGAGGGTGGTGGAGCCTGGGGAGGTGGTTGTCTCTGGAGGCCCTGGAGATGGGGTCTCCAGGGACCCATCCCTGGAGATATTCAAGGTGAGGCTCGATGAGGCCCTGGGCAACCTGGTCTAGTTGGGGGTGTCCCTGCTGACTGCGGGGAGGTCAGACTAGATGACCTTTGGATGTCCCTTCTGGCCTGGACAATTCTATGATTCTATGAGTCTAACCACACCACCCAAGTTGCAGAAGACAAAAACAGGGGCTGTGAGAATGAAGAACTGCCCACTGCAGAAGATCAGGTTTGAGAACATCTAAGGAACCTGAAGTTACAAAAGTCCATGGGACCTGGGGAAATCCATACACATATTTTAACTTTTCATATTGTGCAGCATGAAGTAAATTATCTTTTGAAAGTCTTAAATTTACTAGGTTTCCATGGTAACGAAGTTATAATCTCCTAAAATAATGTATCAGGTTTGTCTTTAAAGATCTAATTTCCATAAAGCTATTTTCATTACCATTAATTAAGTCGCAATCTTTTAATACTTTACCGATTGTGTCCCTTATCAACTTTGTCCAGGATTTGTGTCATGCTAACTAGCTTAAATGTTGCCTGAGTCATCTCAAATTTGTTTTGAAATATGAGAATTAACTTCTTCTACACTGTTGGAGTCTAACCAATGGTTTTTAAATACATGCAATCTGTGTCACAGAGTGCTTCTAGGCCAGTTTTAAAAATCACTTCAGACCAAATTTGATCATTAAGCTACTGATTAATATGTTTATAGCTAGGTACAAATTATGTTGTTTTCACAATAAAACACTAAAAGCTGTCATTAAACAGGCCTTTGCATGAGGATAATTGCTGGGAAGGAGTGTTCATCTGCATTATATTTTGCAATAGTTAGAAACAACGTAACAACAGACTGTAAAGCCATAGCTCAGGAGAAGAGTAATAATGCTAAAGATGACCATGACGTAAGTTTCCTGAAAAAGAGGTTTTCTTTCAAACTGAATTCAAACGCAATTTCAGTTGTGTCATTCTGCTCATACAGCTGTGTGCCTGTATGAGAGAAAAGCAGGGATTTTGGAAAATGTAGAGGAAGTCACTGGAAATCAAATGAAATTTCTGAATACAGCTGGCTACCATTTGTTTATATTGCATTTAGAGAAATACTCTATATAATGAAAAAGAATCATACTGAGTTGGTACAAAATCTTGACCTTATCTTCTTAAGGTCAAAGTAAAAAAAAATAGAAAAAAAATTGTCAAACTTCTCTCCATTAAAAGGAACATATGCATTTATTTGATTGCTTCTAATTTTTTGTATTTTTATTGACTTTTTATCTGCCCTTAATAAAACTGGGCCTAAATCATAGCTATAATATTTTAAAAAACATTTTAAAATAATTATTATTATGCTGATATTTCTCTATTCCAAACTCCCAGGCTACTTATGAATCTCAAACTTGACATTTGAAATGTCAGCCCAGGTTTAATGTGTTTTTATTATATATTTATTTATTTATTTTTCTGTCAACCAGAAATAATCATCAAATATATGTTTTTGGATGATTAATTTTGTTCAGGCAACCAGAAAATAGTGAACATCATATGTAATTACTTTCTCCCTAGACTACTGTAATTTGGAAGGAGTATATAGCACAAATTTATATAATAGCATTTTGTGCCACGTTAATGTTGCTTGTTTGTTTTCATAGTTGGCTATATTTCTTTAATGACCAAACTCAGAACTTAAACTGCATATAGCAGTAGGGAAAAGATTGTTAGATTCTTGTGAAAAACAGCATGAAAATATGAAGGTCTGCCTGTTACATTATTAAAACTGTTTGCTCCTAACAGTTTTGCTAACCAACAGCCTGATAAGAGGACATTAATGTTACCTAAATATGTATTGCCTTTTTCAGTTCATGTTTACTTTGTTCTGCTTTTTAGGACTCTTTTTAATATCTCCTGTATTTAAGACCTCTTTTAGACATCACTGAATATACACACTGTACCAGTTATGACATTTAGTGGCTTTTATGGGTCCCCATAATAAATTTAGTGTTTTATTATCTCTAATCTTATTATGTTATTACAACACTTTAAATAGAACACAAAGATGTATGCTTGTAAATGCAAGAAAAAAAGAAAAGAGAAAAATCCACACACCCCCCTGTAAGAATTATTCATAATAGATAAGGATGTCAAATAGGTAATCTATATACTTCACTCTCAATGCCTTTGCTACTCAGATGTTGTAAACCAATGATGCTCCACTGAAAATACTTGAACATCTGACCCAAAAGTAGAGAAAACCTTCCAATTTACTTGGAATTCTTCTCCCATGGTCAGAGACTGTTAAGATGTATAAGCAAAAGGAAGAGTTATATTACAGATAAACCAGGGACTTGGCCATCTGTATTATAGGGCTCTGAATTCAAATGAATGGATATGA
>VXAK01015275.1:566-20998 GCA_013399435.1 Arenaria interpres
CTATGGCTATAGAGGGAAACATGGCAGCTGAATGATAAAGGGAATGCCAAAAGGTCTAACACAACTTCCCAGATTGAGTTAGCCTATGAAGGCAGTAGCCAGATTTACTGAGTGGCTCTGCAGATAAAATCCACGAGCTCCACTTAAAGACTGTAGAAATCAGAGGAGAAGGAAGAGGCCGTAGTCCTTTCCTTTCATTGCAATGAGAGATCATCCAATCTGTTAGCTTATTTGTACTAAGAGCAATGTAATTTGCTTCTCCTTCAAAACTAGCAGTTAAGATAAAGCAAAACTTAAAATGGAACAATTTCCTGCAAGATATGCTAAATTCTCTCAGTCTTTCTTTGGAACACTGGGGGACAAAACAGGGATGGGCTGAAAATCCATATTTCAGGATACTCTCTGGATGGAGTCTGTGTAGAATACTAGAATGTTTGGTTGAACGGACCATGGAATACTTAGGCACCCTAAAATCAGAAGGGGGAGGACAGGGAGAAAGGAAGGAAAGAAAAAATAGACATCGATAAAAGCTGTTCCTGCCTTTTTAGATCATAGGTTTGTCCAGATACTGCATGAGTCTCAGCGTCTCTGAATTAGTGTTTCATTGAGGTGAGAGCTTACCTAGTTCATTTCTAAAGAATATTTTGGATAGAAAGGCAAGTACTTAAAAACACAGGTGTTTATCTTCATGTTTAAAGATGAAAAATACCTGTACTAAAACATGCTGAGAATAGCACACTAGAATATTTTTTTCTGGCAAAGATTGCTGTAGGGCATTAAAAAGAGTCACAAGACCTGCATCTGATACAGAGTCCTAGTAATTAATTAGTCAACAAAGGTCAGGTCTTGAGTCAATGCACCAGAATCATTGGAGTGGACTGGACTAAATCTAATTATTCCCAGTCCTACTATCAGACAAAGATTTTTTGATAATGACTTCTAACAGAGTAACAATGATAGGGCTCTAAAAGAGGAGGGAATAAAAGATGATTCTTCAAAATAAAATCAGTTTTATATCAACGTATATTATTATCTGAAAACTGCAGGTACTGCAAGTACCATTTCTTAAATCAATCAAATGTCTGCTTTTTTATTTTTAAAATCTGTGACTACTATTCCACTGAACTTTTTCATTTGCTCTCATTGTAAAGGGTATTGTTGAAACCTGTTGACGTAATTTTCCAACTTTGCAGATTACAAGGTATCTCACTGCATTTAGCCCCTAATACACTCTTGTTTCATGCATGTTGACGCTTACTCACTTTTATAGTTGAACGTATTTTACACAAAATAATGAATCATGATACTGAGGTATTGAACTCATTCTGAATCTGCCATACACTGCATCCCTTCTTTGGGCCTTGGCTGGAAGAGAGGTCTGTCTGGCAGTGAGGAAAGACATAATGGAGAGAATATTGCCTTTAATTTACTAATTCATCTGACCTTTTTTTCATACAAATTGGCCTGGCTATCTGCCTCTCCTTCAGAAGCTCACACTAGTGCTCTTCCAGCTTGAAGGTTCACATGGAATCAATTTTTCAAGCCTTTGTGTCACATGTTTTTGAAAAATATGCTAAAACCCTACGTGTTAGGTAAAAATTTAGGAAATGCATTACATAAAAAAAATGGAAATATTTTTAAAAACCCAACATAAAAAACCCTGACCTAATTATGCTGAGTACTGTCAATATGATGAGGTCCATGCAAATTCTTCAGCTGTGGCTGTGCTACAGAAGTTCTGGAATGGGTGATATTTGAATCAGCAACACTTAGTACTATGGTTTAACTGCTAGCAAATGTATATTTTTAATATCAAAGTTTTGCTATAGAAGCATAAGAAAACTTTGCAAGCCATCAAACTTAATTTTTTATTACACTTGTTTAAGTTAAAAATCACCGAACTAAACTTTTCCCCCAAAATAATAATTATATTCAATTAATTGCATTAATTGAGTCCTTACCTGCCAAGTTATAGCCTGATATCAAAGTGTAAATATTTAGCTATTAAGAATTCCAATAAATCCTCCCTATGACTCTAGGATCAAACCATGAAATATTTAAAAACCTTTCCTTTTGAATGTGGTTCTTCCATCTTTCTATTATTATGACAAATGATACACCTATATGTCTGGATTCTATGCAATGCAGAATTGTACTAGCTTTGTTCAGTGCAATTACTATTTTTGCTCAGATGTTTTATTTTGAAGCTACAATTAATTTCCATTTAATTACACATTGCAACCTAGCTGTACAGTAGAGCTACTTCAGAATGTTTCATCAGAAAATGGTGATAATTGATGAGAAAGTATTGAATACATCAGTT
Source organism: Arenaria interpres (assembly GCA_013399435.1). Taxonomy (NCBI): domain Eukaryota; kingdom Metazoa; phylum Chordata; class Aves; order Charadriiformes; family Scolopacidae; genus Arenaria; species Arenaria interpres. The sequence continues at coordinate 2,890 of VXAK01015275.1, forward strand.
TTGAATATTTTTTCTGTAGGAAAAATAATTTCTGGCTGGACTGTGATGGAAAGGATGGAGATTTGTTCCAGCCACAAAGAAATGTGTGTTTCTGTCCTGGAAAATGCAGGTTCAAGTATCAGCTCTGCTAGACATTTGTGAAAAAAATTCTCAATAGATTTCCATTTCAGAATCACCGTTGGTCTTTGGGATATGCTTTTGGCATCAGAATGGCTGTTGATGCTAAGAGATCAAACCTCAGCTCTTAAATGAGTCTGAGTGTAAGTTAGAAAGCGATGGAAATCTGGCATCTTGGACACACATTTAAGTCTTCTTTGTCATTATCCCATATCCTGTGTTAATGCTCTGAGCACTTGGTGTTGACTTTAGGTGCCCTTGGCCTCTTTCCTCCTTTTCATAAAAATCACTCAGGGCAATCATCTCGTAATCAATTGTACTACTAAACCTCAGCTATTACATTCTTCAGGGTGCAACTCCTGTTCTGTTCTTGATCTCCATTTTGAATTTTACAATGCATATTCTACAAATGACAACACCCATCTTTGTCTTCTCGTCATTGCAGCCGTTTCATTATTTCGTGTCTCACTCAGCAGTAATCATGTCCTTTTGTTGACTCATAATTCTATGAAGTTGAGAATGGAAATAAGTTCAACTGGAACTCTTCCATCTGCTGCTTTGACTCAAGTCTGAATGTTATTCAAGTTGTAAGTGACCGTAAGGTCTGCTTTTAACTCACATATAACCCAACTCATTATAATAGCTAGTTTTCACCCCAAATATATCACTTCCATCAGAAATCAAATCCAAATTTCCATTCCTACATTTTTTTAAAATGTAGTCTCCCTTACTAATGGAATCTTCGACTCCTAAGTTTACAAACCCATCGGACTGAGGCTCCTTAGATTCCATGGTCTTTGTACTATTTAGCGGGAGGAAAGGTGGTTGATATAAAACTGGTTTATGTCCCTCAGTACTCCCTTTGGCTCTTGGCTGTTTTGTGCTTACAGCCGGAGGATGTTGTGCTTCAGTGATCCACAGCCAAAAGGAGGATCCTTAGGTTCAATGGCAAAGTTGCTGGATTTGTAGCAGTTCCAAAGCTGTCCTCACTTATGCTGGGAATGGAATTACTCCTGAAGTATTTGAAAAAAAAAAGATATGATTAAAAGCTATCCTCCTAGCTGCACAGTATGGATTTGTATTCTATATAGCGGGATCCGTTCCTATTTCTCTAATAAAACAATTCCCTACATGCCTAATCAAACAATCAAATATTCTTCTTTCTTGCCATCCAGGTCCACCGATATCATACGGAAGCTTCCTTATTGCCCTCCTTGTCGAGCTTGTGAAAAAACTGCTCATTCTAGGTTGAATGGTTTAACTTCTTTTGTATATACTGAATGCAATTTGCCCATGATATGTTTGTATGAATTATGATAAATCAAACTGCATTGCCTGTCTATATAGTGCTGCACATAGATTTCATAACTAGATTTAAACACTTGTTTAGTATCAGTGCAAAAGGAAAGATGAAGAGGATATGTTTGCCACAAATGGCAGACTTGTCTTCTCCTTGATGTTTAAAGAAGTGAGATAGTGATTTATGAGTTAAATCCCACCAAATTAAATAGATGGAACTGCAGCTTGCAAATGAGCATCAACAGGAGAAAATAATGTTTTTTTGGTTTTCACTACGCGGATACAAAAAGCTTCTCTTTGTCTGCAATACTGTCTAGTACTGAAGTCTCCATGCAGTAATAAAATACATGCCCCTTCAAACAAATTGTAGTTGTTAAGGTGGTTCCAGAATTTGAGCAAAATAACACAATTAAAATAGAGGGTATCTTGTACTTTGACTATAAAACACATAAATATTACATACAGTGAAAAGCTCTCATTCGCTGCAATGGTTCAGTGGTCCGGGAGATCACTTGTACAAGGCAACAGCATAAATATTAAGTTCTATCTGCAGATTAACAGGTTGGGGCTTGATCCTATAAATATTCCTATGAGTAATCCCAATGAAGTAATTTCTTGCTAAATGATTACTTCTAAATGCTTTAAAAAATTGTAGTGGCGGTATTATAAAAAGATACTACCTTTCAGAATACTTTCTCGTTTCCAGTGCATAGTGTCCACCGCCAGCCTACGCACCAGCTTCAGGAAGCTGCCTAACTGGTTTCTCATATCTTTTTTTGCAATCTGTGAAAAATCCCAGTCCTGTAAAAAGCACTAATTAATGCCAGTGAAATCTGCAGAGGTGGACCCTTGTGGGAGTAGCTAAATCAGGGTAAACAGAGTGTTAAGTTTGAAAGTCTTATTTTATGGCTACCAGCATTTGAGCCAGATCACAACCTGGCCAGCGGTTCACACCTGCGGCATTTATTCTTCATCTGTGTCCAGCAGAGGTTGATTTGTGAAGTGTTGACCCGTGCATTATGTCGTGAGGCCGAGCGGAGCCACGGGGTGCTCCATCGGTGCAGAAGTCAGAGGGTTACACGTATGGCTAGCCTTACTCCTATGAATAAATGAGTGATGGTACAACCGACAGGCCAAGTAGAACCTCCAAGCGCACAGCTGCCCCAGCCAGACCTTCTCCAGCTTTGAAGGCCCTACCAGGCAATGACACATAGGGACCTCGTCCGCTTACCGGGCCAGTTAGGCACAGCATTTTCTAGGAGAGGGCTCGGGCCTGCAGGACGGTCGCCGAGCGGGAGGGCAGCCTGAACGGCAGAGCTGTGTCCCGGCCCAGCAGGAGGGGCAGGACGGGTGCCCCCCTGCCCAGGCGGTGTCCCTGCGCCCGGCCGCGGGCCCCCGGGCTCTCCCCGCTGCCCTGCTCCGGCCGGCACCTGCTCGCCTCCGCCCCGGGGCCGGCAACCGCCTCTCGGCCTGNGGGGCCGGGCAGGGGCAGGGGCCGGGGCAGGGGGAGGCTGCCGCCTGCTGCCGGCCGCGGCGCGGGTAATCACGCGTCCCCCTCTCGCTGCTGATTTGCAAGCGCAGATTAATCAGAGCGCGCGGCTTGATGAAATTTGCTGTTATTGTGCCCATTTTTAGCAACATCTTTTATTATCTTCATTATTCATTTACAGGGGACCGGCGTCAATTATGCAAATGAGTTCACAGACTTTGCAGATTACTTCATTTGCCGCTATTGTTTGTGGAAATTTAATTATTAAATATTATTAAGCTTGCGTTTTCTTCAATTTTCCGAGGCTTAGTTTCATTTGATTTTTCCTCCAGCTGCTCTCGTTTCCTTTCAGTGCCAAAACAGCTCCTCATCAAAGCGGCTCTGGCATGTGAAGACCAAATAAAATCTCCTCAATTTAATAATTTTGATGTTAGTCCCTTGTTCTCAGCTGCTTGCTCAAAGCAATGCAGAGAGAAACGCAGAGCACATTCAATTTAATGAGCAGAAATTGAATTCAAGTTTGTTCGGAATTGACTTCAATTAAGCAGAGTCTTAATGATAAATTAATCTCTTTTCTTTATTCCCTAGAATTTGTTTTTCAAAGTAGGAAATTGGACTACATTGAAAGACCAAATAAAGAATACCAATTTTAACTAGATTATGGAACCGATAGCAAAATTTAATTCTTTATAGTAACGTACTTGGACAAATAGCATTCACTCTATGGCATGTATTATAATTTATATTCATTGTTACCACTCACACTTTCATGGCATGGATAAAATGGCAGTTGAATTAAATATGGGCTTGTAATAGACTTCAGAGTTTTAATCTTTATTAAGAAACTCTAATTGAATGCATAATTAGCTTTTCAGGGTCTAGGAAACTAGGTTTAATATCTATGTGGGCTGAAAACATAGATCAGGAATTTTTTTAAGAGCATTTTTTATGAGTTTATTTTTTAGGAGAAATTATCTTGTAATGTGGCTTGTATAAAAAGCCACATTTTAACTGCATTGCAAGAAGCAATGTATGGAGGAGCAGGAGCAAGCTTTTTGGTGTACCTTTCAATGCCCAAAGACAGGCCTTCTTACATTCTGGGTCAATGGTGGGTAGGGCAACCTTCTTTCATTAGAGTAACTCAAGAGACCTTGTGCCTGTCCCATTAAAACACATAGGCAAAACAAGCCGGTGGTTATGAATAGCAATGGGACTGGGCCCTTTTCATTCTGTGTTACTGATCTACCGCACTTAGTCGCCTTAATACCTTAATTATTTTCCTCTATGTTATTCTTGGTCATCAGGATCAAGCTCTTTATTTTGCTATTTCAGAGGGCAAGATATTTTTTTGAGAGTGGAGAGTGATTTGGGTGCCCGCTCTAGGTTTTCAGAGGCGATCAAGCTTATTTATGATGTGTGGGGCTGGTCATCTCATGTCATTGATAATTTTTGAAATTTTGATCCTTTACCCCTCAACTCAATGGAAAAAGAAAAATCTATATTGCTGTTGATGGTTGAAACTGTAAGAATAGTGTTAGATGGGGGCTACTTCAAGCCAAGATCTGTGTTCATATTTCTGTTTAATGGAAAATCCATCTATAGTACTAGCAATTTAGAACTATTATGCAAACATGCTATCCAGTGACGTCTCAGATATTGAAGGAATTTATAGTAAGACTCATTAAAAATTCAGGGGTGTGTGTTAAATTCTGTGATTTTGTATTTCTGTGGAGAGAGTGGGTAAGTTCTGCCATCTGAGGAACATTTGGTCTTCTGCCTTACCTACACATATGTTCTTTGGTTCCCAGGCACTGGGCAAAGGTATATACTGCTTTTTAAATAAGAAGTAATAAACTGAACAATTTCCTTTAGACACCTTTTACAGTCTGCACTGGACTTGTGAGCACCTCCCACTGTGTGTCCAGCACTGGTATGTATCTGTTTCCCTGGAGTTTCCTGCTATGTTTTCTTGGTGCAAAGGATCAGGAGTCTGCCAAGAGACTCTTTGCATGGCACACAATTGAAAATATTTATTAAGGCAATATGTTTGTTTTTACAGATCTGGGAGATTAAGTTTTATTGCTTTAAGGATACTCATGTTCTGAAGTGTATGGGGCTCCAAAGATTTGGTTTCCATTTTCTGAATGAATTTTTCCGTAAATATTATTTTCTATTTGCAAAAAGGATCAGAATTTTTCTAGAAGTGATAAAGAAAGGTTTGTTAATCTAAAGCGCCCGTATGTGTTATATATTTCAGAATTACAGTTATTTAGAAAGAGATGGAGCAAGTGTTTTTTACAAGAAACTGCAGTTGCAGTTCATACATAGCTCTGTTCTTGCACGTAGAGTCAGTCCACGTGTTCCAGTAGACATAGACCAGATTTATTAAAGTACTGAGGTGCTCATGGTTACAGAAGCCATGTAAAGGTGAGCAATGTAAAAACTCCACCAGTCTTTACAGCCTACATGTCTGATTAAACCTGGTTTTTGGGATGACACTGCAGGTGTCACACACACGCACACACACACACACTTGTTCCAAAGATTGATTACATTATAAAACATCTACAAAGAAGTCATTGAGATAGTATGCCTGTTAGAAATACCTATACTATAATAGCACTGTGGTATTCCATATTCCCTTGTATATCACCGATTCTCTTATCAACTTCTGCAGTGCACAAGCATTAAAGGCTTTTTATTGCATATAGATCTTACAAGTTCACTTTAAGGTCTGACCATTAAACCAAGCTCTTTCCATCTATTTGTCATCATTTGTAGTAATGGTTCTGTAGTTAGGTGCCTACCTTCTGCAGTCCCAATGTTGTCTGATTAGACTCTTGTTGACACCTGTGCAGATCACACTACTCTCTTTTCCTATCTTTTCCATCTGAAAAAGCCCTACAGGGCCCTATGTATGGTACAGTGAAACAGTTTCTCAAAGTTACTTGTCTTATGTACAAAGGAAGACCATAGGTCAAACCAGCTTTTTTTTTTTTAAACTTAAACTGACTTTCCCCATTTCAGAGCTGAATCTGCTCTCAGTGAACATGTCCTTTCTTTTGGCTCTAAGTTAAGAGTACATTTTCCCAGGAGGTTTGGCTTTTTTTGAGTATCAGGCAGAAATGGGGTGACTCTATAAGCAAAATTCAGCCAAAGCAGTAACTTTCCTAGAGAGGAAAGTAGCCATTAGAACAACTTAAGCTGGTGAATATGTTCTGAGGCTGAGCCACAGAAATACCATGCGTGTATTAATATGCCTTTTAAAACAGAAAATTAAGTGCTTTTACAATATAAGTTTGAGTCAATTTTGGCTATACTAATGAGTATAGTTACTAGTAAATTATGTAGCCTGGCTGGAAGCTAAACTCCTTACTTCTCAAAGAAGGGTGAGACAAGTTACTGGAAAGGGAAATCAGTTGTTATTTTTTCCTACAAGAAAGATATATGAGGGAGAAAAAGATTGCTGCCTTTAAATTATCCTTTTGCAGTACGGAAGAGCTCTGGTTTGTTAGTCTTTACCCACCTTCATTATAAATAATGCTCCACTTATAAGAAGATTAGACTTATTGTATATTCTGAGTTTGTTTTCTGGAGACTGCAAAATAATACATTTCTTATGATCAATATTGTACAGCTTTCTGTAGTTAATTTCTTAGTAGACAGTACTTTTTCAGTGCTGCTCTTTTTTATTCCATTTTTTTCTGCACACTTCTTGAATGGTAAAAGCACGTAGCGAGACTAAGGTTAAGTATTCAAATGGTAAGAACTGCCACACTTATAAAATCCCCTTAAGAGGCAACTCTTGACTACATTGTCAGCTACTTTTTCTGAAGTACAATTATCGTATCACTTCAAATAATGTTGCATTTTGTGCTGTTGAACACTTTGTATATGCCAGAGAGTCTGGCAAATCAATTGTCTGTCTCAGCTTTTCAACGTGCATGAGCCAAATGTGCATTCATGACTACTGCAGTCTCTCCCCACTGATCTGGGTTCTGTTCCCATGCTCAGAGGCAAAGCACGGATGTGCTGACCCACCAACACCTGAGTACTGTCTAGTGAATGTAAGTCACAGCTGGTTTACTTCACAGGTTTATTCTGCATGGCACGTATGATCATCCATATTTCAAGCCTGTCTGATGATCTAGGTAGTTATATTTAATTAACTTTCTGGGACAGAAAAAACCTCTATTCTTGATGTATTTTTTGTTTTCCAAGAATTGAGAAAATGTTCTAGAAATATATTTTTTTCAGCTAAAATCCACTGCTATTTGTTGATAATGGGTTGGCCGGTGCTGCATAGTTTGGCTACTTGTCAGATACATCGACAAGCTTAAGAACACAGTGGGATGTGACTTGCATTTGTAGGATACCTGTGCATGCAGCTAAGTTAGCTTCAAAGAAAAATCTCATCTCAAAATTGAACTTAAGGCAGAATTGCTGCTGGTTAAAAAGGAAGTCTATAGCATATGACTGCTGACTAAAATAATAAAATATTTACTGAAGAGAGATGAGAATTTAATCACATAAAAGTCTGTCAGTAAAGACATACTGGGCCATTATGGCAATGAAAAATATTATATGATATTACATCTGTCTCTCAGTTCATGGGAGAAAAAATATGATATTGACAAATAAGTGATTATGTAATTAGACTGTACTGTAAAGTATACGCAAAAGGTGTAGCTAAAAAGATTTTCAGTTTCTGGGCTGTCATGTGACATTCCTAACATAATTTTCTCAAAAATCTCAAAGTTCAATTTCTTTTACTATGTAAAGAAAAAATTATTAAAAAGCTGAGTTCCATTATGTGGAGTTACTCATCACTGCTAGAAGGCTTGGCTTTATTTGCTTCAAGGAGATCTTCCCCTTTTCTGTAAAATTTGATGCAGGTTTTATTGCAAAAAATCTGAGCAAAAGCTCATTTCAGACCTTCTTCAGTAAGTAGCTTCCTTTATGCAAGGTCTTCTTCTGGAAGATGTGGAAGAGGGCTAATATGAAAGTTTTGAGTGAAGGGGAACCAAGGTCTCTTTTCTCAATTTTTGTGTGGATTGAAGTCTTGTCTAGAGAGGGGGAAAAAATCAGGCCTTTCAGCCCTAGTGGAATACTCTACTTAAGATATGGTAAGAGAAGTGGGGCTTCTGGAGCTCTGATTTTGTCAGGGCTTTCTCTGTACACAGGCCCTTGGATTTCTGTAATTCAGTTGTTGATAAAGATCATTAGGCTCTGTATGGTTCACATACTGCCTAGGTATGTCCTAAGTTCCATTATGCCCTTCTAAACCAAAGGCAGTACTATTAGATTTGCTACTAATTTAAACTAACATAAACTGCACCTCGAGTACTGTTCAGTTTTGGGCCCCTCACTGCAGGGGGGACATTGAGGTACTGGAGCATGTTCAGAGAAGGACAGCAAAGCTGGTCAAGGGTTTGGAGAAAAGGTCTTATGCAAAGCAGCTGAGGGAACTGGGGTTGTTCAGCCTGGAGAAAAGGGTTGAGGCCTATTGCTCTCTACAACTACCTGAAAGGAGGTTGTAGCAATAGTTTCCCAAGTAACAGGCGATAGGACAAGAGGAAACAGCCTCAAGTTGTGCCAGGGGAGGTTTAGATTGGATATTAGGAAAAATTTCTTCATTGAAAGTGTTGTCAAGCACTGGAACAGGCTGCCCAGGAAGTGGTTGAGTCACTATCTCTGGAGGTGTTTAAAAGACGTGTAGATGTGGTGCTGAGGGACATGGTTTAGTGGTGGACTTGGCAGTGCTAGGTTAACGGTTGGACTCAATGATCTTAAAGGTCTCTTGCAACCACAATGATTCCATGATTCTCTAGTTTTGTAAGCAAAACCATATATTTTCCCTGAATAAAAATTCGTGAGCCACTTTTTAAATAGCACTAGATAGAGTAAACGCACATTTTTCTCTTTTGCCCATAGCTGTGTCCTGAAAAGTAATTTTAGTTGTAGCCCATGCTGGAATATCAGAGGTGTATCAAGAGTTACTGGAATGAAACCTTACATAAAAAAAAACCATCTTGGTTGTGTTTAAAACAGTTACTTACTGTTTTTTCATCTCTGTTCTTATGATAGCTGTCCTTAAAATCACTGTTTTCATTATTTGTGTCAAATGACTGCATTGCAAGTTATATTTTGTTATTCCCTACTGCTGGGTTTCTTCCAAGTTCCCCTGATGCATCTTCCCTGCAGGAGATAGAATGTTAGACTAAATGGCCTGTGACTCTGATCATGTATGGCAATTCCTATGATCCTAAGTTTGTATACTATATTGGAGCTTTGAAGCTCTTGCATTAGATGGGATATGGTTGCATTGCCCCAGGGATGCAGAGCTGAAGTACCAAAGGAACAAATTAACAGGATGTCACATTAAAATAATTTTTCAGCTGTAATTTAGGTAACTAGATTAATGTGAATTAATTTAGGAATACTTAAATATAACATAATCACACCTAAATGATGTACAATATAAACAATAATTAAGGTAGAAAAATCAAATTTATGTAAAAAGGAGTCTAGACTTTCAGTGTTTGTACACCTCAAATACATCTGTTGAAAGGAAATAGAGTCAGAAGGGAATGGTTTAAATTCCAAATCATGTAGTAAATATAGTGCGTCCTTTGACTCTTGGGAATCTATCTGTAGGGAATTTTTTAAAACCTGACATTTTCTTCTGGCTCATTTTCTATTACCAAGGCTGGCCAAGCCCTTCTGTCCAGTAGAGAAAACTGTTGAATTTCTGGTAAGAATTAAAGTGATGTGACCACAATCTATTATCATTCGTGAAAATACATGTATTTTATTTTGTTTTAATACATGTGCTGTGGTTCTATTTTATGAAATGTTTAGCAAATGGCACATAAAGTTGGTGACCATATATATCAATACTTTTTGATGTGGACGTTTTAACTGCAAAGGAAGTTTTAAGGGTGAAATGCAGAGAAGTGCCAGAAGAAAAAGAACATTTGAAGCTTATGACGTAACTGAAATTGATTAAACAGTATGATTAATAATGTGGAAAAACTCATTTTCAAATGGTTTGTGAAAAGCAAGGAATTCCATTCACAGTAATTCATAGGTCAGGTTACCCTGGGAGTGTTAGCACTATTAATTCAGCCTGGAGAAATAGCAAAAATATCTGTTTTTATTTCCCCCGTGAACAGATTTCTTCTACTTGTTAATTTCCTTATGAAGGAAAAAATCCTGTTTGTCCATCCAGGCACCAGAATTCCTTAAGAGAGTGTTTGTGCAATGGTCAATACTCTGTACCATTTCATCTTATTGCAACATGACTTTTAAAATTATTACTTGATTGATGATTTTGTGATTATTAAATCACTTTGATCATGAAGAATTGAATTGAAAATGCAAAATCAAACTACGTAGATTTTGATGCTACACGAAAAAACAAGAATCATCCATAACTTGGTGACAAGTTGCTATTTGAAGAAATGAGCAATTTTGTTAAGTTTTAAGACTTAAGGCTATAGGTGGTGATTGCAGTGGATTCCATTGTACAACTTCCCAGAAGTTTACCTAATTTCAGTAATTCTATTATATTTCATAGAATGGACTCAGCAGTTTCCTGTCTGCAAACTTTCTCCCTGTTACTGAGCAATCAGTTCCTTGAAATACAAGCTATTGACACGTAAGGGGAACAGACAGGTGTTTAATCAAGGCTCTGCTTAGGTGATAAATGAACCACTGCAGAATATAGCTTACTACTCTGTGTAGTGCATCTTAATAGAGAATATGCAGCTCTGTGCCAAAAGTTTCATCATGTGAACTTTTGGATCCAGAGCTTTTCCAAAACTCTGCTTAATTGGTGAGAGAGATTCAACACTACACGTGAACATCAGATTGATTTATAGCCTATTCAACACCACTAGCGTGGTAGTTTTGCAAAGGATGAGATCATAAGCAAGCAGAGAATTTGTCCTAATTAAACTATACATGTATACTGTACCTAATATGAAAACAATCCAGAAATAAAACAAGAGAAGTCATTATTAGGTTCTGTTCCTCTGAAGCTCATTTTCTTTCCTGTTTTTGCTCATCTTATAAATGCCGTTGAGAGATCTACCCTTAAAAACCCGCTAAAGAAAAAGATGAAAGTAATTATTATTTGAACTTTCTTAGACCTCAACCACAAGCTCTTTTAAAGAAATGTAATGAAATGAGGAAAATTAAGATGAGTGAAGAAAACATGAATCAGAATAAAGAGAATAAGTTACAGAATGCCAACAATGGAAACTTCTGCTGAAGCTGATCTGCATTCCTATTTGCATTCATGGAACTGGCAGTTTGCTGTGAGCATGGGATGATGTGGTGTATAGAAGGCAATAAGACTGTCCTAAAGTGCCTGTCCCACGTAACTGATGAAAAATAAGGCTTGCTAAAAAAGGAAGTGACAATCCATGCACTTTTCTAGTGCTCACTGCAGATTTTTTACCACCAGACGTGGGAGTTACAAGTGGAAGTGTATGCATGTCTAGGGACAGTAGTGTCACTGAGGTGAGTCACCTCAGAAGTGAACAGTTGGTGGAAGTGCTGCTTTCTTCTCCTTGTAGGAGGAAGAACCAATTGGTGGCTGAATATCTCTAGTTAGTTAATAGGAAGCTCGTTCAGAGAATGTCCGAGTCAGCTATCTTTTAAGCCCGCTTCTTAAACAGATTGCCCAATGCCTATCCTAGAGAGAAGCTGTCCAGAGAAGGTTTGTATATGATACCAGCTGCTTTTTCTGTGGATGAATTAACTTGTTTTTGTTAAATCAGCACAGCAACTTTCATCAACATTCAGCTCTTAGGAAGTAAAACGTTTTAGACTGTGACTGAGGTGGTGCCTATTACCCACAACTTCTGTAGCATTATCCTTTGTTATTAACTCTGGCAAAATCTATTTTCCACTTTAACTTCGCAGTAGTAAGTATATTATTCAAGACCAAGTCTTGAGGTACGTGAAATAACCGGCAGTATCATACCCATTAAGCTGTCAGTTTTCAGCAGGGCACTCGTGATATTACCTATGGCTTCCTGTCTTCCTGACTCCCTCCAACATCTCCTCTCCATCAGCTGCCTCTCTTATGCCCCAGAAACTGCTGTCAGTGGCCTGGCGGATGGCTCATTTGACATGTCTGTCATGTTGTGAAGCGTGTGTAGGAGCTAGATTAAATGAAGAGAGAGCTAGCTCATCTGACTGCCTACCGAGGAGCTTCAGGTCAGGGAAAGCTTTCTCTACATTAGGACTGCAGTAATTGGAGGAGGAGAAAAGTAGAAGGAAAGGATAGCTCTGCAGTAAGGCAGGGAGAGGGGGGCAGCAGAGACTGGGTGGAGATGGGTGAAGTACATACGCCGTTGCAGTATAGGAATAATAGCTCTTTTCAGTGCCACATTGGAGAACTTATGAGGAAATAATTTACTGTCAGCTTTTTCAGCCTTAGTCTTTTAGCGCAAAGTCTTCTTCTAATGCTTGTAGGCATTAACTCCTCCTGCTTCTGGAAAATTGGAGGGAGAAAACGGAAGTAGAAAGGCATCGTAGAGAGGATGATTTCTGGCTGCCCATGGATAGAAAGAGAGAGGCACCTTTTCCCTTCCCTCCTGAACCTGAGGTTTTTTGTGGAGCTCACGGTAGGTTATAGAAAACTCATCTGGATAATTCTGCGCTCTCTGGTTATCAGATGCTTTTTTCAATAGATTTGTAAAGCTCCCAGATACTGTGGTGAGGTGAACAGTGAAAATTTCTGGCACATTTTTAAATAAAATGAGAGAGCGAGCAGTACGTAATGTTGCATTAATGAAAAATCATCCCTGGAAAATAGTGGAGAGAGTTATTTTTATGCAAGTGTAGATTTTTGATGCCAAGACAATAAAGAGAAACCACAATTTGTTCCATTAAGCTTGTATCATATTGTCAGCACTTGCCCATATGGAAAACATATAAATTGTCATGAAAACATGAAAATGGGACAATTTGGTAATGTTTTGAGTAGTCTTTATAAATATCATATGTATTTTTAAATACATAAGTGATGCAGTTTTGAACACAAAAGAACCACGGTTGTGGCAGCCAGATTTTGCTGTGTTCCCAGAGCAGCAAAATTAGCAGAGCTACAAATGCAGTTATTCAAAAGTTGAAAATCTGGAGTAAGTCAGAAAAAGTATTAAGAGATTTGGTGGGAAACCAGTAAAAGCTAAAAGGAGCACAAATATGCATTCTTTTTTCTCACTGGAGGTCAGAATTTGTGTCTGCACTTCTAGATTTAACTGAGGTTTTGTACAAACGCTCAGTCATTAAGCCTGACCACTGACTTGGTGACTGGAGCAAATCTTCAGCTCATGGGTAGATGAAGCAGAGGTATGCTTAGGTAAAGGCTAGCCCTTGTGGGCAGCTCTATGACCTTTCACATTATGTGCTTGTGTGGGTTTGGAAAGTACTAAGGCTGGGTCTACAGGCTTAGTCTTTTAGGCCTGCTGTTAAACACGCCAGTTGTACAGAATAGCAGAGACCAATAGGTATGAATGGAAAAATGAAGCTGTGAATTAGCTGAGAAATGGGCTCATTGTGCAAAGAGAGGAGGAATCAAAGGCATCCTTGCATTCTTTTTCTCTTACCTTTTCCCGCTAATTGTCTTTGCCTTAAGCTATGTGTTGAGTTTGTGATGGTCTCAGTTTCAGGAAAAATAGCTTTGGTAATACCAGCACTGTTGGGTATTATGGTGTGTGTTCCAGTAATTGATGTAGGATGGTAAGACTAGGAGGTGTTTGGCAAGGAGAAGTATTATTTTGGGATCCAGTTGGCCTGGTATTCCTTCACACAGGGTAATCATCCAGTACCTTTCTGCCAGAATCCTTTCAGACTTGATTCCCTGTTTGTAGAGTCAATAACATTCCTTTCTCACCTCATGTAGGCCCTTCCCTATGGAGTATAAACTCTCCAGAGGAAATCACACATGCCTAACTGAGGTCCTTTAGTACTAGTATTCAATGCAGTTCCTAAAGTATTAACTTGTAATCAGTAGAGCGTGTTCTGGGCCTTGAAAACAATGTCACCTGATCGTACTAGACTTACCCCTTGTGTCTCCTGGGGCACCATCTGAATGAGAACAGCCTACGTCTCTTTTCCACGAAGGCCTGCTGGGTGTGCAAAATGCACCCTTCTGTCCCTGTCTGCGATTTGTGACCTACTGAGCAAGGGTACTCCTTCATTGGGGAAATTGTGCTTCCCTCTGTGGATTTTTTACTGTTTTTCATCCCAGTGCTATGAGAATTTACTTTTGAAGCTGGAGAAATCTAAGTCAAAATGCCAGTGCTTTTAAAATATATCATAGAGGGATTCTGCGTTGAAGCCTCCTGACAGGGAGCAAAGGGAACATGCAATTAAAAATTAGTAATTCTTGTTGTTACTGACAATGACAATAATAATAATGTCTGTCTTTTAAAAAAAAATCTGAGGAAAAGTCTTAGTGATTCATATTTATATAGAAAGCAATATTGAAACATTTAGTTCATAGCTAGTGGTCAAGGAATAAGATAAAATTCTGGTGCTGTATTTATATTGTGTTTTGCAGACATATCTAATCTTCAGTGGCATGAGAAATGTTGTAGAAAAGTATGTCATCAAAAATTGCTGCAGCATCATACTTAAAAAACTATCTTTTAGAAACCAGGTCAACTTTCACTGTAGCTTATGGTAATACATACAGACACTAGAGAGTTTTTTATATCTTATAATGGAGATGGTATAGATAATAATATACTTTCATCTATTACTTTTATCAGATCGTCTTATCTCCTTTGTGGCATCAAAAGCATGTATTCCAAAATGATTGAGGCAGAAGTGTCTGTTTTATTTCACATACACATCAAGGGCCTGATTCTGTTTACATTGAAGTCAGTGGAGACTTCTGTCCTTGATGGGAGCAGAAGCAACTGTCTGAATTCCACTCACATTTCATTATTGTTCTTTACCGTATGCACATGGGGAAAGGGGACTGACCCCTCAAATCGTAAAAATACTGTTATAATTGAAAAGATACTAGTGCTGTAATTTTGTCGGCAATTAACAAAACTGTCACTTTTGTTCTGTCAAGGTGTCTGTGTGACCTCCCAGTGTTACAATATCCAACTTCTGGCAACAAAATGAACTCAAAATGACATGCACATACTTTCCCTTTGCCTTCCAAGTCATTAGGAAAAAAAAAAAAGCTTCATTATTTTTTCAGGTTTCCAAGAAATTATTGTCCTGTTGGAGAAGTGATAGTGCGAGGCATTAGTGAATGCAACCTTTCTCCTGTTTTTCTGTAGCCTTGAGTGTGGGTTACCAGACACAGGTTTTGTAGAGTTATTTGGAAGGAGGTACTATTTTATGTCTCCCGCAATTGTCCCAATTCACCACAGGATACCAAATTTTTAGATTATGGTACCCTAACAATTTTTTAAAGGTCTTTTTTTATATATATTGAAGAATTCGCGGAAGTGGATTACCATTTTAGAGAATCTATGGATAAAGTCTTTGGCAATGCAGCAGACAATAAGCTGCTGCATTTCGTTTGACACAAAAAGTATGAGTGATTTCATAACTCATTCAGCAGCTCCTTTGGACTCTATGGTAGTAGCGGCTGGCTGAAATAATAACTGTCTTTTTGTGAGATCTTTAATACAGAATATTTTTTTCCCTGCTCATCGTGCTGTTGCATATTTTTAGTTTCCTCTAGGCAGGAATGTGTCTGAGAGAGTTTATTTGGTGGATCCCAGTTGTTTTCCCTCCTTCATCTCCCAAGGGGGTTGAAGATCAGCTGTAAGTGGTGGTCTAAGATCTTTTTTATGCTTCCAGGATAGCTGCTTGTGTGTATAGTACCACTTAATTGTAAAAGAAAGAAGTTAAATAGGCAGTGTAACTTTCAAGCCAGTCTTATCAGGTACCTATGAGATCAGATCAGTTGTGAGTCACTTTCTCAGAAATGTTTTAGAAGCTCAGCTTATGTAAACATAAAATTATCTAGATATTTCTTTCAATTTTATTGCTTTCCTGAAACTGTAAATGGCCTTGGAAAACTTGGTCACACCAGTAGGCTTGTGAAGCGAGCCTTCTACTTGCATTTAGAATTTTTTTTCATGAGACCCAGGCAGAGTAAGAAACTGTAAAATGCTTCTATAAAATAGTTGAAACTTGAATTAAATGCATAAGCCTTCTATTGATCTCATTAAAGAACTTTGTATTTTATTTTATCTTACTTTTGTTTAGTAGTTTTTAATTTGGTATGTAGTTGGGGACCACAATGACAGGGGTTTTATCTTCTTTTTGAAACACTAATAAAGATTGTTAATTTTAAAGTAACATTATTTTTGCAAATGCTTTTCAAATTGAAGAACCAGTACATAGCAAGTTCTTTAGATCTCTTTAAGCCTTTTGTGAAATTTCTGTGCTTTCATTGGTGGAGGTATAGAGAAAATATTTTCCTAATTTTCTGTTGCTTTAAGAGGCAGAGGATATCTGTGGTGAGTCATGGAGGAGTTTAGCTGTGATACGTTACTAAAATGCGTTTTGGGAGACCATGGAGAAGTAACTACTCAATCTGTTGTGAAACAAGAGAGTCTTTCAACCCATTTTTCAAAGTGCTTGTAGTTCCCGTTTCAAGGCAAATCAAACAATAAAAGTAGTCAGCAAAGAAAATTAATGTGTATCTGGAATACTTTAATTAAAAATAATAATTATAATGGACCCATGGTGCTCATGAGCTCCTCTTTTCTTATTGTTGATTGACTCTGCTAAGTTTTACTCTCACAGCAAATTATGTTGCTGTTCTGTTACATTTCATATTTGATTACTGAGAGATAGTGAAACAATTTAAATGGAACTTCTATGAAAAAAGGAGCTCTGGTTTTGAATTGAAACAGTATCCTTTACTTTAAAGGTAGTTGTTTTAGTACAGCGATTTTATAATAACAGATTTTACAACAAAGAGCCCAAGCAAGAATTAAATACTTTAGATGATAGTTGGAGAACTCTTTTTTGAAAGAGTGAAGCAAATGGTGACATCCAGGAAATTAAAGTACAGCCTTGGTAAAGACAGAGTTCAAACAGAGTAATTATGGAACAATTTCTACATACGAAATTATTTCCTATACAGGCTTTGCTTCTAATCACAGGTTCCCATGCAAATACATGTTTTATTCTTTTTCCTGGAATGCTGTGCTCCTTCTAAGCATTCTGTCAGCTCTACTCCAAGAAACCCCTTTCTGTTGGTAGGATAAGCTAGTTGTGTACAAGCTGTTTCGGTCTGGAAGCATGCTCTTTATTTTCTGCCAATAAAGTTAAATTGCACATATTTTTGTTACTTGATGCACATCCTTTAAGACAGGACAGATCTCTTTTCTCTGAGTCTGTAACTCTAGCACAAACTGTAATTTTACCTTAATTTGCAGTGATTCATGTATTTCACACTGCAGTCCAGAATGATATAGGGGTTCTGGCAAGAAGAGAATGACTGTCAAACTGTCTTTACTAAGAAACCTTAAAAGTAAAGTATGATGCTGCAGATATTAAGGTGTATGAGAGTGACAGAGGTTGCTATCAGACCAACAGTCTTTAGAAGAGGATTGTGGTTTGATTGTCACAGCTTACTGAAAACAAAGATAAAGCAATGGCTGATTTAAGAATGCTGTCTTTTTGTTCTGTGTTCAGTAAAACAGGGAAAGTGGCTCAGAGCAAATCTGATCTGATTCTGAATCTTTTCCTCCAAAACTTGAAAAGAATCCAAACAAAGCGATGGGCTTCAAATAACATGACCACATTTCGCTTTTTGTGAGTTTTCTAACTTCTTTGTGCAAGAAAAAGTTGTGCAAAAGAATGAATATTGTTGGGAACTTCAAGTCCTTTCTGAGAATTATGTTGACATTTTTAAGCTTTGAACTTGAGTCTTGATACTGGACACAAAGACTCAAGTCTTTGACTAAACTTATGCATGTTTTTAAATTCATTGCTTGGAATAGTATATGTGAAAAGATGTTTAGAATTTGAGCCTCATTTTCTTCATTCAGAGGAGAGGTGTTAGCAATATGCAGGACTGTGCACACATCTTCAGAGGGTTCAGATGTGTGACAGAGCAAGAGCTAGTGGAAGATGAGCCAGTTATGCATACTTGTGCAAGGAGGAAAGGAAGAATCACAGGCTTCTGAGGGGAAAAGGGATAGC
>VXAK01015275.1:21020-107778 GCA_013399435.1 Arenaria interpres
CTACGTTATTCCCCTCATATACCTATGAGCAAAATGTATCTATTTCATACAGAGACTGGCAAAATGGGAAGAACAAAAGTAATGCCACTTTACATTAGAATATATGGCAGTTGATTCAGCTTCTGAAGAAGAGAGAAACCGAAAACGAGTCTTAAACCACAGGCTGTATACAGAATCTGAAGTTTTCATGAACAAACGTTGTTTGTCCAAAACATTCTTGTGTAGTTTTCAAATATTCCTATCTTATCTCATGAGAGAATCAATCTGTTCTCAGTGTATTTTCTGACCTTCTCGTTTTCTGACCAAAATAGTAAGACTTCATGGGGACACATTGTCGTATTTTGAATATGAGATATATCTACATTTTGGTGGAAAGAAGGGCATGTACAGAATAGTCACAGAATCAAACTTGCAAAGCTAAAGAAATAGCTGTATCTGTCTTGGCAGTTGCTCATTTTGTTTTGCCTGAAACAAAGTGAGTCTACACATACCTAATTGTGTTCAAATATTGTAATAATTCAGACCACGTAACAAAAACACCCCATCAGATATGGAGAAAGAACATAGTAAAACTGTTATTCACTGATTATGGTTTTTAAAATAACCATTCAAAGGAACAAAGTTATTAAAAAACTTTCATAATTATTTAGAACTCCAAATAGACTTTAATTCATTTGATTTTTATAGACTAGTAGTCTTTAATCTCCATTGCAGAATCTGAAATGTACCTGTTACATACTGGTAAATTAGTTGTCAATCCCTTGGGCAGTATATTTTAATATCAGTATTATATGGTAGATGATATAAATCTTGTGTACTGTATTATTAGCTTAGGCAGCTGCTGACTTAAAAAGGCCAGTTTAACAAGTCACCACTGTATTATGTTTAATTAGGTACAGTTTATATAATGAGGTGTTCAGTTCTAATGGAAAGACATGCTGTGAGCAGCACATCTGCAGGAATAACTATTACAATCAGCATTGCAGAGACCCATGGAACTGCAAATTAGACTTACTTATCTAGAAATAAATTACATCCCAATGCCTTCATAAAGCTCATTAATTAATTCCACTGGCATAAAGGTCTTTTTCTTAATTTCATGTTCCATTAGCATAATAAACACAATTTGAGTTACAACAGTATGATCAGTTTAATGGATGCTATTTATTTTAGTTTTTTATTTAAAGTCCCGGTAACATAGAATTAACATCAATATGCTGTTTGGTCCTTTATTAAAAATTCCCATAGGATAACCAGCACAGATGTTCAATACAGCATCATATATTTGCTGTGTTTTATGACTTCACTAATTGGCCATATGGAAAGGTGTTGCTTGGATTTAATTTTTTTTTTTTAAATCTGATAAATTATATGGATTGTAATAGTCACAATTGGTTACTATGTGAAGTTGGACAGGTTAATATACACTGCATGCTGGGAGCAAAACAAGAGTAAGCAAAGTTTTTATGTACATTCATTCATAGTAAATAGTACCAATATACTTCATGGTATATTAAAATCGGTTTCATTAATGTGTAGTTCCTGACATAATTATAATTCTTTAATTTATGCAGACATTGCTTAATCAGAAGGAAATGGTTCCAGCTATTTGTTTAGTCATACTTATAGACAACCTTATTGTTGTTCCATTCAGCTTTTCTTTAACCCCACATTTCATGATAAATTACACTGTTAGGAACATTTATGGTAAGTTGTTGTACATTACTAGAACAAGAGGTTTCATTGTCCATCCAGCTAATACTGGTTATTTTGAATGGTATCCATATCTATGGTTTCGTTAGTTTTAACGTCTTAACAAATTTTGGTTTTACCTTATATCGTCTAACATTTTATGCTAAGGCCTACCTGTTAATATAACCGAGGTAATTTTGTCATCAGCTTGGTGTATATATTTTCTAAGGATTGTCTCTTACATTGTGTTTCCATTTCCTTGTCTTATTTCTCCTCTCCATGTTTAGTATGAATGACTATCGCTGCAAATATCTTTCTTTAGCCTATAATGTAGCCACCTTTTTAAGTTACAGAGTGATTTTGGTTAATACTCACATGTCATATAAATTATCTGATTTTTCACATAAAAACTGTACACTGTACACTGTAACTCACCTTTCTATTTCTCCCTTACTTTCCAAAATCATCCGAACAGGAGTCATGTGTCTCTGCTAGTGTGATTTCCTTCTATTACATGACCTCAATTATGGTATCAGAAAGAGCTGCACCAGAGCAGATGAGGGCAAGTTGTCTTAATTTCAGTGTGTATGTCTGAACGGGTGTATTCATACACAAGTATATAGTTCTCAAGGGTTATGTGAAAGCATTTATCTTTAAAAAATGCTCTGTAGCTCATTGCTTTTTTAATACCCCCAGCCCGGCACATGCACATACCCTTGGGGTTTTAGTTTGAGCTTGGGGTTTTTTAACAATTCCTTTTCATATATTTAATGGCTGGATGTTTTTCTAAGGCATTTAAGTATGTAACTAATGTTAAGAATGAAAGGCATTTTACCTTGAAATTTAGGTTTATATCATAAATGGAAATTGTCTAGCAACATACAGAAAAAGAAGTAGCTTTTAGTAATTATATATAACTAAAGTAGCCTTTAGCTATATAAGTAGCAAAGTGTAATCCCGTGTCAGCTACTCTGAGCTGTAGGAAGCAGAAGACAGTGTAGATTGCACAAAGCAGTGAAGTCGTATGATCAGACTAATGTTTTCTTTCTAAGTTCTGTTTAGTGCAGATGCTTAAATTAAATTTTTAAAATTAATCACTATTTTCAGATATTTCAGTGTTATGAGTCCTAAGATGCACGTCAGAAAAAAATGATTTTGCACTGAAGGACAAAGCTAACATTATTACACAGCTGCATTGTCTGTGAATATAATAAAGTACTTTCATGCACTATATAACCACACCATGTAAATTCCAAATTCACCTACAAAATTATAATCATAATGACGAGTAACTGGCATAGAAGATTTTGGAGAATCTTCTATCTGCCATTCCCCTGACTTCAGAGGACCTGAGGTATCAGCCTATATGAAGTTGAGCACTTTGGGTTGCCTGGCAGTGCGTTGGGTATGTGACAGGTATTTTTTTCTGTGCAGTCTTTTGTCACAGACACCACTATCCTATCCCCACTTCAACCACCAACTTTGCACTGTGCAGCTGAACAGAGTAGTGGGCTTTGTAGGTCTGAGTGCGGGGCCTTGTCTGAAATACACCCAGCAATTTTCTTTGATCTGTTGGATTCAGATTAACAGAGAAGTCTTGAGATCGGAGGGAACAGGTTCTTCCTGTTGACACTTACCTGACAATTCCTTCTGTACCCCAGTTATGATTGGGTTTTCTTAAAATCTGAGAGGATGGAGAAAGAAAGCACTCAGGGAGTAAGTAGGCAGTTTTTGTTGAATGTGTCCTGAGATACAAACATCAGAAGGAGATGATTGTTCATTGAAGGGCAAAGCTAGCATTATACTGCTGCAACACCCTCTGCGCGGAGGTGTCCTGATGAAAGGCTGACATGAAAAAGATAGGGAGAAAATACATCACAACACAAAAGTTGCTATGTATGGGTTTAGTCTTCTGAAATAAGGCATCTTTTGAATGTTGCTTGTCATCTGATAGAGTACTAGTGGAGAATTATTCCATTTCAACTGCAACAGGTTCATAGTTTGAGACTGATATGAGTTTAAAAGCATGGAATTTTAGTGCCTTAACAAAAGGTTCCTCTTCTGTTTGGGATACTGCAGTATGGCTGGATAGTTCAGATAAATAAAACGCTTTCTTGTTGTCAAGGTTTCATATTATTTTTGAGCCAAGTTTGTTTTATTCATTGTCTTGCAGATTCACTCAGCTAAGTGAGGTCTTTGATGTTTTTAGGCTTTTGGGAAGGGAAGAAAAGCTGTCATGGAGAGTAGAGCATAGCTGCCTCATTACTTCTGGTCTGGCCCAAGATGAGAAACCAAAGAAGGTGGCTCAGGTACATCTGGAAGTATCAGGTAGTACAAACCACTGTGTCCTAAAAACTCAGTGCAAAATCCAGGGTCAGGTAGAAGATAAACATGCCCTCTTTGTTTTTAGGCTTTGTGTGTGTGCCTATGACTTAGGATAGAACATCCTGTCATTGGGGAACACAGAAAAGCATGCCTACACGTATCATTTCACAGGCATGGCTGGTCCTGGGAAGATTTGGCTAGGGAAGAGGCAAATAGCTCTTACCTTCAACCAGAGCCCAATCACACAAAAATACAGTTGGGTCAGAATAAAACAGCTTTGCTGCATAAACCTAAATGTCACCTAACCTTACTGTGTGGCCAGGCTAGAGAAGCTCCAACAAGAATAGTTGAGCTTCCCTAACTTATCAGCAAAACCTAGCGATTTTCTATCTCATTGGTGTCCTAATAATGAGGGATGGGAATTTTCTTGTTTCTTTAAAACGGTATGAGGAATAAAAATGGAATTTAAATGCTTTGTAATGCAGTCTTAATACAGATGTTGACCAAATGTCAGGTTGGTGCAACTGTCAGGTTGGTACAATCTTAATACGGTCAAACATCTTTCTAAAAGCCATTCAATGAACATTATTTCCACAAGATATCACAGGTGTTTTGTTTGCAGCCCAGTAATAAGTATTTGAAGAGCAGAAATGCTTTTTAAAAAACTTATAGGACTACAGGTGTCGCTTTTCCTAAGAGAATCTATTTGCACTAGTAGTTTATATCGGTGATCCTGTAAGTATCCGTTAAAACGTATGTGTTACTTTCTGCTTACAAGTGCTATCTATAGTCTGTATTTTGCATTATCTCGAGGAAGCAATATCAAGTACCATGCTGAGGCCTTAGACGTCAGACCAGCAACTGTAGCTTTCTGGTTGTTGATTTTTTCCCACAGTTCTTGCTTAAAAAAGTAGATAACTTGTAGAAAAAATGTCATCAGACAGAAATGCATAGAGAAACTGAAGAGTAACACTAATGTTGAATCCACAAGCCTTGTGACCTTTTATATTTGTTTAAGCAGCCTCTTTTAATTAGTAATAGATACTGTTGCACTCAGATAAATATTAGTGACAATTGGAAACAGCACCTTATAAGCAAAGGATTTGTAGAAATTTAATACACTTAGCTGAACTCAACTTCTTTAAGAAGTTGCTTTGTTCTTGTCATAATGCTTGAAGTTAATGGACAACTAAAATAGAATGGCTACATGTGTCATACATTGAGTGAAGAGGACTGACTAAAAGCCATTAGCGTCCAGAAAAGAAAGACAAAGGCGGAAATTATATCGCTTCCAGATGAATCCTAACTATTCCCCAAACTCTGTGTTAGTATGACAGGCAAGAGGCAGGGCCATTAATCGAAAGGTCAGATAGTGCAATTTTAGCCAGATTTTCTTGATTGAAAAGGCACGGGGAAATTATCTAGAATGCTAGTGTTACGGAATCTACAAAATACTTTTTAAAAACTGGTTTAGTGGCTTGATGGTCTAAGTGACAATTCTACCTGTCATCCTAAAAGGGAAAGTTAGCTTTCAACACTGCTTATGGTAGAAGTGCTGGAAGAGCTGAGCTATGCTGCATTTTGAAAAAACTTTTAATTCGTTTTTGTTTCTTCAGAATTCTCTAATGCAGTTAAAGTATGAACCTTAAAACTCCCCACCATTACTACTGTTATTGAATTGATTTAAAGGCAGCCCTCATAGCTTCTTTATTCCTGAAAAACTATTTTGCTAGTAGAACTCTATCAATATTTTATCCTTAACAGTTTAAAAAAGTAATAATATAGCAGTTCACTCCCCCACATCCTAATTAGAGATTTTTGAATCAGTTTTATCAATCATATTTACGATTCATATAATTAAGGAGCGTTCCAAAACAGTTCACTATTGACATCAAATACTAAATACAAAACAGGTACTTTAATATAAGCAACATGGCAAAATCCATTGTAGACCATTTGTATGTTTCTGAAAAAAAGTCTCAAACCCTTCCCTTCAATTAGCAGGTGCATTAGCTAGAGGTTTTTGTGCTGAAGACTGTACATGACCTGGGTTTTTTGACATTTGATTCCTCCCACTTCTCAGTCACTAAACAGTGTGGGTATTTGCTGGACACCTGTATAAAGTGAGTTAGGAAGCATGCCTATCTGCTAATGTTTACCAGTCTGGAAATTCTGAAGTTAGACTAGTGCTGAAACTTAGGGTGGAGAAAGAGGAAAAGTATTTAAATCCTCTTTTTGCTTACCAGTAAAACAAAAGTTGCTCCAACCAAAAATATATNTTTGCTCGCAGGCCTTTTCTCAGTTTTGTTCTCCTGTCACTACTTTTTGTTCGTTACTTTCCTCCTGTCAGTAAGTCTACATGAATAATAACTGAAAGATCATTCTGTTAGGATAATAATTACTGTAACGGATCATTGGTTGGCCTGACTTATCTGCTGCTTGAAGCTTGAAGGAGTGCCCACGTGTTGCAGTAAATCTGTCCACAAATTCTCTGCAGTGGAGCAATCCCCAAATACTGCATAACAAGAATCATTGAGCTAGAGACACTACAGCTCTAATTCTTGTATCCTTGGGCTCTCAGTATATGTTGGATACCACCCGCAGTTTTGGATGAGAAATTGGACAGGCTACAATAATAAGTGGTCTAGTTAGTGCTGGCTGCAAAATAACTACTTTTACCAAACAAATGGTGTTTTGCTGTAAGAGGAGGTTTTAGATGAAAACCTTTCATTTTCCCATTTTGGTCACATGCATTTTTCTGTACATCTCTGGAAGCACAGTTCTGAGGAAGGTGGAGCAGATGTGCAATCAGGCAGTGGTATTTTGTCATTTGACTAGGTGCAAGGAGAACCAGGTGACATTTTAAGGTTTGTGTTATGTAAGAGGTCAGCTAAAATCATCTAATGATGCCTTTTAGCCTTGAAAATGAATTAGCCTGTACTCTGGTTTTTTTTAATGGATGAGCTTTCTGAGACTTCTTTTCCATTTCAGTGAGAATGTAAACACCCTTTGTTAGTAATAGTTAATTATTCCAGTCTGTAGAGATGATAACACATTCAGGACCAAAATAGGAAAAAACCGCTTGCGTCATGTTCAATGAAGCATTTCTGCTACATTTTCTTACGTGTAGTCGTGTAAAGTAGTCGGATAAATCGTGTTCATAGTATGTGCAAACACCGTTTTTGAAGTAAGACAATTGCCCTTTCTGCCACTCCAAAATAACCTGGCTTTTTTTTCTTTTTACTTTGCATTAGACGTGACTTCTCCACTGTTCATACAGTTTCTCATGAAAAATATCAGTGTCCACTCTTCCCTTTATGCCTAGATATTATACAAGTGTCAAATAAAAAAATTACATTCTTCCTTTCCCTTAATATTTAGCAGCTTAAGAGATTTTGTTGTCAGTGTAGCAATCTCAGAAGTAAATAAATTACTATATAGTATGGAACTTTCGACTGAAAGACTCATATTGTCTTCCTTTTTATTTCTTAGGCCATTTTCCATCAATGCAGTGAAGTGAAAGAGAGTGCTAGTGCTCCATGTGTTGCAAGCTACACCACGTTTCAGTTATGTTTTGCTTTTTTCCTTTTGCTCTTACTTATCCTAAATAAATTTATGGCTTGTTTTGAGGCATTTATCGGTCAAATGTGACATTGTAATCAATTTTATGAGTCTTTAAGACAAAGTGAATGTCAAATAGCAACTGAGGACACTCAGCACCCTACAGAATTAGGCCCATAGTGAAAGTTGATATTTGAAGACTAAACATTGCATAATAGTTTTAAAGAATTGCTAGATTTCATGATGTTTTGCTTAAAGTGGTGGAAAAGCATGGCAGCATAACAGGGAGTACATAAGAATGTATCCTAATTTCACAGGATAGGATGACTGCACTGGGCAAATAATATACTGTAAGATGTATTGCCTGATTTTAGATAATGCTTTAATGACAGTGTGTAATTTGGAAACCACTCCAAGTCCATATATATTTGATCCAGAAAGCAAGCCTGCAGGTTTCAGTGTGTTTCTCATTTTTACTCTCATGTGACAGCTTAACTTGTTACTACTTGATTATAATTAGGTACTTGATTTTCATCAACAATAATTTCTAGGTGAAGTACTTCATGTTTTTTAAAGTAGGGTTTGCTTAATACTCACGGAATCACAGAATCACAGAATGATATGGGGTTGGAAGGGACCTCTGGAGATCATCTAGTCCAGCCCCGCTGCCAGAGCAGGTGTACGTAGAGCAGGTTGGACAGGAACTTGTCCAGGTGGAACTTGTCCACTCTCTCCAGAGAAGGAGACTCCACCACCTCCCTGAGCAGCCTATTCCAGTGCTCTGCCACCCTCAAAGTAAAGAAGTTCCTCCTCATGTTTAGATGGAACTCCTTATATTCAAGTTTGTGCCCATTTCCTCTTGTCTTATGCCTGGGCACCACTGAAATACTGTATGATTTCAGCCAAGAACATGAACTCCTGTGCTTCAGTTTACTTACCCATAGTATGATGAGTAATATACCCACCTCAAATATAATATCCAGCGTCAGAACTGGCTGTGAAGCATTTTTAGGTCCAATTGATCTTAGCAGTAAGTTGAACTTATCCCCCATAGTATGATATATTGACCTTTGAAATCCTAAATGAAACAGATGTTTTAGACCTTAAAAAAACTCACTGTATCTTTTCTAACATTTTCTCTTTTCTCTTATTAGCATAGCATGCCTCTTTTTTAATCTCATTGTACAAATCTAATTTCAAAGTCACATGTTTGGCTGAGTTTCTAACCTCTGAAGAACTACCCAGGATTAATCAAAGCTTAGTCTGTGTAGAGAGGGTCTTTTGATTTTCTTCCTTTTGCTGGCTTTAACACGATATTGCCTGTGTAAGCAATATCAATGTTAAATGCTTGCTAGAAATGTCTGATAGTTAACATAAAAAATTCTGCAACACAAATGACAGTTCTGGAGAAACTGCTTACGTTTACTTCAGTTTTAGCTCAGAATGCTATACTCTGAAAGTGGAGTCTGGAAGTACCTGGATGTGCACACATAGTCGCAGGGCTGAGTTTCATTGAACCATTTTCTGTGCAAAGTAAAGGTAACCAAAAGAAACTGTGAACAGTAAAGTATTACTGGAAAATCATTACTGAAAAATTATTTGCATAATCTATGTATATAAAAGTCTATGAATCCTGATTAGTTTTCCATTTATGTGCTGGAGACTGTTTGAGGGCCTTGTAAGGACACCAGTTGAAAGATGGCTGGGGGTTATAAAGAAAAAATTATAGAAACCATTTTAAAGGACGCTTCAGTGAGGGAATGAATGACTTTAACTGGAAAGGTATGAGGAAAGAAATTCATTGTGTAGCCTGCCATGGGCAAGCAACTGATTTGGAGGGGAAAGGGGAAAAACACATTTCAAAAAATGAGTGTGAACTGTTAGAGAAAAGTTGTTGGTTGCTTAAAACTATGTATCTGAGAGAGAACTGACCTATGGGACCTGAGCCCAGAAGGAGGTTCAGGAAAGGGAAATGGATGTGGATTTTTAATGTCTTTGTGTGTGTATGAGTGCACATGCATGCACTTGCATGGGTGTGTATCTATATATTTGTATGTTTATGTGGGAGGCTCTTCTGCTCTCCCATCAAGAACTGTATGTGGAAATCTTGTCAAAACCTTCATGTTTGCTGGCTTTGTTGTTACATGTGAAGGAGTAACCTCAAAACTGGGGAAGATGTGGATGTATGGAAAGGCAGACTGTCAGGGAGTCTAGTGGTCTAGCATGGGATTTGATGATGAGAGCAACAAAGTGGTGCTGTTCTCAGAGGGCAATAGGAAAAGACACAGAGAGATGAGACCTGCCCAAGAAGTGTGACATGGTACAGAAGAGAGACAGAGAGGGGGCCTATTCTCAGAAACTTGTATTCTGAGACATGGGCCTCAGCAAAACAGTCTAGGCAGTGTTATGCAAGTGAAGCTCTAAGTATCTTTAATTACTATGAGTTTTGAAAGAGTTGAGAGGTTGGAAGATTTGCCTTGAGTGGGAAGTAGATACTGATTGCCTGAGATGTATGTTTCTTTTAAGCTACTTTTTCTGCAAGGGATTGTAATAGGGCAATGGCTTCATTCTCTAGCAATAACATCCTGTGGAGATGACTGTTTTGGATTTTTCACAGAAGTGCCTGCTTGTTACACACAGCATTTTTCTTTTCTCAGAAACCCTTGTGATACACTTATGTAGAACTGTATTTATATCTTCTCAAATTCAGAGAGCTGAGCATGGATCCCAGCATGAAGAAGAAAGATTTTTTTATTCCATAAGACAAGCCAGTGGGCAGCCGTGATAGGGACTTCATTCTAAACATTCTGTCTTACTCCAGCAGCAGTGCCGGAATCCATAAATTAACTGCTTACCTTTCCTGGCAGCTTAATAGGCACTATACCTGTTTTAAAACCAGGCATACTCTTTTGGGTTATTGAAAGGCTACATTCCAAGTTGTGGAAAAGACAGATATGTATGTAGAGCTTAAAAGATGTGCTTTCTGAAATACATAATTATAAAGTTTGCTGGACTACCCACAAAGTGGTTGAAATAGACTGGTGTAATGTTCTTAGTGTGGGGTTTTTTTTCCTTTTGTTCTGTTTTGTTTTTGTTTTTCTTGAATGGGAGAAATTCATACAGATAGAAATCACATGTGTACTTCAAATTTTCATTTCGATTGTTGTGTTTGTGAGTGCATTCATATGTCTGTTTTGGGAGAATGAAAGAGAAGGCAAGAAACACTGTGTACATGTGTACTTGAATATAATATATATTGAACAATGACCAAGGCAGCAGAGTTTGAAGATCAGATTTCTAAAATTGCTTGAGGCTCATCTGACTCTCATGCTGAAACCTGTTAGCAGTTCCCACTGACTTCAGTGAGAGCAGAGTTAAATTAATACTGAAAGCTTTTGAAAATTAAGCAATTTATTTTCTGAACTCTGATTGAATAGCCTGACCTGGTTCTCATCTGCTGCTATTGAAAATTTAAAATAAGTGCAATTTGCTTAATCTCGAAAATGTGTTGAACACTTGCCTATTCTTTTGTCTTCTTGTGCAAATCCTACTGCTTGCCTGTGGGAAGCTGTGCATGCTTGTTCTGTTTAGAATGAGATGATTCCAGTAGTGTGCTTTTCTTATTGGAATGACTATTGAAAAGAGCAAAACTGCTATTGAAGATGTCAACTGCTAGGCTACTGAATTGCTTTCTTAGATATCTTTGGCTTTCTTAAAAATCTGTGCCAACATCTCAGAAATGAAGAATTTAAAGAAAGTAGGAGTTATTTTGTAATAATTTTTTATTTTACAGCAAAACCTTCCCATTCAAAGTAAGCTACTTTGGAGCAGTAGGGTATCATTTTGCTGAAGTTGTGTACTTAAAGGAGAATTATGCATAGTGCCCTTGTTTTGCCAGATTCAAGGAGCTACTAAAGAATCATAAGTGTTTCAACAGCCTGAAGAATTTTTTCCCAAAAATAAGCAATGGCATGTGTCCTTTTCCTCTGCAGCTTTCTTGGGACTGTTCCTATTTAGGATACCATGTTCAGAAATATTAAGGAATTCTAATATAGGGATTTAGACACGTTATTAGCTTGGATGTAGAGCAGAGAAGGGTGACTCTAGCTAACAAATACAGCTGCTTCTTGGGCTGACTGGTCGATTTCAGCAGTGCTAGTTTCAGTAGTTGTCAGTAAATTCTGCCAGATTTGAAGTGCTGTGTTTTGTTCAGCTAAGACATGTCTCTGGTGAATTGCTGAGATTGAGGTTTCGGGGCCTTTTATGCCATACTTACGGTTCATCTAGTTTGGCTGTTTTTGGAACAGGCTAAAGGTATCATAATCAAAATTAAAAGTGTGAACTCGTAGAACTTGGTTTAGGAAACGGCTCTTCCTTAATTCAGAATAGTTAAGTTACGACAGTTAAGTTTTCTACTTGCATTATTGAAGTTCTCATGTTAACCAATCATGCTCTGCCTGAACTGACTTGCGCCTGGATACACTATAGCTGAATCTACATAGTTCTGTGTTGTGTGGTTTTCCTTGGTTTGATTTGGCTTGATTTGGGATCTCTGTATTTCAATGTTGCTAGCTTTTCTCCTCCCCATTAAAACTTGGTTTTCTATTTCATAATGTCTGTGACTTCGCTTTATCTGAGCTATCTCACCACACTGTTTCCTTGTATAACGAAGGGATGATCTGGATAATGAGACAGTATTTTCAGCATTGTTCCCTCTTCCCGTCTCAGCATAGCAGAATATTGTACTTGCTTTTGTGGTCACTAAGAAACATTCTTGCTGAGCAAGCCCATGATGCTGGTAGCCGTGTTCCATCTCTGCTCCTGTGCCATTTGTAGCCCCTCAGTGTGCAGGCTGAATTGTTTCTTCTGGTTCATGATACTCATTCCTGTAGTATTTTAAGTGATGCAGCATTGCATTGTAGATCCAGTAAGTGTACTTAGATCGTTCCATCGGTTCCTCAGAATTGTCTTATAATGTGGCAAGCTACAGGTGCAGATGTGTTCATTCATATATACTTTTACTTACAGATCAATAATTATCTTAAATATCTGAGCTATGGTAGATTTCCTTGGAAAATTGTATTCACCAGTGCCGTGCAGTGAGGACTGTGGAAGGATATGAAGTATATAGCTTTTAATACAGAATTTTCTTTTAATACGGAAAGAATAAATCTGTTATTTAATTTTGTAATGAGATGGATAGGCAAACAAGTAACTGCATCCATAAAGCAAAAACATGAACTGGCAGCACCACAGTGAAAACTGCAGGCTTGGTTTTTCTTAACTCACGGTAAATGTAAGATAACATACTCGTTAGTACTGTGGCAACAATGGGGGAATTAGCACAGAGAAGCTGTAGCCCTGCAATATCTCACTCTGGCTTACTGTTTCCATGTGTTTACTTGTCCATTTTGTAATTGCTGTCTATTCCTAAAACTTTTCCCCTCGGTTTCTGATTAGGTAATTTCTCTAATAGCTCATTGTTGTTGTAGAAGAGCTGCACAGGAGGCAAGCCCAACAGCCTTTATATTTCATTCTGCTTCTGAAGCATTTTTTTGCATCACATTATTTTTCTAAGAAAATAAATAATGTGTGTTAACAGCAGAATAAAACTGACTTTGTTGTATAGGCATAGTTTTAGGAAGAGGGTTAAGGGGACCATCCTCCTCTCCACGTGCCTTGGAGTGTGCGTGATCACACCCAGCGTAACACATGGGTATGTCCTGTAATCCTGAAATACACTTTGCTTAGAGAAGAAGAAACAGATTTCATTCTGCCTCCAAAATTTGCATTTGTTTTTGGGGGGGCTTTTTATGTCTGCCCTTTAAGAATATACAGTCTTCCTCATTTTGGATCCTAGCCTCAAATTATTCTGGGCATTCTTCAGGTTCAGAGTTATGGGCATACAGATTACACACTCTACTTGGGGGATTTTGTGAATCAGGTGTTCATAAAACTTATGCAGTATTGCACATCTGTGTGTAAATTATATAAATTTTGAATCCGAGTGATACACAAATCTTCAGTGAATACGTTGCAGAACTCCCTGTCATTTATTTTTATGTCTAATGGCTTTTTTTATATTCCATTTTCTACAAATTTTCATTAAGCAGTGCATCTGAAGTGCTTCAACTTGACTTTGATGCGCATTCAGTATCAGAAGGAAAGATCAGGCCTTTTATCTCTAAACTACAGATCAATTACCTTTCTAAACACTTACCTCATAATTTTCCTTTAAATAAAAAAGAAAAAAAAGGTACCACAATCAACCATATTAAGACAAGAAAAATGAAAGTGGTTAGAAAAAATGGAAGCATCACCTAAGATAAGGTACAAGGGAGCATGGACCTGCTATTGTAGGATTAGATACAGGTGCACAATAATCATATAGAGTGTAAAAGAGGAAATGGTACCTTACATTTAGAAGTTAAAAAACCCCTTAATTTCTTGAAACGTGAAGATAGCTGGCTTGCTAATTAATTAAATATGTGACAACTTTTAAGTGCAGCACAGCTGCTGAGTTGTCAGAGCAGGTGACTTTATCATCAGCAGATTTTGATGGTATTATGCTTAGGATGAAATAACCACTTGTTTCAAAAAACAGTGTCTAATATCCTATGTGAAGGTCGGTCTCATAGATTTCATTCCTTAATATTCTAGCTGACATTCCCATTTTCTGAAGTATGAGTCTTTAGATACATAAGTCTTAGATATTGTAGTATCAAGAAGGCTACTATGTGCAGCATTGCAATTAGGTAGAGAAAATCCTTTTACTATGGTACATATGTGACCGGTAAACCAAGACTTCCAAATTGTTTTTTTTATTTATACGTTTTTACTAGGACTCTTGTAATAGTGCAGTCGTGTTCTAAATACGAGTGTTTTTGATTCAGCACTGTAAGACTTAAAAAAAATCATTTAATAGAAATAGCGTTGGAGTTCAATGTAGATAATAAAATACTAACACCCCCTTACACAGCTATCAGCCGTGTAGGTTCAACTTATGAGGTATTTTTCTTTTCTCTTGAAATGACATGACATTGAGTTATTATTTCAGAAAGGAAGAAGTGAAACTGTTATTTTATTCATTTATATTCCAGCAATATTAAACATGCTAGTTTAAAAACGCAAGAATCCTCCTCTTTGAAACTAACAAAATAGTCAAATGCAGAAGCTATTCAAAATTGTCTTTTAATAAAAGTTTAAAGTCTTCAAAATATATTTGCCCCTCGAGCAAACTTTTTTCATTTAATATTGTGTCTGTTAATTAGTGCTTCAAATTTGCAAATTCTTTATTGGTTTATATCAATGTAATACCCAAAGCTCATCTCATTGCCAGATTTGAATGAAATATGATCCTGTTTATTCTATTAAAACGAAGGCTTGAAATTGTTACCCAAATGCCACAGGAATTCTTGCCATTTTCTCATCAAATTCCTCATCAGATTTTTTGTTAAAGTCACATTGTTTTAGATTTTGAGCCTTGGCATTTAAATGAAATTCAATGTGCCCCACTGGAGAAAACATCTTCAGGGACATATTATGTACAATATCCATTCCAATCAAGCAGGAGTGTACTGTGTGACTGAATGAGAAGCTTATTCTTACTCCACTTAGATTTACCCTGATGTGGCTATTGAGTCAATCTGTGAGAAGAAACGTTTAGAAAATTAAACTAGCAGAACAGGAAGGATTTTTTTTAATACTCAGAGCAAATACTTCCAGTTGCACAATATTAATTTAAGAATGACATTTTTTAAAAGAACCTGAAGGAGTTTGGTGCCAAATTCCCTCAGAAATTCAATGGGACTTGGGAATCAGAGCTCTGAGTGATTAGAGTTAAGGGTTTTCTTTGAATATAAAATCATGATCTACAGAAACTGAAGGGAGTAAAGAGGTGTTGGGGAAGAAGGAAAAGGAAGAAAGAAAAAATCAGTTCTGTAATACTATAAAATATATTAAAAAGTTGCAGAAATTCTATAAGCAAGAGGCTAGATATCGATAAAGATGACCTGGAACAGGCCCTTTTCTTTTTGAAGCAGCTGCCTCACACATTAAGCTTGCGCCATTTACCAGTTGGTGGGCAAAAAAAGACAGTATGGAGGAGCATGCCTTTCTAAAGCAGCAGTGGGTATTTGTGGAACCGGCTCCTTTTCCTCATGAGGAATTCAGACCAAAAAATAAAAAGTCTCTTTGAAATGTGTTTATGGTGACAGATCCCTCTGCCCTCCTTTGAAAAGCTTGTTTTTACAGGCAGAGCACCTGCCTGTAACACCTCTTCTGCTGCAGAGCTGTGAATAAGATCTGTTGTTATGAGCTTTTCAGCTACTTTAAATAAAGACTAGAAGAGGCATGGCAGTGAAGGTAAGGGGGTCAACCCAGAGAATCACTAGAATTGGTCTGTGTTTAGCACTACAGGCCATGAGGACAGCATCAAGAATATACCAGGTCCAGCTTTTGTGCCCCCGAATACAGGAAGGACATTGATAAACAGGGGCAAGTTCAACAGAGGGCTAGTGAGATGGACCCAGGCTGTTGACAGTGGTGCATGGTGAGAGGAGGAGAGAAAACAGGCGTAAATTGAAAAAAAAAAAAAAAGGTTCTGACTGCGTGTAAGGTAAAGCTGTTTCCTTTTGAGGTCAGTGAGGCACTGGAATAGAGTATGCAGAAAGGCTGTACAGTCTTCATCCATGGAAGTTTTTAACACCAAGTTGGATGAAGCCTTGTTTAACCTGATCTGGCTTCAGAGGCAGCCTTGCTTTGAGCAGGAGTTTGGACAAGAGACCTCTTGAGGTGTCTTCCAACCTGAATTTTCCTGTGATACAGTTGGATTGGTAGAGGAAGTGCTGGGTTTCTACTGAAAATCTTCCCCACTCCTTTCTTTTCCTTATCCTACCCATTTCTCTCACATTATTGACTTACATCAATGTGATCTTCCCATGTTGCACAGTTCCTTTCAAGAATACTTCTGGAAGAAGTGATTAGTAATTAAAAAAAACAACCCCAAACCACAACAAATCAGCAAATGCAGTCAGAAAAACTTGGCAATATGGTTAACAGACAAAGGTCGTTCAATTTGTAGGGTACAGGGATAAAAGAATAACGTTAATGAAATGGTAAATTTATGGTGGAGTTCCAGATTCTTGTGTAACTTTGTTTATAAAATATGCCTGTCTGACAAAAGCAGGCATGTTAAAGCTTATAAATGTACGGTTAACCCAGGCAGTGTAGTTCTGAACTTCCCAGGTTCATGTCTGCTTCCTTCAAGTTTGATGAGACAAGAAAGTAGCACACTGAATTTGGGATTCAGCAAACCTGTACACCAAAGAGAAAAGGTGTTACTGAAAATATTCTGGTTGAAATCTCTTGCATTTAACACCTGGAAAGTATTTATGTAATGTTAACAGCTGATCCTAACTGTCAAAGCACCCCTACAGTAAACAGGCAGTTTCTTAGAAATTAGATAGATCACATAGGAATTGGATGCTAATGGAAAATAAGTCTGGTACACTCTATAGCTAACTTCATAAAAAAGGACATTTTAAGCACAAATTGTAACATATGGTCTTAAGAAATATCCTTCACACCCTCTGTTTCTGATCTGTTAGGATTCAGAAACTCTTAACTGCTTTTAACCTATTGTGGAAGTTAAGATAATAGTTTTTAAATAGAGGATAGGTTCCTACCTCACCACAAAATGTGATGTTTATTTTCTTTCATATTTTACATATAGCTGTCTGTAGTAAAAATGGATGCTGAAAGGAAAGAGTGGGTAATTCCTGACAATAACCTGACAAGTTAGACAAGTTGTTTTGGGCATTTTGATGGCTATGAAAGGGTAGAAAAAGCTGATCAGAAATTTTCTGTTCTTGTCCTGCATGACCATTAAGGGCAAGCCACACTCTGTGGAGGTTGCAGTGCTAGAAGGTTTTAAAGGAAACTGTGAAGCATAGTAAAATAGGTCTGTGAAAATTTTGGTCATTGTGGCACAAACAGGAGGAGACGCATGAACTAAAACATCGCCGTGCTTGTTCAACAATTCAGCTCACTTCTGCTTGCAGGAAGGAAGTTGGCTGATGACATGATAAGTGAATAAACACATACAGCAAGCCTAGATTGTTTATTTTTTCATCGTGTTTCAGCTTCTTCTGTATACTTCAACAGTACTGTGAAAAATGTAGTGCTAAAATAGGATCAGATTCCTTGATTATTTATCTTGGTGATTCCCTATTATATTTGCAAAGATGACATGTCAAAGATGAATTTCTGAAAAAGCAAACTCAACTGGACTCTGAATTTAAGACTCAGATTCTTTCTAGCTTAAGCATAACTATAACTGATAAACGTTTCAGTATTTCTACCTCTGCTTTCAGTTATAGCCAGGTAATCATCTTTTGTAAGTAGAATTCAGGAAATTCTTTTCCTCTTGGAATGATTCATCTTTGGTTTTGCATTTGTGTTATAAAATGAATTCTTCACAACGCATGTGTTGAATCTGTCTTGCTTTCCTTTAGCTACCATCTCTGCAATGCTAACATGAGTAAAAATAGTACTTTAATGGTTATTTTTTTATTTTGGTCACTGAAGTTAATAGATATGATTCTGAATTTTTATGTGAGGAGCAGACCTTCTGAATAGACAGTCACTATTTTTACAGGTGGAGTACATGTTCAAAACAGAAAGCTGCTAATACCACAGAGATAAAAGGATAATTTGCACTAATTTATGAAGCTAATTAATCAAATGAACGGAGTATATTAACCAGTTGGTGATATTCTGCTGAGCAGGAACTGAAACAGTTAGAAACTTCTTCAGACTTTTTTTCTTATTACCGTGACGTACTTTAACTTTTATTGCAAGTTTCCTACAGTGATAACCCTTTCATAAACACCCACAGCTTAAGCAGTTTTAATAAACAAGAAATGTGAATGCTCACAATGTCCAGGCAGATTCCTCTTTGTACCATAACATTTTTTTAATGAATTACTGAGAATGAAAGATATAGTATTTGAAGACCTCTCTGGCTGTAAATATTATGGGTATGAAAATATTTTAAATGTTTACTACATGATTATTAATATGAACAGTAGGGATTTATCTGAATTTATAGCAAGTTTTAAAAAATATTAAAGTTGCCATTCTGTGCAGCTCCGGAAGAATCTGCAGTGGAAAAATGTGTTTCTACCGAAATTATGGTAAATAAGAAAAACCACAAAGAAAGGTTATTTTCTATTGCCTAGCGTCTGCATGAGATGCAGAGGCAATGTATTTCAATGTTAGATTTGTGGGTAAAACCATCAGCAAAGATGGAGCAAAATGTTTCAGGATAGATGCAAGAGTTTTGCAGAGGCAGGCCACATAAGGCCACCTAAATCATTTAAAACAGAATTAAGGGTTGCTTTCTGATGTGACAGAAATGCTGTGTAATGAATCCAATTTGTCTCTAGAAGCCAGTGGGAATGAGACATGCAAAATAAATGAGAATTTTTCTCCGAGTGTCCAAGGCAAATCTGTAGAAACACTTTGCCATGTTATAGAGTGCATAGTACAGGCGGAGTGGCAACTGCTGCCCAGTTGTACAGCTGTACAACACTTCATTCACGTAAGCAGCTGGGCTACAGGCTTCTGTCTGCTATGCATGTTCTGCTGCACTGACAACACCGGCAGTAACCTGGCAAGGAATGAGACCTATGTATCTGGAATGAAGTTGTATGGCCAAGACTGGTAGGGAAAGGGTAGGTAAGGGTAGAGCTTGAGACCTCAATCTGTGCAGTTCACTAATGGGATGTGTTGGCATCCTGTGTTGGAGGGAATGCAGCAGAAAGGGTTGAGGTACGATAGGAGAGGAGGCGATAGCAGTTTATCTGCCCCTTATTTCGTGCTGCTGTGACAGTAGCTGACTGAAGTAAATTTAGGAATCCCTGCTATCGAACATAAAATTCAATTATATGAAATCCTGTTTGTCTGGATTCAGTAGTACCTTCAGTAACCTTTGGAGATTTGTTTTTCGTTCACTTTTCATTCATTCTTTTCTTGAACTTTAATTTCCTGCACCTTTGTGCTAGAAGCTGCCTACTCTGTCAGTGATGTGTCATGCTGGTAAAGAAAGAGCACAAGAGCAGAATCTAAACAGAAAGGTCAGTTCTTCTTCCTGCCCAGTCCATTTCCCACGTTGGAAGAGTTGAAAAGAATAGCCTCTCTCATATGCTTTGAACCTCTTGTCAGCTTGAAGCAACCCTCAACTTTGTTTTGTGGTCAAAACTGAACAGAGTCAAGAAAGAGTAATGTTCAAAAGTCGACTTCTGAGTCTTATGCCACTGTATAACACTCTGCATAATGAATACAACGTGCCAAACCAGTATTTCCAAGAGTATCATCAAAAGAAATTGAAAGAGGATATTTTCAAATGCAGGGAAAAAAAGTTTGGTGACAATTTCTCAGTAGCTTTCAGAAAGAGAAGTATCCCTAAGTTTTCTTTATGTCTTTGAAGGTTTCTCCTTTAACATATTTAATGCTGACTAGTACAGCAGTCTTTGCCTTTCTATGTTAAATCATTAACTGATGATATCCAGTTTGTAGTTTCAAGGACACTTCATATTTTTTGCCTCTTTTCAATCTGTAGAATAGTTCCTCCCCCTGGTAATTCCCACACATTTTTATCGCATACTGAGTGACTTCAATTCAAATGTCTTCTGTGAACTTGAGCACCTTTCAGGACCAAACCATAAACCATGAGTTTCAGAAATTGTTATAAGTTTAGGGATTAGTGCTTTTCAGTGCATAGAATGCATTTTGTAAGTTATGTATTGTGAGAGAGTTGCTGGTATCTTCTTAGAAACAGTTGCTTCAGATCAAAACCGTTTCCCACTCTATTGTCCTTTACCATATCAAATAACAATTGAAACAGCAGCAGCAGCCAATGAACATGGATCAATGATATCTTCAGCCACCGCATTTGTGTAGGTTTAATCCATTTATGTGAAAATCAAGTTACTGCTGGCCTGTTTTGTCTTTACTGGAAACAATTGATAACATTACTTCAGAAGAAATTAATCCAGAGAATTAATTAGCAGAATCTAATATCCAATAAATGTAGTCTTGAGAAAGATTTCATGGGTGGTCAATTGTGACATTAAATGGAAGGTAAAAAAATAGATACTGTTAGCTGTTTTCCATAATCAAACAGAAGTGACAGAAAAGGAACAGATAGGATGACATTGACTTTGCAGAGAAAGAAATAGGTCAGTTCTTGTGCCTGTCACAGAAAAGCTTTGAGAACAATTTTTTCATGTTTTTGGCTTAGGCCCATATTTAGGGGCTTAAATTTTTGGAAGAAATACTTTGACAAATAAAAAAATCATTGTTTCCAGGCCAGTGAGTTTGATACTCTGATACTGCAGAAGCTGCACTGGTGTTTTGGGATCAAATTGAGCCCTAGTCGGTGGGAGGAAAAAAATTTAACGCTTACTGTCTTCATCATGGTTCCTATGGCTTTTAGTAGTTTTGAGCTTTTTGCAATTGAGGAAATTGGACTTTGCATACGACCAGTTAATGAAATTTGGCTGATGAGCGGTAACCTCCTTAGCTGTAGTACTTGAATTTTTGATTTTGAGTCCAACCCCTTCTATTATTTTATTGTTATTATTGAAGGATTGCACTTAGAAATACAAATGGAGATCAGTGTGCTATCTCGTGGGGGCTGCGTGTATGTACAGCCAAGCACTTTGAGCCAGATTTTGAAAGGTATTTAAGAGCCTGAACTTTCAGAGAGATGCCTAAGAGGATCTTTGAGAGACTGTCTGCATGTTTAAGCAGCTAAATGACTTTAAATATCTCAGATTGTTTTTGAAAGATTTAAGCAAGTGTTTAAGCACCTTCTTGAAACAAGGTTTTAGTAAGAGTGAAGGTCTCTTAAAATCCTGAAAGGTCGTATTTTTGGGGGGATGGGAGTTGTTCATGCACCTCCCAAATGGGGAAGATATTTCTAAAAAATGGTCGTATTTCATTTGAGAACTCTTTCTTTTTAAAAACTGTCTTTTGCTGCTGACTACAATATAACTTTAAAGAAAAAGAAACCACTTTCCAGATAGAAATTCTATTTTAAGCCATTTCTTTCTTGACCCATAGGCCTACGTATCCCTGACTTAACTTTGTAGGCTGTAGCTTGTCACAGAGAATGACTCTGCTTTTGGCAGCTGTGCTCATTCAGCGTGTTTGCTAACTTAGCAGCAAAGTGCTTCTGTATTTGCTTTGTCTTGGTTTCTGAGCAATGACTTACTTACTGAAACATTTCTTTTTCTCTCTTTTCTTACTTATTGGAATTGATTGTGTGAGTGAAATTCAGGATGTTGTGACTGCAGGACTCTGCTGTCAGTTTTTCTAGGTGGTGTTATATGCTTGTAGGACCTTGTGTTTTACTCATTACTCTGACTAAAATAAAGTATAACTTTAAATAGGAAATAGGAAAACATGCTGTATGCATATTAGAAATCTTTCTGGTGCAGTCTTACTTGTAAAATTAGGGATTTTTTTTAAGATGTAAGGGGTTTGGATGTATTTAAATTAGTAGTTGATTTTTTTCAGCACAAAAGCCCTCAGGCGTGTGTAAAACTAGTGGGTACATAAAGCTGAAGAATCAGATGTCTGCTGGGCAAATTGACAGAACTCATTAATCTTAGATGCAGTGTACTATAGAGTCTGTCCTTTCATGCACCTGCCCATGCCTAAAGTAATTACATGATGGCACTATTAATACTGAAGAGCTTGAGTGGGGATAGGGTTATCTTCTCTTCTTAGTAATTGATTGCTAGCTGATTAGTGGACAACATTTTTCCTACAGTAATTGCTTTTCTGCTATTGTAGCCTCTCTAACCTGGGGGTTAGGCCATCTTACTGGTTTTGAGGCCTTGACAGTAGCACCATAGCCCTCAAAGTAATGAACTGGAACCCAGTCACTGTGAATTCCCGAAACGGAAGATGAGTCGTTAAATGTATTTCAATTATAGTATATTTTACAACAATCAGACAACAGATCTGTTGCCTTCTCCCCTCCGCCTCCTCTTTCTATGCAGGTATTTTCAAACCCTCCAATTCCTGTGTGGAAAAGCAGGCAGTTGACTTCTATTAAATCACATCTGTTGCTTGTATAAAGTTACTATCTAAAATGTGTCAGAACTGTGTAATAAGCTTGTACTTTTTTTGTGACTATAGAAATAGCAAATCTATAGATTTGCTTATTTAGGAACAAACTCGTAATAAATGAGTGTATGATATAAATGAGTGTATGTATAAATTCTACAGTGGGGTCCAAAGATCTGATGGTCTCTAAAACTGACTATGTTCTTATTCTGAAAGTTGATTCTGTGATGTTTTTGTTGAAAGCTGGTAGGTACTAGGCTGCTGCTTGGATAAGTCTAGAAAATTAGCATCTTTTACCATGAAGTTGCCTGTAGAGGGCAGATGATTTCCAGGACTATGTTGTGCTTCAGCATTTCTCCCACCCTTTGACCCTAAATGCCAGATGTACTGGTTTGGGACTCTTAGATCTTCTGACCAACTGTACTTGGTGTGCAGGTTCATGAAGTTGGAGATGAAAGATTATACTGCCGGAGGCTTGACAGATCTGAATCTTTGGTGTATGTTAGGCATGAAATAAATGCTATTTTCCACACCCCAGCTTTCTGTGTATCTGAAAACTAAAACCTACCTTGCGTCAGCCTTCAAGTTATCTTACTATGTTTCTCTTCTGGTATAAGTGGGTGTTTTGTATAACTCTGCACTAAACCAGAGTGATGTTGATCTTTGAGCTTTCTTACACTGGTCCTGGACTCAAATGGGATGGAACAACACTGGTACAGCAAAGAAATCTCTAATCTCTGCTTGGATGCTGAACCATATACTTCCTAGCTTGATTATCATTTTATTCTACAGTACACTCAAAAGACTAATTTTATTAACATTTTCTGAAGATTTCTGATTGGCCCTGTTCAGGACAATTGTTTAACTTAACCACTGAAGCGGATGTCTAGGTTTAAATTATGGAACCAGTTCCCTAGATTCCCATTTCCAAAGGTATTTAGGGGCAGTTAAAAATATTCCTCTGTATGATTTCCAGCCAGAGGCATATTCCTAAGAGGAAAGTGCAAGAACACACTTCTTAAGTCCACTGTGTGACATAACCTGCCTGGAAGGAGTTTAATTTTCTAACTTTTGTAAATAACATAGATGAAATGATAGAGTATTCTGATTGATGGTTTTGTAGTAGCCTGTGGGCTGTGGGAAGGTTCATGTGGAAATCAAATTCCATGACAACTGGGTGTCATGAGTGCTAGTTTAGGTCTCAGACGTGCTTTCCCTCTGCTAATGGAGGTCTGCATCTGACCAGTGTTCCTCAAAACAAACTGCTGACAGATGTGTAGCAGGTATACAGAGAAACTATAGAGCTTCTCTATGAACAGGCTGAGAAGAGTAAAAGTGTTAAAGACCTCCAGATCTCAGAAGACATGGAAGGTTCGGAGGGTTTGGTTACTGAGGAAAATGAGGAGAAGCAAACAGTGTTTTGCATAGGCTTAACTTGTGACATGACGACTATTACAAATGCACCTTTCAGATCTAGAAAAGAAGCCTCATGTGAACTGGAGTTGAGAGAAGGAACCTCTCCTGTGTGGGGTGTATCTGTGCTTCATGGCATGGTCAGCTTTCGAGAAACTGAAGTCTGTGCATCTGAGTAGATTCACCACACAAGCCCATTTATGCTGGGTTGTTTAACAACTGCATATACTAGTTAGATTTTACAAGGAGACACCCTAGTTTATGCTCCATGCCATTATACAGTATTTAGTTGAGTTGTCCTTTACACATTCGCCTGGGATTACAAACTGAGTCTCTACCGTTCTCAGTGAGTTAGCATTCATATAAAAATGTCTAGTACACAAGCCGATGCAAATTACAGCACTTTTTAGCATTTACAGGAGGATGACAGGGGATTAGGGATGGATATTAAAGAGTCTTCAGGTCATAATAGAAGTGTGTTGTCAGGAAAGGCGAAAAGCCTTCTCATTTTTTCTCCCAATTTCCTTTGTTTTCTGCTAACATAAAAGAGCCTGTTCTTTGCATCATAAAATTTAAACCAAGAAGCTTGAACTGCATAATTCCTTAAAGCAGTCCTTATAGCTGTATAATTGTTAAAACCTCATTTATTGGATGGAAGGGGAAAGAGCAGTCTTTCCCAGTAAATGCTAAAGAATTTTTAGAAAATATTAATGTAATGTATGCATGCACTTATTCTAAATGGGCCTATATTATGTGTCATAAAAAATCTTGAAAATGTTAAAGTTGCAAAATGAAACTTTCAAGTCACAAAATGCCAGCGTTAAGGTTGCTCCTTTGAAAGCATTTGCTTGCTCTGTGGCTATGTTTCATGAGCAGTCTTTAATTACTGGATTGCATGCTGGTTTTTTTTCCTACAGGACCACTGCCTCATTCACTGCGCAGATGGATTATGATCTCTGAGTCCAGATTTTTAGCTTCATTTTTTCATGTGTGGCCCTAACTCATATTATTTGGGAACTCATAGAATCATTTAGGTTGGAAAAAACCTTTAAGATCATCAAGTTCAGCCATTAACGTAGCACTGCCAAGTCCACTACTAAACCGTGTCCCTCAGCACCACATCTACTCATCTTTTAAACACCTCTACGGATGGTGACTCAACCACTTCCCTGAGCAGCCTGTTCCAATGCACGACAACCCTTTCAGTGAGGAAATTTTTCCTAATATCCAACCTAAGCCTCCCCTGGCACAACTTGAGGCCATTTCCTCTTGTCCTATCTCTGTTACTTGGGAAAAGAGACTTACTCCCACCTCA
The DNA here is from genome assembly GCA_013399435.1 of Arenaria interpres. NCBI lineage: Eukaryota > Metazoa > Chordata > Aves > Charadriiformes > Scolopacidae > Arenaria > Arenaria interpres. Next base: position 46,465 of record VXAK01015275.1, read on the forward strand.
CTACAACCTCCTTTCAGGTAGTTGTAGAGAGCAATAAGGTCTCCCTGGAACCTCCTTTTCTTCAGGAGTTCCCCTGTTCCCTCAGCCACTCGTCATAAAACTTGTGCTCTAGAGTCGTCACCAGCTTCGTTGCCCTTCGTTGGACACGCTCCAGCACCTCAATGTCTTTTTTGTAGAGAGGGGCCCAAAACTGAACACAGTACTCAAGGTGCAGCCTCACCAGTGCTGAGTACAGGGGGACAATCACTTCCCTACTCCTGCTGGCCATACTATTTGTGATACAAGCCAGGATGCTATTGGCCTTCTTGGCCACGTGGGCACACTGCTGGCTCATATTCAGCTGGCTATTGATCAACATCCCCATGTCCTTTTCTGCCAGGCAGCTTTTGAGCCAATCTTTCCCAAGCCTGTAGGGTTGCTGTGACCTAAGTGCAGGACCTGGAACTTGGCCTTGTTGAACCTCATGCCATTGGCCTCAGCCCATCAATCCAACCTGTTGAGATCCCTCTGTAGAGCCTTTCTTCCCTCAAGCGGATCAACACTCCTGCCCAACTTGGTGTCCTCTACAAACTTACTGACATTGCATACTCTTATCCTGCTCTAATTAGAGAAATTTTCACTTCCACATAGGCTTACCTGGGCTGCTCACCACTATCATTGCAAAATGCTTCTGAAATACGTCCATTTTACAAAAGGAGAACTGAGACACAAAATGATTGTTACAGACTTACCTGGGTGTTTTGTCTAAGATACTCAGGACCTTATTTTTTGGTGTTCTTACTGGAGTATGTGATAGTGTCCATATTCTCTGGTAGAGTTCCTCTTGATTTAGGTCAGATGTAGGAGTTTATAGCACTACCAGAAATTACAAATCAGACATCTGGAACAGAAAGGGCACGCTCTTAGCCACTTGGCCTGTTAGCGCAATCACAGATTGTTATATCTCGGAAATAGCTAGAATGTTAAGAGGACATTCTGGTGGTGCCCAAGACTATTTACTGCAAGATGAAAAAGCTCCCTATCACCTTCTATTGAACTTTTAAACAAAAACTAATTCCCAAGAAAAAAGCAGAAGAGATGAAAGGCATTTTCACTGCCCTTAGTAACTCAAATGGGTTAAAATGGCCAAATTATTAAAAAATGGACTGTTCCTCATGATAAGCACCTTTCTTAACCCAGGTTTTGCCAAGATGACTTGAGAAGAAATGTATTTCTGAATTTCTGATCTGATTGATTTAACATTGTCATGTGAACAAGAGCCGGCTCCTGAAAATCCTAGACTTCTAATTTCCGGGCTAACTGTGTATTTGATGTCTTCTCAATGCTAATCTTTACATTAAATAATCCACCTCCTTTTTTAATATTTACTTCCAAAATTCATGTATTTACTCACTGAATCTACGTCTAAGGTCCACAAAAGGAACTTTCAAGATCCTTTGGTAATGCAGGAGTCAGAATGAAGTCCTCAGTCCTTCATCTGTCTTGAGCATGAGGCCATCTTTCTTTTTTTTTTCCGATGGATCATAGGAATTACATTTTGCTGAAGGAAAATAAACCAGAAGATGTACACCAGGAGCATACGTAATACTCTCCCATGCTACTGGGCACACAGTTTGAGACCTAAAACAGATGTGGAAATTAGAATGTTAGCATCAAGGGCTTTTGTGTACAGATTGCTTCCTATTGATCTCAGTAGATGTTAATTTTGGCATACTAATTGATACTCTCAGATTTCAGCACCAGGAACATTTCTTTAAATCAACTGCACAAACTTTTGCAGTCAGGTATGATAACTGTTAAGAGTAGTCAGTTGCCAACACACAGTTTGGCTTATGCTTTGTTAATGAAGAAAGGTTTTTTTGTAGACAGCAGACAAATGTGGAGATTCATGAATCATGGGAAAGAATGGGTTGGTGTATATGTGACATGGAAAGGAAAGGGGTTGTCTCAGTGTACATCTACAACCTGCCTGCATGGGCCCTTGTGCACAGGACTGGATGGGCTGGGTTTATTGTCATCCAGATCCAGAGGCAGAGCAGACATGGTGATTCTATACTGAGAGGAGGAGCAGACCTATTGCCAAGAACATGACCAGTCATCTCCAGGGTAAAAAGTTGTCTTTTCTACCTGCTGTGATGCTATGATAAAACCACATTTCCCTTTATTTTCCTTCTTTCTTTAATGTCATTAATTCTCCTGTGATGATAAAATAATAACAAAAATAATTAAGCTAATGAAAGAAAAAATAAAAATATTAGTCAGAGGAAGACACTGCATAGAAAATTTCAGCCCAAGCAGCTGAAACAGGACATAGTGGCAAGGGAGTTGTAATGGGAAGTGCCAGACAACCTTAACTACAGGTGTTGTTACTGGCTCCACCTGTAATATATATTATCTGAAACTATTTAAGCAATGTTGTCCTTCACTGTCATGTTTCTTATGTTGAACTTTTTGAACAGCGAGCCTGAAAATAACAAGCTGAGCTCATTAGTAGATTAGATGCTGCAGTGAATCCATGTGTTCAGTGTTAGTTCTTGTTCTTCAGTTTGATAGGGTTTCTTTTAGAGAGCAATTACATCTGATTGACATGTTTTCATGTGCCTCTAGCCCTGACTCCTTCTTACTAAACAATTCTAGATCAAGGACAGTGACTTTTCTACTGCCATTAACTAAAATCAGGATCCAGGAGAAAAAGTTAAATACCTTTTAAGATGCGACTTGAAACAAATTATAAAATATGTATAAAGAGGAATATATTTTGGCTTCATATACTGGTTGTTGAAAGTCAAGTAAAAAACATAGTTTAAGGCATGGACATGCATTAAGATTAAGAAACAAATTCTATTTTTTCTACTTCAGCTAAGAAAAATGCAGTAAAGGGCCAAAGCCTATTGCTAAATGTGCATATAGCTTTTCCACGTCATTTGCACTTCATCATTCACATTAAATGATGTAATTTAGTGAAGTTTTATACTAATAATGCTATTATACATCCTGAAATCCTAGTAAGTAGAAGTGACTTCTTTTTTTAATGAAACGTTTCACCGTAAAAAAATGCATACTTGAGAATACCAAGTGTTCTTGCCCACTGAATTTTGCTGTTTACGGAAAAAGCCTTAATTTGAAAAGGATTAAAGGCTTAAAAAGTAAACAAACAAAAATCATTCCTCCCTTACTAAACCCACTGTAACTGAATGTTTGCTTTAGTTGTAATTCAATTTGTTGTCTTGTACTTTGTGAGTTTGTATTTTCCAAATTTAAAATTTATTTATGGGTTAAAATGAAACAGAAGTCTATTCCCCCTCTCCCTTTGCACCCCAGGCTCAACAGATGTATTTTTACATCCCTTGCATTCACCTATTATGATCTGTTAGCAAAAATTATTTGTGTTTTGATGAAGTTGAAAGAATCTGTCAGGATTGTCCAGTGGAGAGTTTTTGCCTGAAAACAGCAAGTAAATATAAGCAAAACTATATTTGCTCTCCTTTTTTTCTGATGCCTGTCTTGGGAAGCTGCATAACAATTTGTGTTACTTAAATAAGCTATCTTAAGTAAGTTGTCATGATGTAGCTTTTAAAGATCTTCTGGCTGGCCAAGGAGTAGATTTTTTTTTTTTTTCATTCAAGGGCATATTTGTGAAGCAGAGAACATTTTGCTCCGTTTTGCATCCCATTTTCACCTACCTGCTATAAATTTGCTGAACTCCCTCATAATTTCATGTATCTGTTTCACAGGCTAGCATATCTAGGACTTTTCTGTTCTCAGACCTTTTTGACCACTGGGTTGTTCTGTTTGAATGTAATAGCTAGTCAGAACTGGCTAACAAATTTTTCTTACAGTGATTGGTGTGCAGATTTTTGCTTTTATTTTCTTTACAATTTTGTTTCCCACCTTGCACTAGTTCACTGCTGAATAACAATTTTTAGCATTGGTATCATGGTAGGAGGTTTGGGATTATGATCAGCTTCTTTTTCCAGGGAAATGCAGCTCCACAAGGGAAGTGCAGGTCAAAAATGGGGCGATAAATAGCATGGAAAAATAACCAGAACCACTTGTTGTTGGCCCATATTCAATCTCAAGCAAAAGCTCTGGTCTGTAGCTATATCTGGAGAGTATGGATGCAGATCTTCACATTGTGTTTCATGCTCATGTCTAATGAAGTATCTTAGAGTTGGCTTTCAGAACTGGAGGCATGTAAGGCTCTTAAACTGGGAATCTTACAGGTAGTCCAGGTCATGTGGCTGGAGCAGATGTTGACTAAGTTATTGTACTTGATGTCTGTCTTGCCCTAAGGATTTCTGCCCTTAATAAGGATTATTTATCCCTTTGATTATATATATATGTAAGAATATATAAGAATGCAACATAAAAATAATTTACTGGGTTTGCCAAAACCACTAATGCTGGGTCATACCATGCAAATCAACAAGGGCCCTGTTAGTCATTTGATATTTTGCATTGAATTATCCTACATTATGATTTATAGTTGTATTAATTTACCCAAATGTGGTTGCACAATAGTTGCCTTTCAGTTTTCCTTAAGCTAGTTGCTTTCCCACTGATTTCAGAAGCCTCTTCTTTTCTCTCCCTGCTATTACTCACTTCTGCTACTCAGTTATGTGCTGTGCTATAATGATGTTAGTAACTACAGAGTACACCAGGTATACTTTCCTTTTTGACAACAAAAGGCCAGTTGACAAAACTGGTTCATTTCTATATGCATTTTTCCTTGAAAACTTACCCTAAGAAAATTAGTTCTTTGTTGCCAAATTAACAGTTAATATAGTAATTAGGAAGTTCTGCCAAAATATCTGTTCCAGCAAGGAATTGCATTTGGGAGCTTGTCTATTTTTTCCCTTAAGCACTGACCACAGAACTTAATTAACTTTCTTTTCCATCATAAATTCCAGTGCAGGCAATGACCACTGTGTCGTCCCCCACTCCTACGTGTTCAGTTATGATAAATTGTCCCGTACGCAGCCAATCTGGAGGCAGGTGCCTGTATGAATCTCAGGGGTTACACATACCATACTATCCATAGGGCTGATTAATAATGATCTTTTCACTGACCCCCCTTCTTTATTCTGTGTTTATGCTTCAGTGAAATAGGGAGACATTTATGGTAGAATGAGAGGGTTCCTCCCCTCCTGATTATACTTCTCATTTAAACTAATCTCTTTTGGAATTGATTTGCATGTGCATGCTGCAGGGTACCTGCATTTAACCCCTTGACCCACATGACTATTCCTGTGGTTTGATTGGAAATACAACCTTCCTTTTTCTCAGTAACTCCTGTGTTTGTATACATTTGCATCAATGTGTTTACTCTCCCTGAATTTCACTTTCTCTGATTGTCAATACTGCATTTCTGGTGAGTTCTAGCTATTTCCCCCTAGTTTGTGCAAAGGGTCTTGTAATTTTGTTTGAAACTTTCCCTGTGAGGTTTTTACCCATAGAAATCACTAAAAGTTGTGACCAATTTGTTTGAACATTTCAGGAGACTTTTCTAAGAGCCTGTCTATATCCCAACACACACATTTGTAAACATTGTCATTAGACACATAGGAGACAAAAGGAATGGAACATAAGCTCTTATGTTTCTGTGGGAACATGTAGATGCTGCAGTGGACATTATGCTGAATTTCCTGGGCTGCAGTGTTCTTGCAGAGCGCTGTGGTGTTGGGCAGGTGCACTAGCCTGGGTTTAAACAGTCAACTAGAAGGATGCAGTAACTCAGGGTCAGTGCTGCTATGCGCTATTTGCTCCTGGATCTGGGTCTAGCTCTCTTAAAAGTCTCCATACTACATTCCTTTGAGATGAAAGTCTATATCCATCAGATCCAATGTCTTTGCATCTGAAATGTAGACAAGGTCTAAGTTATTTTGGAAATGAAAAGTTGCTTTTTCCTTACTTTGAAAACTTCAGTGCTTCTTTATGTGGAAGTCTTTCTAGGCCTCTGATAGTCTTTTATTTTCCTTTTTTTTTTTTTCTCTTCCCCACCCTTTTGCTTTTGCTCCACTGTTTTTGTGCTCTGATTACTCACTAGAAGTAGGAATTAAGTGTGGGAAGGGTGTCCTCAAATTTTTTATTTATTTATTTATTTTCCCTACCTTAATATAGCATTGTATTTTGGTTTGCTTTTGTTTTATTTAAAAATGTTGCTGATTCTGAGCAGACAATTTCATTCCATTGATTGCAAAAATGCGTTTGTATTTCCTTTATGGCAGCAACCTTTTGGTTCCCAAATTGTGTGTGAATACAGCGAACATTCAATTTTTATTTGAGGGAATTCCCCAGTGCCCTGTTGAATTTATTGTAGCTGATCACTGGGGAAAAGATTTTGGATGTGATTGACTCATGTTCTTTGGTTATTTCCAGCACTAGAGAATTTGGTCTTTTCATTCAGTGTCAAGAATGCTGCAGACCTGACTGGTTTTGATATACTGCTCCATCACCCTTTACTTTAATCTTTTTCCTGGTGTTTGGTCTCCAGGACCTTTGCACATTTTAGTTCTGTCCATGAAATTATTAATTTTTAAGTCATTTTTTTATCTTAATTTTTTCAGACATAGCCAAATATTTATTTCCTCTTCAAAGCAGTTCTTTTCTATCAGCTTTTTTTCCCCTCTCTATTCCCACCACTCTCATGAGAAAATACTCAGGAAGCACAACAGAAAAGGCAATGTGAACTTCCATATAGTCATTGTTGTTCTTTGTTCAAAACCAAAGCAATCCATAGTTAAATCAAGCTCAAGTGTCTTGTCACCAGATTGCTGATGAATGTTTTAATTACTAGCAGGTTCCAAAAATGGAGGGAAAAAAAGCCTACTTGAAAGAATAAACTTTGTTGTCTCCTACTGTTGTATATGTCTTCATCATATAAAGTTGTCGATTTGACTTCCCTCTTGAAAATATCCTCATGAAATTACTTGATAGCTAGTGGAGGGTTAAACTGAAGTAACATTTAACTACTTTTGTTTTGTGAGGAAGAATGTCGCTAATGAGAAGTAAGATGTTTAAACTCCCTGCATTTTTCACTTATTATGCAAGTCTAACTATAGTTTGGTTATTATCCTGCATTCAAAATAAAAGCAGGACATTGAAAAAAGTAGATGTCATGCTGAGCACAAACATCATCAAAAAAAAGGCTTCTTCATACTTAAGGCTTCTCTCCGATGTTCAGATCAGCTCTTTAAAAAGCATAACAACAATTAATGCCAGGGGAGTTTCTGAGTTACTTTTATAAGGACACTCTAAAGCAGGAAGACTTATGGTAGGTGGTGTTGGTGGTGTTTCTTTGCTCAAAACAGTCATATTCACATGCCTTGGAAATGAAAGTTAATCTTTTTCAACGAAGTAAGCTTAGTTTGTTAAAAAAGATGCTGGATATTTTTAAGGGGCTTCATTATATCATATCATATCATAATAGCATAACAAGTGCAATCTACTTTGGAAAGTTGCTTTCTGTCTCTGAGGTTTTTTCTAAGGATGAAGAAATCTTACAATCTTTTCTGACATTATTTACACTATATTAAAGTGGAGTAGTAATCACCAATATTTTGTTAGGAACTTGTACTTACGGCCTGAAGATCCTAACAGCTATCAATAGCAATGAATTCAGTATGTGGTACAGTTTTAATTGCGTGTAAAAGAACCTATTTGCTTTTCCCACTTGAAAAGCCAAGGACTAATTAATTCCATTTGGGTATTATAGTAGTAAGCTTTGGCTTTTGCCTCAGGTAAAAAAGAAAGTTTTATTTATTTTTTTAGTGCCTGATGCTTTTACTTATTGCAGTATTTGAAATGCAATAAGGAGGTTCCAGTGATTTCCACTGTGGCAATCTGGGATTGGGTGAGCTGTGAACCCACTTTTAAGAGAAATTACTACTGTCTCTGTTATTAGCTACATTGTGTGTGCTATTGACAGCAATAATAAAAACTCAGCTATGCCTTTATATGTGTTATTAATGTTTAGATACGTCAAGATGCATTCCAGGCTGGGTTTGTACTTTTCATTTACATAGTCCTGTTTATAGGGAGAGCTGGGCAATAAGCTGCACCTTCCCACCATACTGTCGCTTGAGTCTGCTTGTTCAACTACTTTTTTTCTAGCAATTTCTTTTCCTGCTGCAGAATATCTCTAGATAAGAATACAAAGTCATTGTTAGGAACTAAAGTAGCAAGGAACTCGGTTGTTGCATTTCAGAGTAGAATTTGTTCCAGCAAGTCCTAAATTGTCTAAAATGCTAACGCATGAGTTTTTAATGAGATGCTTTTTGTTAAAACATATCTTGAAATGTGAATCCGATAGTGAAATCTTTAGTGTGTTGGATTCAAAGCTGTTTAGATGATGATAGGGTCTTTAAAAAGTAGCACAACTTACAGCTTTATGTGAAGTCTAGGTTACTTGTCCAGTTTATTATGTGGGGAGTTGATGAAAGCTGCTACGTATAAGATAACAGAAGAATCGGTTAAAGTGCTATGTAGTAAGATAGCTGAGACATCCTTGAAAGTTTAAGCCAAGGCTAGACCAGACAGGAGCGGAGTTAAGTTTCATTGTGGACCAGACACAAGCCAGAAATTGGGAAATTCATCCTCGTGGGGGAAGAGGAAGAGGACATTTGAGTGCTACGGACGAAGGAAAGGGCAGACCCAGTATGGCAGAGGCGGAGGGTGGGCAGGAAAATGCAGACACTTTTAACATGACCCTGAAAGAAAGCTAGAAGGGAGCACTTCAGCACAGGCTAGAAAAAAGCAGCATACTGCGCTGAGCAAGTGCTGTTTTCCCACTGTGTTCAGAGAAAAGGACATATATATTTTTGAAAATAAACAGCTTTGCATCAAAGAAATACCTGACTCTGTCGTCAACCTCTTCATGTAAAAGGGAAAAGAATACAAAAGATACTGAATGTTTGCTCCTGCTCTGATCAAAAAATAGCATTATTTATCTTTCTCTCTGCCTGTTCCAAAGAACATATGAGGCTGCTGAAGCTACCTGCTGAGGGCCTTATGGCAAATTTTTAAAGGTATTTAAGCTCCTGAAGATGTAGAGGCATCTAGTGGAGCTTTTAAAAACACCAGGATCCTGACTCTGTTTGTGGACAATGGCAATTAGATGCCCAGGTGTTTTAGGGAGATCCTATTAAAGGCCCTCTAGGTCATTTAGTGCCCTTGTCCTTTAATCTGGACTGGGTTTGACTGTGGACATACTATGGCTGGTCTCTAGTGCTGACAAATATATTGGTCCATTCTATCTATTGCTTATGCATTCCAGGTGACAACAGAAAGAGACCATATATTTTTGAAAAAACCCTACAAGGCTTTAAGTGGAAGCTCAACTTCTGAATGGCTTTTTAGTTTTCACGGTTTCAGAGGTCTTGATAGTTAAAACAAATGAAAACATCCACTGAGTTGCATGAGTGTTGTGATGCAGGCTACTTGGGAACTAGTCAGGAGTCAAATCCTGGAAGTGAGATCTTTAGCAAGGAACATCAGTAATATAAAGGTAAACTGTTTCTCCATGTACTGAAACCCTGGCATTATTAACACAGTCAAGATGTCAGTGTTCTGTGTAAAACATTTAGTAGACTCCATTCTTCTCATTTTCCAAAACTCTCAGTTTTGTGCAGAAGCCGCTCTAGTTTACAAGAGCCGGGTCCAGCTTTTGTGTTTTCTGTATGCAATCATGTCTTGGCTATGTATTAAGACAGCATAAAAATGCCAAATATTTTATTTTAGGGTACGTGCACAGTGTTATTCCCAGGTAGGATCTATAGAATGCAGTTCTTAAAACAATTCATATCTTTTACCCAAGACGTCCTGTAAAAGTGAGTGAACTCAATATTCAAAGCAGACAAAAATAGTACAATCTATGTACTATGTACACTTATGGATATAAGTGAATGAAAGCTTGTCAGCTTTTCAGGAATTCTTGAGTTCTGACTTGCTCACTGAAAGAGAAGTTTCATCATTGTTAATCTTAACTGGAAGAATGCAGAATATTCTGTTGTTCCTAAAAGTCCTTTTGTAACCCCTGCTTTCTGCATATCTGTGGCATCTCAGTAATTCTGAACATGAAATAATCTTGAAGTTATTTTCTGTGTTAATTTCAGTCACTGCTATTTGCCATTTTTATTGTATTGCCAAATTTTGAAGGTCACTCTGTTCTTAGCAGTCCCATCAGAACAAAGTGCTAATGCTGACTTTTTTCCCGACAATGTAGAGCTTTAGTTGGTACACAAGAGGAGTCCATCAAAACTTTATCCTCCACTGAGTATTATTGCATTTGTAAAGATAATATTAATACACAGTTCTAATGCTCTATGGATCATTATCTGGCAGTGGACCAATAATTGGGTATAAAACATTAACAACGAAAAAGGAATACTGATTCCTTTGGGTTTATAATTGTTGTTCATTACAAATTGCTACCAAAATAGGCCTGAGCTGATTCATAGAGAATTAAGTCGATTTGGTTTAGTAATGTTTTCAGGTTTCTGAATAAATTATGAATGCTTCTTGACTGTTAGAAGGAGCCACTGACATTATAAAACGGTAATGAACAGATCCGCAAGAGAAAAACAGCCTCAGCTGATCATCCTGTTCAAAACCTATTAAGGTCTGATGAAATGAGAAGATTTTTTCCCTTCCGTGTATAGATGTGCAACAAGTCATAAGTTGTGGACTTTAATAATATATTTTCTTCACAAGCAATAACACAGCAATTAGGAAGTGCTCACTGAGGTAGAAATAATGGTAACTGCTGCACAGATTAGCTTTGCTAAAGGGAGCTCTAAGACATACAGTAAAACAACATATTCCAGGTTCCTGTTGGTGTGTAATTTCTACTTTATTTACTTATCATCTCAGTTAAAGAGGACTCCTGGCAGTAATGAGCCTACATAAATGCACATATAATACTATAAGATGTTACAAATTATATAAAAGATAAATCTAATGATTACCTATTATAATGACAGTGCAATCACTGGGGAAATTGTACGGTTCTGAGAACCTCATGTCTGGCAAAAATGCCACTGCACAGTGTATTCATTATTCCTGAGCTTTTGCTTCTGCATGGCTGTTGGTAAGAGACGTGTAATTCCCTTGGAAGGGAGCTGCTAAACACAATTGCTCACAAATCTTTATCTAATATAGTAATACTTAGAAGTACTGTGGTAAGTATGAAAATAACAATCCTGAAAACTTGGAGGGGTTTTCTTGCTGGAAATTCAGAGTATTTGTTACCACTATGGTAAAAATGAAGATGATGCGACCACCAAAATGAGTCTCTTGTACTTGTAACTGCCTTAAAAATAAACATGCAAAAAATGCCACATACTAAGTTCCGTTGCGAGAAAGTATATTTGAGTCCATCAGTGCTAACTCAGGGAAATGGATATTAGTATCTCTGAGCCCCAGCAGAGTTTTAATCTTTAAAATCTGCAAGGACACTGACTCTGATGCCTCTGATGTAGAGCATTAAAAAAAAGTCAAACAGAATTTAGTCATAGATTAAGCAAAGAACATTTAGAATATGTGCTTACAGTAAAACTTGTATAAAATAGTAAATGTTAATTAAAATAAATTATAATTAAAAAGTACTTCAGAATTGTTAAAGATTTTTTTTCTTTTATACTGGATGACAGTGCCTGCACCCACCCCCTCCTCCTGTGATGACATTTATAGGATCATATACGTAATGTTGGCTGCAAAGGCAATATAAGGTATCTGTTCCAGAGAGGGGTATGAAGATATTAGGGGCATTCTGTGCTCATAAGTTATGATATTGTGTACGTAAGTGAAATATGTGAAAGAGATTCAAAACTAAGATTTTAATAAACAAGTGACTAAAGCTGTTAAATATTCTCTCTAACAGCTGAGCACTTAGTATTTAAAATCTAAGTGCTTACTAATTTAGGAAACTAAATATGAATTGAATAACTTTAGCCATGTTGTGTTGTGAGGTATTGACCCTGAAGAAGATGTAGGGTCTTGTGTTTGGGTTTGTTTTTTTTGAAGAGAGAACAAAGGGGATATCAGGTCTTTCAGTGCTGGTAGATTGTAGTAAGGTATAAACTAGAGGTGAGTGCATACTCCATGGACATTTTTGAGTAAGTCCTGGAAATGAATGGCAGAGAGGACGGAGATGGTGCTGGTGATGCTGCAATGGTTGAAACTGGAGCTGGAATGAAAGGGTGCCAGCAGGATAACAGTCTTGTAGTCTAAGAGAGGATATGAATATGAAATACTAAACATTGGTTTTTTTATGGTTGGTATGTTACAGACTTGCAGAAACTTTTGATGGGAGAGGAAGGGAATGAAAGTCAATGATGACACAAACGTGAGGAATGATAGGGACTAGTCTCTTGGAGCTGAAGAGGAAGATGAATAAGACACATTTGTGTTTGAGAACACATTTGTGTTCCCTTTTTATTCAGGAAAAGTATTTACATCTCCAAGATTTTTGTCTGACAATGAGTTCTTTCCTACCATCCTTGTCCGCCTCTGGAAGGTCCGGATTGGGCCTTGGTTTTTTTCCTTCTCTTTTTTCCCTCTCTGTGAATACTTTTACAATGAAGGCACAAAAATAGCATCCTTTATGGAGATATCTAGGAACAACTTCAGTCCCTCAAAAGAGAAATTTCTGGAGAAGAAAATGAAGGCATTAGTTAACAGGCAGCAAGGCTCATATGAGAGGAATTGTTAGGTAATAAGCAATTGAGTAAAACTACCTAAACTTTATCTAATAAAGGTGTCTATATTCAGTTACTTCAAAGAAGCACATGTACTATTAAAGGATATGACCTGAAGTCAGTGAACTTCAGATGTTTTGTTAGGTCTTTCACTGTCTTTGCATATTTGACTCCCAGAGAAGACTGAAATGGCATATGCTTGCTCTCATTTACTCCTTCTCTCAATCCCAGTGCTTTGAGATTTAATTTAAACTGGTCAAAAGTCATCAAGGGAAAGATGGACAGGTGATACGTATGTGTCAGCCTGTTTTTCTCATGAGCCTCCATCTGTTTGCATGATGCAGACATACATTTATTACTGAAATGCCCATTTCAAAAGTTGTTTCCTTGGGCCAGGATTTAACCACTGCTTTAAAAAATGCAGGAACCCCATCCTTCCTAACCAGCCATTCTTGTAGTATCTTTAGTGTCTCTACAAGATTATATCAGTGTCAAGAACAGTGAGCCAATTTTTATATGACAGCCAGAAACTCTTCCAGCAGCTCTTGGTAAGTGATAATGTCTGAAACTAAAAGGCGTAGAAGACTCCCTGGTTGCTTCCCTGCAGTGACAGTCATGTGATTGCCAGCTCCTGGCTGAAGCGAAGAAGATGGTGTCCTCACTTCCACACCAAGTTTTGCCTGGTTTGTGAGGTATAAACTAATTCCCCTTCATGTGTATATATCTGGTGGTGTGGAACTATACTATCAAGAAATCTATGTCTTCAATAAGGCATGACAACTTATCAGTACTATAAGCTATAGATTATACCAGCGTACTGTGCCTGACTCAATCTCCCTGTGCTAAATCATGTCAGGATCTGAAATTCACTGTTCCATAAAAAAGAATAGAGGGAGCCAAAATATCTGTGCACACAGGTATATGCGTGTGTATAGCAAAAAATTATAAGTCATTTGGAGACTCTAACAATCCCTGCCAAATCCCCTGGGAATAAGTTTTTGCCTGGTTAGTATTCCAGGGGAAATGACAGAAGCCCAGGCACTTGGGACATTTACAGCTAGAGCAGACAAAGCGCCTCAGCATTTTAGAACAGAAGGCACTCCTGCCCTGGCAGAAGAATGTTATTAATGACCATTAAGTCTTGTGCATCTGTAAGATAAATTCTGTGAGTTTCTGCTCTACACAGATATGCCTCAGTTTATAAAATCACTATTCACATTTTAGGGTGTCCAGTGTTATTATTTTTTAAGATCAAAGCCGTAAGACGCAAGGGACAATAAACGCATTAGTATAAGTAGTCCTTTATTAAAAGTTTGGGAATTAGAAATAACTCACATTGTATAAATCATGTGGCATAATTATTGCATTTAAATGTTACATTACACTTATGTTTATATTAATTCTTAATAGGTCTGATTTTTTTCCTTCTGAAAACATAATTGGAAACAATATTTTCCCTCTTATTCTAATTAAAATATTTTAATAAATGTTTATTTAGATACTATGTCATGGAAGGTTGCAGCCTTGGCTGCCTAATGTAATGTAAAAATCAATTAGATACAGAAAAATATCTGGTTTTAATTTACGAAGACTAGATATCTGCCTGATCGCTGCTGGGTAGCAATATCCATAACGTTTTATACATTAAAATACTAATGATTAGTATTAATCTTGGACATGCTGTAGTATTTACCTATTCATATATTCAAAGGTAATCTGTTTCCTTGAATGCAGCTTTCGAGTTGCCATATTGTATCATTTCTTTACCACACTGTCTTCTACAGTGGTTTGAAAGCAATTTCTAACATGATCATATACTGGAGGTTTATTTGTCTCATGCAGAGATCAGCATGCAAACATTGCTGCATATGTAAGCCTTGTAACTAATTGCATGCAAAACAATGCAAAGATTTGAACATTGTACAGCAATTAATAATATCTCTGCTAGTGTAAGGATGTTTCCTTCTCCCCATACTCTCTTCCTCCATGCCCCCCCAACCATAAATCATTTCCAACCTGTCAGAATGGATCTGTGCTGGCAAAGAAACAAGGGTAATGTTTCAATTTTCTCCATCTGGTAAGATATTTTCTGTTCGTTTTTCTCCCTCTCTGTAGTTATTGAATTTACATGAAGAACTATGTATTGTGGACTAATAAGATTCACTGAAAGAGAGTGGGGGAAGCTTGACCTGTCTCCCACTAAATCTGAGGTTGTGTGAGACAGGGCAAATTCTGCCATGTTAATATTATTGAGAAATGTAGCTGAGGACCAGGCTGCCTTCCTGCACCTCCAGTGCAGAGGGAAGGATGCCGGTATACTGGCAGAGAGGCTAGGATTGTGGCCATAGGCTTGTGAGTCACTGTGCTCTAAGCACATAATTCTGTTCTTCTCAGTGTACAAAATCAATTAAAAATTAATTATAAGAAAATGCTTCTTTATTTTCCTAAATATCAGTCATTCCGGCATCCAGGCTTTTGCATCTATGCCCTTTTTGTGGCTTAAACTGCAAGATTGGTAGGTTACCGGTTTTGGGGTTTTTTTCTTCATTTATGTTAACTATATTATTTATTACTTAAAAAAAAAATAATTCTGGATGGGAAAAAGCAATATCCTCTCTGAGTACCAGATCCTGTGTTCATTATACCCCTTGTGATCAGTTCTCTGCATTGCTGTGGGAGTCTCCATTACAAACTGGCTCACAAATGATGTACAGTTTTGTTACAGCCATTAAAAATAAAACCTAACTTTACTTACTTGCACAGAGAGAAATTTTTGGTCCTTCTGAAGTAACCACATCCTGTACTTGTAGGATCCATACACAAAAAGAAATACCTGGATGTGCAAAATAGTAAATGCTTTTTGAATAGTTCAAAGCTCCAGACCTTGAAGCGTAGCAGCCCTTGGGGGAGAGGTACAACAATGCATGGGTAGCAAAGATGGACTTGGCAGTGAAGCTCCGTTTGGTGCTACTACTCCAGCTCTGTGCCAGAAACACTCTCCTGGGGAGCTGATTCATGTCCTAAGTGGGAGAATTCCTCCCTGTTCTTGCCCTTATTCCTTACTTTGTAGTGCCCAGCATTTATCTGAGGGTTTTAGCCAATTTGCACTACTTGTCAAATCCAAGTGTTCAGGATTGAGTTGAAATTAAGAAATTATATTAAAATGATGATGTAATTTAACACCCCTCCTTTTTTAAAATTTGATTTACTTTTGGTTATTTTAGCCCGTTTGGGTACATTCGATTCATATTTTACTTCATGTTTGAGAAATCTAGACACTTTTTTAATGGAAGCTTAGATTCACATTTATTCATATGATTTCAGCAGTCAGGGCTTTAAGAAAAATAGCAAATATCACAAGATTCATAGGAAAATAATGAGAGTTGGCAACACTATCAATTTCCTCTGAGCATACTTCCATTATAGTTAGATTATTGGACATAGTTATTTGTTATTGCAAGGTTTTGTCTGTACGGAAAGAGCAGAGAACCTTGGTCTGAAAGAGAACAAAACCCAAGAAGCAGCAGATGTAAATTCTCTGTGAAGGAGCAGAGAGACGGTGTGGATGTACATGCATGCCTCTGTCTCCATGGATAGGCAGCACTGAACGCTGAAAACAAAATGCTGTTTGACTTAACAAGTAGGGAGAGTACTTAAAAATGTAGAGGCACAAAAATGTCCATGCAATTTCACAGCTAAATACACTACAATTATAATCTAATGCAGTAACAATTTTAAGGGTCATTTCATAGTAAGAGATGAGATATCTTTTGAGTGGTAGAAAGCTCCCATCCAGCCATCAACTAAACAATAGTTGTAGTTCCCTGTGAAGGGAAACATTTGGACCAAATTGCTGATACAGGGACACTTTTTCAAGTGTTTCCTTGGTGTACCTGAAGTTCTTAGAATATAAGGGAGACTTTAAAATAACACATCCCCATACACACCTGGAGTCTCAAACTCGATATCCCTATCAAAAGGAGATTAACCTTTCATTATTCGTCGGTTTGATGTCTAATTCTGTTCTTAATTAATGGTTGGTTATTGCTGTTGTGTTTTGTTCAGGCTTTAACAGCTGCACAATGCACTGTGCCCAATGTTCCCTGCATCTTGAAGGAAAGTATGCATGTCCCAGGACATGGATTTGTAGAACTATTGATAAATAAAGGGTAGCTTTACTTTATAATGAGGTCTAGGCATATGGCAAAGAGTGCACTATACTTAAAACATGAGGACTCTCAGTAAGATCCTAACTAAAGACAAAAGTAATGGGAAGACTCCTTTTATCCGGTAACTTCAGTCTCAGCTTTTTCCTTTTTATGTGTTTGCAAAGTCTGTGCAAGTCTTATTTGTGATGATGTTCATTTCAGCCCCTTGTGTTGCTCTGTGGTCCAGCAGTGACTGGGAGCACTTCAGAGACTGCACACTTTCAGGTGTCACATTACAGCATCTCCTCTGGCTGATAAAAGAGAAGTATTAATAAGCTCCAAAAAAGCCTCATATCCAGTACTTTCACCACTGCAATGCTGTTCATTAACATGTTAGTAAGCATCAATAGATGCCTCCAAAAGAGACCAAAAGCAGCCAAAATAGAGCTGCTTCTTCCAAACATAAGCAGTGGTATAGAAATACTAGGTTTGAAAGGAGAGTTCCATTCTGTTTCATGGGTCTTTCAAAACAACGATATAAGTCATCGTTATTAAATCAAAAAGGCACCCTCTGTGCCTGCCAGCCTTTATGTCTGCCAATCAGATTTCTGGAATGCTGTGCTTTCCCTTATGAAGCTAAAATGTGGTATGATGGGTTGAGAAAGGCAGAAAAGAGGAGAAAAAATTATTGAGCTAATCAAAATATAAATCAGGAATTGTTAAAAAATGCTGATGAAGTATTTCACCAAATTTTCAAAATGATGTCTTCCCAGTTCTTCTGAGCTACAGCTCTCACTTTCTGTTTAACCAAAGTATGTGTTTCTTTTTATTCAATATTACATCTTCCTCAGAGAATGTTACCTGATTTTTCAAAAGGCAAAATAAAATAGGAAGGGGACAGTTGTAAGAAATATTATATAAAACAATGTGTGTGTATATGTGTAAAAAAGGAAAACCATGATTAAATTGATGTCAGTTTAAAACATTAAGGAATTATAAGCAAGTCATTGCATTAATTTAAAATGATATCTTCCGAGGCAATAAAAAGCGGAGATTTGCTTATCAGGATTGTAACTACTTGGCTTTGGAAATGCATAATGCCAATGGAAGTTGCTGAGATTTACTAGACAGCTGTATCTGTATATGTGTAATGTGATATATATTGCTGTTTGCTCAAGAAAAGCGTTGAAATAGCCAGCCACTTGACTTCTTGGTTCATCTGTCGTGCTTGGGACATAAGTAGGTCCTAGCACTGTTCATTTCAGATGGATCTTAGATGTTTCATGCCATATAAGTCAATGAGATGGAAACGCATGTTAACGTGAGCATACACCTGGTTTTGGATTTAGTGGCATTTGACTGAAGCATTTATGGAGGCAAGTTCCCTAATTCATGCTTTTTTAATAAGTTATTTAGATTGTAAGATTGCAGTTGAAGTGAGTACTTACTAAATGTTATCATTCCTAGCACAGCATCTCCTGTGCAGTGAGATACTGCTGGATTCCCAGGCAGATGTACAAACCCAAAAGCAAAATGCTGGCATGCTTGTGAAGGAGCGAAAACCAAGTGTTAGGGTCAGGGCACTATTCAAAATACATTGATTTCTGAATGCTCTAGAAATACAGAAGCATAGCATAGATGTTTAGGATCAAATTATAATCACAGTTGCGCTATCACTGCCAAAAGGGGAAGTTGCCTTCCCCTCCCCAGGCTTCCTCCTAGATATGAAGACCTGACCCCTCCATGCACAGCTCTGGTGCTTGTCAAACTCTTTGCTGGACTCGATTCTGTAGGCTGATCCTATCCTATCCTATCCACTTGCTGGATCATTTTCCACATTTTGCCTGGCTGAAAGAGCTCAAGTCCAGGAAGAGCCAGAGGCAGGAGACAGAAGTGCGTGGTGAGGAGCGCACAGTTGGGAGCAGATGGCAGAGTTCAGTTTTTCCTTTTTCAACAGCAGTAGCCAGTGGGATCAGCTCACCGTGTAACATGTAGCTTCACCCACAGCAACAGATTCACCTTTGACAGCGTTCGGTTGCGGCAGCTTTGTTTCTAACATTCTCATAACTGATGCAGATATAATTACTGTTTCCGACATATATTATCACATTGGAGATTGATGTCTGATCTAATGAAGGGGGATAGTAAAGTTACTTTGTGTTATCTGATCAAGAATGAGAATGCTTATATTTTTCCCAGGCACTTTTTTGAACAAGCTCGTTTCTGACAGCTTTTAATTGTTTTCCTCTTTTATGAGCGATAATGATCAACCAAATAACAACCTGCCCAAAAAGGCATGCTTTATAAAAAAACAGCTGAATGCAAGTGCTTAAAGTAAATCATAAATTTCGTTTTGAGAAAATGCAGTATGCAGGGAATTGGACCTTAGTCTTCTGCTCTATTGTTCTGAGATGGCAAGATTGTCTAGCTACTCCACTGGACAAAGCCCTCATTCAACATATTTCAAACTGAAGTACTTTTCAATAACCAGGCTGTGGACATCTCTAAGTAGGTTTATAATCCAAAAGCTGATGGGAGGAACTCTACTAAAGATACAGTTATAAGAAAATTGCCAGAAAACCAGCCTAGATCTAATTATGCTCCAAAGTAGTTTTATTAGTAGTTTTGTTTTGCGCCTTGAACTTTGGTAGCACATCTTGGAACTATCCTCAGACTACTTTGAATTTTTAATTTATTCAGTTAAAAGCCAGGCCAGTGTTGCTTATTGTGTGGATTATATTCATGCTTTCTGAAGAATTCACCAGCAATGAGTTTCTAATTATTGTTTTTATCCATGCAGTGAGTTGTTTTGCATGTTGCCTTCTGACCACTGCCCAGCTGGAAATAATTTCAAGTTGCATAGGGTTTTGGTAGTGAAGACTAAGAATTTTATAAGGTGCATGCTTGTCTAGTACATTTGCATAGCTCTTGCCATTATGTTGGAATATTTACTGGAAATTCATTATGCATTTCTTATTTCCTGAGAAAGTCAATGATTCATGGGTTTTTGTCCTGTAGCACTGGCTGTCTGGCCCGGCAGTGACCTTCGGCATCATACATGAAAGCAAGATCTATGGTGCAGAAACTCGTTTAGGTAGGATAAAGCAGACTCTGGAAATCTCCACAGTAGTTACTATTCTGGGGTGTAGGACAGCTAGTATAAACAAACACCTACCCTGCTTTGGCTGCAGTTCTGGCTAGCCCAGCAAGTTCCTGTAGTGCTTTCTTCAGCTTTCACCAGAGATTCTGTTGCCACGCTGCTGTGCTTGGGCAGAGAGGTCAGGCACTTGCTTCATCTAGGTGTATCAGAAGGAACCTTTTCTATGTTGTAGCCATATAAACAAAAATGTTTTAAGACTTCCAAAATTATAGACTTTTTTATTGCAGAATACAGTCATATGAGATTATAAATTCAGCTGCCAGCTCTTTGTTGTTACAATGTTTGAAATATTCTTGTCCATAATAAGGACATTTGTTTTGTCTTCATTAAGCTTCCTGCCATTTTTTTGCCATCAGATAATGTAGAGTCTGCTATGTATGGGATTTCTGTAAACAAAACAGTGCTTAGTTTTAAGAACTCTCAATAAACAACCATTAGGCTCTTTAACAAGATGTTTTAAACTTTAGAAAAGTTTGACTTTTACATTTCCCAGATTCCTGCTTTCATTCGTAACTCCTAAAGTTCTACTTTAATGTCTCTGTTGTATTTTTGGACTAATTTTAGCATTTTGGGTGAGATTTAAATAATAATAATTTATGATTTTCTATAACTTTTCATTTTATGTGTGTAGACATAATTTTGTTTTGCTATATATAGGACAGGCTATATTCCCTTATTTTATTGTTGTGCAAATTCAGGTTAGCGCCTGCATTTCCTTCCTTTCCTTTCATAGGCAAAGCTCTCATCATCAGTGGAAACTGATTGAACCAAGGGCCTAAAAACAATTTTTTTGCCTACAAAAAAAATACCAGAAGAACCCAGCACAGTTAATGTGGTGATTTGTCTTTGCGATTCATTTCAATACCTTTCTTATCTGTGGTAGCATTGTAGTGCATGTGTTAATGTAGTACATTTAAACATCAGCAGATGGGGCCCTTGTTTCCTTTGAAGAATGATTTGTCTTTGAATTTTATTTTTTTAATGTCTGTGGCAAGAATGAATTTTTCTTGTTATAACACATTAAATTAATGTAGGCTTTGTAGCAGATAGAGATCTAAACGCAGATCAGAACGCCTGAACTTTAGTGCGAAGCGGGTGTTTCCAAATCTAACTAGAGATCTAATTTTCATGGCTGGCCCTTATTTCTGCAACTGACTGAACAAAATCCTCTGCTTTGAAAACCTCAGAAATTTTCTGGTGTTTGGAACCAGCTATCTGCCTTGTGGTTGAATCCGTTTGTTTACTGTATTTCATAAATCTTTCTATATGTAAAAGAATAAAGCAAATTTCTATGTCTTCTCCAACAGGCAGCAATTTTCAAAGTTATTTACAAAATGCAGTTTCCCTTCTCCCAAGGTGAAATAACATAAAGGCTGTATAAAAGTGAAGAAAAAGGCATTGTAGAAGCAAAGCAGAAATCAATGTAGAGACTAATGCTTTCTTTTAACTGTTGCATCTAGGGGAAAAGCCCAGGAACATGCAGCTAAGGGTAGCATATGTCTTAACTCAATTTCCTTGCTTTTGAAAGACTTGAATTATAAGTGGAATGGGCTGAATATTTGAATATGGTGGGTTTGTTTCTAAGCTTGGTTCTCCCCTTAACTGATTCTATTAGACCTAAAATACATGCATTTTATTTGTAAGTAAAAAATTGTATGGAAGGCAAAGCAATATACTCTGATGCCTTAACCAATCTTATGAGTGTATTACAAATTTATACTTGTATTTTGCAAATGGGTGTCTCATAGTTTGGAATGACTTTTCAGAGTTGTTAATCTGTCTGATCTAAATAAGAACCTTATTTGAATGTGGCTATAAAGTGGGTTTTTAACATAATGTATCATAGAGGGCAAATCTTTCCTATTATTAACTTGAAACACCAAAATTGCTCCTTCTGTGCCATTCTAATCTGTCATGTCAAAATGACTGCTGCATGCTTATGCCAGCTCTTCATGTGGTGCAAATGTGCACTAACTTAGAGACTGCAGGTTTGTTATTTGGGGGAAAAAAGCAGAATAACTAATACATTAAAAAATTCAGCATGTCAAGAAAACAAGCCATGTTTGAAAGAGGCACACAGTTTGCATTTCTTGGATATTGTACCACTACCCAAAGGGTGATAGTAAGGGTTGAAGTCCTGCTATTTTAAAATTTAAAATTACATAACAGAGACAATTATTAGATAAAGAACACCAATTTGGTACACCATTTATTGTTGCTTTTAAATAAAAAAATTCCATTGGTGCAGCCATGATTTACACTTCTTTGCTTTTACATATGAGACTTGTAATTAACATTAAGCACATTTTCAATGTTTAATGGTGCAGGTCATGCAAGGCCTGTCAAAAATTATTAATATTTTAATTCTATATTTTAACTACATTTTTTCTGGAGGTATGATTCGTTTTCTAGAATTCAATAGGGAGCAAACTTCAGGAACACTTTACTGGTTGCTCATTTAGTTGATACGGGTGCATAGCTCATAAACAGTATGTCCCATTGAAAGATCACCTAAGCATAATATTCTGCTTGAATTAAAATGATTTTACCTTCATCATATGGTATAATCTGAGCATCTCAATGCTTTCCTGTATTTTATTACTGATTTTCTCCTATATTCCCCTATATATTTATCTGGATTGGGCCAAATTTTTCTGTTCTTTACACAGATAAAATATAGGGGGAAATAATCTAATCAAATCATTGGAGTTTTACTGGATTTTTGTTGGTGTAATTCCCATCAAAATTTCGTTCCCTGCAGACATTGTATGTGGCAGTGCTTTAACTTAAGAGGGAAAAATTGACTTGCACACACTTTGACTCTAATGGCATTTTCTTCCAAAATGGCAGTGGATTATTTTTCAGATAAGAAATGACAATTTTATTTGGGTAAGAAAATACTCAGGAAAATATTTTTCTATACAGTACATTTTTATTTCTGTACACATGAAAAGCAGTGTTTTGAAGGTGTGCATACTGTATATGAAGAAAGAGAAAGTATTTAGGTTAACTGTGAACTATTTCTTCTATAGTGTATTAAATAAGTAGTGTGAAGAGCGAATATGATCCAAGGATACAGTACCGTTGTCTAATTTAAATTACTATTATAGTGGCTTATTGATCTTCTTTACTCAACACACTGTTTTTGTATCTCTTTTTTTAGCTGTGTATTCATCATGCAAATGATCAAATGGAATTTTACTTCCTGTTGCTCAAGGGGGAAAGAAGAGGTTTAAACCTTTGAGTAGGAGGAGGGGAGGGAAAGAAACTTAACTAAAAGCGAGATTACTTTCTTTAGAAGTAGGGAACTCTGCTTTAGTTGGAAACTGAGATGGTGCAGCTGTTCAGAGCAGCGTATGTCTTTGGAAATGGTCATGATTTGAGTGTCATTAGAAACTGTTCTGTACATTGTTAAGTATCAAAGAGCGAGGAGGGGAGGGAAAGAAAGGAGTTTGAAGAATAAGACCCTTTTGGAGAAAAAAAATCCTATTTACAGTAGCTTTATCTAGGCAATTCTACACATATAAGTAATAATCACTACTAAGCATCTGTGAGACTATCTAATTGTACCTAGTGGATTCCCTCACTACAGGAAAGATATTGAAGTGCTGGAGCATGTCCAGAGGAGAGCTACCAAGCTGGTGAGGGGTCTAGAGAACAAGTCATATGAGGAGAGGCTGAGGGAACTGGGCATGTTTAGTTTGGAGAAGAGGAGGCTGAGGGGGGACCTCATTGCCCTCTACAACTACCTGAAAGGACGTTGTAGAGAGGTGGGTGTTGGCCTCTTCTCCCAACGGAATAATGACAGGACCAGAGGAAATGGTCTGAAGCTGTTCTCCCAGATGTCACGGTGTAGGCCCTCAAACCAGGACACCAGGTCAGGAACTCTAGCAAAGCCAGTGCCAGGGGTGGCATTTTCGTTGTGTGTCACTGGATCTAACAAAATGTGTCAGGCTTGAATTCCAGCATATCAACAGCCTGCTCTTGCAGCTGGATCTTAGGTAGCGCTTAGCTGTGCTCCTGAGGAGCAATCTGTTCAAGACTGCAGAAAGTTTGACATTATTAATTGTAACTTTGGATTGTCTGACTTAAAACTTCATGTTTTAAAACTTTATTTACAGCATGGTTTCTTAGCTTAGTTTCACCACAGTGTTCTAAATGAATAATGTTTGATGTTTTGCAATACTTTAAATTAATAGATAACCATTTACAATGTTAACACTGTCATAATGAATATTTTTGCTTGGGATTACAAACAGCTGCTGGAAATACAGTTCATCTATCATTTATAATCTTTTATTAAATTTGCACCTGGCAATGCAGATATAGTTAAAAGTCTGTTAATTATGAGACCTTTGTTTGGGAGGCCTGTAAGTCTCATTTGCAATCTTATGAAGCTAGAACTTTGTATGCAATCTTTTCACTAGGGTGGACTTTTTTCTTCCTTCAGTGGGTCAACGTTTAACTTCTTCCCTTCTCAATAAATAGGTAATTACTCAAGAATTACCTGAAGATGCCAAGTAAGAAAAGGGTTGGGGTTTTCTTTGCTTTTTTATCCCTCTCTTTCTGAAGCTGCCTTTGCCTGGAATGGGAAAACAAATAACAGAACAGAGATGAAAAATAGTTCATAATAAATGATTTAGCATGAATAACTTTTTTCATTTGTGAATTGTCTGTGAGCTGCTTTTGATTCTTCAAATGAATTTGCTATTCAAAATTATTCACCAAATACTTTATCTGAATAATTTTTGGACTGGAGATTGTTGGCAAGCAGATTGTTGCATGTATTTGAATTTCTAATTTCAGATATCACTCTGTATATGTTGATTAGATGTAGTAACATTTATGTTCTCTATTTGGAGGAGAAGGTACTAGAACTCTTAAAATGAGATTTCCAATCTGAATCCTGGTGTTTGCAAGTTCAGAATTACCAGCAAGTACATAGTCTCTGAATGGATGGGCTGGTGACTGCTCCTCGAGTGTAAATCCGTTGCCTCTCTCAGAAACAGTTATCTCAATAAACTACCACAAATTCACAAAAAAAAAAAAGCAAAAATGTGCATATTTTTAAAAAAAGTGTTAACTTAGCTTGACCTTGTTTTGTTAATGTTTTTCATTTTTAACATCCAGTATAGGGTACAGATTGCCTTTCTCAGGGAGCTGCCATTGTCAGGGGAGATCATGCTGGAGGCTGGTAACAGTGTTGGAACAGTGTACAGAAGCTGGGGGAATAGGACTTGAAAGGGAAAGCAGAATATTTCATAGTAACAGAATAAATAAACCTGTCAAATTAGGGGGCACATTAAACTGTCCAGTATTGCATTATTTTAGGCTGACAAATCTAATGAGGAGTATAGGAAGGATGGATGGGAAGAGAGAAAGATGATTCAATGTATTGTTTTTATGTAGCAGTTTCATACAAAGTATCTCTAACCAGCTTACCAATAATGAGATATTGCTATATGGAACTCAATACAATAGCTTTTACATTTGTCACACAGGAAGACAGGAAGACAAGACAATATCTTGAAGAAAGAGAGGTGGAGAAAATGATGAGTATTAGAGAAATAGTACAAGTTCTCTTGTAGGGAAACAGAAAAATGTAGAAGAATGGCTAAGAATGAGAGGGGGTAATGCACGCAGTGGAACTAGAGCTGCCCTGCTGAATCATCTAGTCTGACATCTGAAATTCATCACAGGAGTGCTTGCTGTATTAAAGATGATGTTGGCTGTCTTTCAATAGGAGCTAGTCACCCTGCTTTTGCTTAATTTTGTGACTTTAAAAGTTCTTGTTATACTGTTTTCTGGTAACATTTAATTGCTTCTTTGCTAACACAAATGCTTTATCTGTCTGTTGGCAGTGTATTCTGTGCCCATTGACTGCATTAAATACAGGCAAATTCTAATGAGAAAGTGCAGGCTTGGTTTAAAAATGCAAAGTGATTTCTTGAGGACTGGAGTTTTTTACTAGATAGGTTAATACTTTCCTCTGAAGGAATAACTGCTAATCAATAAGTGTCATAGTGATCTGGTAAAAAAGAGGTGCAGTGGCCTTAGGAAGCAGATGTAGTGGTCAAGTGGATTCCCAAAATAAGTCCAAAACCAAAATTGTCACTGAAAGTGTGTTTTGTTTTGCTTTAATAAGAAACTTGATAGTGCTTGTTGTTGTTGTCACGCTTCTGGATTGGAAGGAGTCTGTAACCCTTTGGACATTGTTGATAGTTAGAGTGACAGAGCAAAATCGTAGAAGATAGTACTGTGTTAAGTAAACTGTTGAGTAATGCATAATTATTTTTGAAAACATGATTAATAGAGGGAGTAATTTTGGCAGTTTTTACTGGGGACTAAACAGGAGACCTCAAAGAGAATTGTGGAGAGGGAACTTTAAAGGGAATTTTGGAGAGGAAAGGAACATCTAAGGCTCAGGGCTGATTTCAAGAGTTTTAATCTCATCAGTAGGGTAAAGATTAACTGTGGCCTGGCTTTACATACCCATACAACTCAATGAAGACGAAAGGAAATGTGCTGACACAAGTAAGCAGAATTTAGAACCTTCTTACAGGAAGGTGGCCAGTATAGTAGATGATCTTGCTAAAATCCAGTGCAGTACTGAAGCTTGCACTTTTTCAGTCATTTCCTAGCTGTACTCGCTGTTCCTCTGGAGATTGGTTTTCATAATTTTAATGCTTTTTTTAAAAAGTGCACTTTCATGATAAGCCTCTTTTCTTCAGTTCCATGTGTTCCTGAAGCTTTTGAGATCTTCCTAAGCACTTTTATGAGTCTTTTATATGTACCTCTAGTTGTAGCCTGATTGCTGAATGTTTTGGGTGAATATTTGCAATTTGGGTGAATAGCTGAAGGTGCACCAAATGGTGGCATTCAGAGGTATTTGACCAAGAATGATTGACAGTGTCTGTAACTACTTATTATGTCAAGGCTTCAGCACACCGATTGATGGGAAATGATGTATAATAAATTAGAATGATCACACATCATTTCCCATCGATTGAAATGCCAAATCCTTTGATGGAGTAATGAGTTATGGCCAATACTACTCACTGTCTTAGTGGGAGATTGATTGCATATCCCTTCATCAATGTGATCAAACAACTAAGGAATCCAAAGTACACATGTAGCATGCAAGTTCTACTGCATTTTCAGTATAAAGTGAGAATAATACTATGAAGTCAGTGTTGCTTTTCTGCTATTATCAGTGCTACCTGGGTGTACGTGAATCATGAGTAAACATGACAATGTGGCCAAATTCATTCAATACAGACACTATAAAGAAACATAAGGTGATTCCCTCTTAGTTTCACATACCAACAGAAAATTAGGGATGAGATCGAGCTTACCAAAATCAGTTACACAATTTTACTTTAGAAAATCCTAACTAATGAAAACTCAGTTCTTGCTTTAAATTTTTCCTGAATTGCATGTCCTCACAGAAATTAAGCTTAATTTTCTCTGACTCAGGAAAGAGTAGGTAGAGCTATATCTCCAGGAAAGTACATGGCCCCAAATTAGTAAAAAGAAAGGAAAGTTTGTAGCAATCTACTGAGAAAATAAATTGTGTTAGAATTTTGTATTTTTCTTCCCTTTGAGAAGGTCCTTCATCTCCATCTCCACCTGTATATTATAAAATTAATGATTTGTGCCGTCTTGTTCCTCTATGCTTCTTTCTTGGGAAAGACACTTCAGTGCAAATGCATGTGTACGTGTACATGTTGAACAGTATTTCAAAGGCTGGGCTGTAGCATCTTGTGCCTATTCCAGTGTGTTACTGCTTATATACCCGGTGTTTCAGACATTCAGTAGACATTCAGTTTTACTTCATGTATAGTGGTACTTTCTATTAGCCAAAAATCCCCACCAGAAAACATTGGCTGACATACAAGATAATGTAGCTGAAGAAAATATGATCTAGAGCAAAAGAAGAGGAGGTTTTTCTTGAGCTCATGGATTGAACACAGAGGCCATTTATTTTTATTCACTGTTCTTTTCAACTGTTGAGAAGTGGATGTGCTCTTTCTGTGATGAAAACTTATGAAGTAGAAATTAGATAAATTCCCTTAGGGAAGGAATTGCAATAATTTTCTATATTTATGTGTTATTTTATATATGCATATTTTTTTGATGCACAACTGTTCCGTGTTGTCTGTGAGAGAATGGGATGATGAGGAAACGTGGACTTGTTATGCACTTAAGTGAGTTCAAAATGTTTTGTAAATTAATTTTCATGAAAAGAACTATATTAAAATGACTATTTCTGGATTACAGTTGCACAATAAGGACTGGTCAACAGAGTAATGACAGCAATAGGAGATCACTAGATGGAAGTTAACTTTAAACCAGGTATTGTTGCTTTCTTGCCATGGCAGCATGAGGCTTAATGTGGGCCAATTAACCCTACCTGTCATGAAGATTTTGCAGCAGGCAGTCGCTTTCAAAGTGCTAGAGCAAGACAGCTACCGAGATTGGAGCTAGCTAATTTAAGCTCTCATGAGTATCTACACAGCACACAGCACTACTGTCATGACTCTCACAGACTATGTAACCTCTGCAATGTGAAGGCAGTGTGGTCACGCTGCAGTATGGAGGCTGCAGGCAAGTGTTTGTAAATTAGGAAATGTTGGAACGTAGGTTGCTTGTGATACTTAAATGTTGTCTCTGGATGCATATTCACTACAGCAGAGCCTTTAATTACCTGATCTTCTACTGACTTCAGTCTCATTCAGTGCATTGCACAGGTAGCAGTCATAGACAGCAGCAACTTTTTAATATCTTCCTCATGGAAAAAGAGAAGCACAATTGTACAGTTACATGGAGCTCAACCACATCTACCTGAAGCTCTGACGAGAATTTGAAACCTGAAATTTTGTTCTTGAAATGTGATGAACTTTAGGACTAAATGAGTACACGGTTGGAAAAGCCTGCTTTCCTGGCATGGCTTGCTTAAACTATGACCTCGGTCAGATGGGTACTTTAGAGTGGTCCAGGGCGTCTTTCTCTCACTTCTCCATCCATCCTTCCACTCTCCCACCCAGAAAGGCTGGCTGTCACTGGGGTTTCCAGTACATTATGGGCAGTTGTTAAGGATAGTTCTGTGGGTTGAGAACTTCCTCTCTGTCTCAATTCTAAAGTTTCCTATAGCAGTGACATTATTAGAGTTTATTAAGGACACCTCCAGGACCTTAATGTAAAGAATTCTGGTAGCTATTACTGATGACCGCAGGATAGACTGAAAAAGTAGAAACTATATAATAGTTTAAGGATTAACTTTGAGATCTGATTTTATATTCACATAATATGTGTACAGGTACATGAATAAAGGAATTTTTAAAATTCAATTCTGTATTAAGATTCAAACCCAGTATTTCGCTTATTGCCATTTGCCTTTCATCCATTTGCTCTGTTAGAAGCCATTCTCCTGAATTACTCATTAGCACAACAGCAGCATAATGTACACAGTGTTTATCCTGTTCTTGAAAAATATATGCCAACTTCCAAATTTTTTTTTAATATTTTTTATCTGTAAGGAAAGGCTAAATACACAAAAATTGGTAGAGTTACTATTCTTTGGTTTTTTATACCCCTGTAAGTCACACTAAAATTTGACCTCATGTTTAACTTGCCTACCATGAAAATCAATGTGGTTGGCACATCCAAGTTCTCATTTAAATGTACATTGAAACACTGAAGTACTTTTTATAAAAGTGAGTTTTTGACCAAGTACAGTAAATTGTAACAGCTTCTGACCCTGTTACAATAAATACATAATTTATCACAAGTACTCTACTAAATACAATTTTTCTGAAGTATCTTGGAGAGGTAGTTACTTGCTATGCATATGCAATTGCCACTTTTTAATATTTAAATATCCTGGAAGTTTTACTTTTTTTGTTCAAAATGGGACAGGCACATCCGCTTTCATAGCTGAATAAAAAACCATGTTAAATAATTACAAATGAAAAAATCATCTGAAACTATTCAATGCGTATTTTTATACATTATCTCAGAAGGTCAAAACTAAGAATGAGAAAACATGCATGAATACAAATTGCTTTGCCATATTCAGGTTCCTGTGGGTTCCTTTCGTTTTTATGGATGATTAAAAAAACTCTTCAAAATGATAGGGCTGCAGGAGGACAGCAAGTTCCAGGGCACCTCACAGCAATGTAGGATTCTGGAGAGTTGTCCTGTTACCAGGCTCCCCTTTGTGCAAATGCCATGGAATTCCTGCCAACTCACAGTATTATCAGGATTTAATTAGCACTGAGAAATACGTTAGAAGGCTTTGAACTTTGGAATAGAGAAAAATGTATGAAAATCCCATAAGCAGCTGAACTTAAGGAAAAAATTGGGATAAATTTAATTGCCATGCTACTATTTAGGTTACCAAAGAAGCCAAAGATCTGATGAGGAAAACACATTGTTATAAATTAGGCATGGCAGAGCACTGTATTAGAGAGGCCACACTTCTTTGTCTATTTTTCTGCATAACTCTGCCTTAAGAATTGCAGGTAATTCAATTAACTGCAATTAACAGGACAAAGAAAATGGGAATATTAATCACACTGTATACTTTTGGTTATTAGTCCTACTTGTATTCCACTGGCGCTTAGGAGCCCTAGTCACAGATACCGTTTCATGTATTTTTATGTATGCTACAAAGGCCAGTCCCTGGCCCAAAGCACTTGCGATCCTATGCACGAGCCAATGCATCCCAGATGGCTGCAGTCTGACACAAGTACAAGAAAATATTGAGATCGTCTTCTTCGATAGGGTAGACAGTGGCCAAAGCTTAACAGCACCATTGTCATTGCCCACCGGTGTTCCCATGGAAGCATAAGGAACATTTTTAGGCAGGGGATACTTTATTTTTGCAGGCGTTTAAGGTAGAACCAGCTCAGAGGGATAAAATACTGAAGTGCTTGTTTTAAAATTCATCAAATCCACAATGAAACTGGTTTCCCCTTTCATCTGATTATCTGATTCTTTTCACGGGAATGAGGAAAAACAGTGTCTTGCGTCCTGCCAGCTCTGTATAGACTACCACTGAGTCTGTACTGTTTTCTAGGCAATTGCTTGGGAAAGCATAGATCATTTACAGATGAAACCTCTTGGTTTTCATTACTCAATAAAATGCACACAGGCAAGTTACGCAAATAACAGTACCTTTAAAAGCATTTTTTCAGTGCTATAATGAAGCTCAAATTAATTCAAGTGATTTTATTAGAGATAAAAATTATTGGAAATCCTGGTTTCTTCTGTGATGCTTGTAAAACTATACCTAAGTGAAACATTTTTACTTTAGATCCAGAAATAAAAACTTCTGGCATTGTTCATCATTAGAATTTTTCCCCTCAGGCTTTGTCTTTATTAGCAGCTTAAGAGTATATTTAGCACTGTCATATGTGAAATCTCTTCTGTTTGCTAAACTAATATGGGATAAAATGTCTTTTTTTACAGTGTTACTCATTCATTATATAAAAATGAAAGAAACTACTTTAGTGTGTATATAGAACTACTCTCTATTTTTATGACAAAAGGGAGGTGACAATACACATCCCTTAGGCACCCAGGGGTATTATGTAAGAGTCATTAGTGTAATTGATATCCATATAAAGAGTGTTGTATCAAACATGATTAAAATGTGCGATATATTACAGAGGTTCCAGTGTTCCAGCTGCTTTGTTATAATCCTTCTTCTGATAGATACGTTTCTGCTTCCATGTAAAAAGTGAAATTATTTTGAAGAAGGGATCTTTTCCTTCTTTACTAATTGAAAGCACGATTTCTAAAAGGCATATCTTGTCCTATATATATGATTTCTCATGCACAAAGGGGTGAACATTTGCTGTATGTCCACTCATGCAATAACAATTTAATCAAGAGAATTCCTTGTTTTATGAAGACTTTTTATTAGGGATCATTTCCACAGTCTGCTAATAGGCCTTACCAATTCTTATAATAGAATAAGATAGTCTCTTAATAGCATGCTACACTTTGTCAAGAAAACTAAACTCAGGAGAATAGATTTTATGTCTGCTTACACCTCTTTTACACCAGAATGGTAGCTCTGCTTTTATTCTCCAGAGGGATGAAGAAGTGTACGTTTCTAGTTTTCAGTTTTAACTTTCCATTCGGCTTTATTTTTTTTTAAGAAATTTTACAGTATTTTTAATGTCTAGTTTTAAATATTGTTACCCTTTTCTCTGGATGTCAAACAAACATCTTTTTTTAATTCCCTTCTTTAAAGACATTTCCTCAGAGCATTTTTTCAGTAAAATCTGGTATTAGAAAGCAACCCCTAAAGTAAAAATCTTCCCATTTTCTAACGTTGGCCAGGCAGAAGGTGGTCATCATATAAGAGGCAACCTGCCTGGAGTTCAAACTTCAGGGGATGATAGTCACAGGACCAGCTTTCCTATGGCAATAGCAGTTTCCAATGGATGACCAAGCTTGAGTTTTCCACATTCATCTCTGCCCTAAACTTGCTAGTCACTATAGCTCCAGCCCTGCAGGGTTCTTCAGCTCACACTGTCACAATCTGTGCCTTTTAGGATTCAGACTCCTTGATGAAGTTCCACACAAGACATATTCTTCCTTCTATGTCCAGTTTAGATTGCAAGGTCTTCATTCTTTTCTGGTTATAAGCACTGAGTTTCTTGTTGCCAACTGAAAGTACAATGTTTATGTGTGACTGTCATCATGTTTCTTGTCACAACCGTCAGAGTTTAGAAATAAGCCACTGATAACGGTCTTTTATTGCTATTGCTGAATTAATAGTTTATAACTCTACCAAACTTCAGCATCTTAGCTGGCATTTTCCACGACAGGCATCTGTCCCAAACACAGTATGTTTGATGATTAAGCTCTAACACTTTAGTTGTTTCCAACTAAAAGGTTATGAGAAGACAATTTCTCTGTCTGCCTGAGGAATATTCTTGCTTCTTGAAAAGCTCTTTTTCTGCCATGGGTGTTGAAATTTGGCAGGGTTATGCTGGTGTGAAAATTTATCCTAAATTGGTTCCTATCACATATATCAGAAAAATTGTTGCTTCTACAGGCTGAGTAGGTTGGGGGTGTGTGTGTGTGTGTTTTGTTTTGGGGTTTTTTGTTTGTTTGTTTTTGTTTTGTTTTTCTATTTACATTCCTTGAAGAATTCATCTGCACTGAACATGCTGTGCTCCAGGCCTGTAGGAATGCTGAACAGGATTGTCCTCACACCTCCAGGTACAACTGTGATGCTGGGCACGGGAACTTTCTGTTGAGACAATCCAGCAGAACATGGAGAAAAGTAGAAAAATTTGCTGGACTCAGAAATGGAAGCATGAGAAGTAGAGGGGAGAAGAAAATAAGAAAGCTACTGTAGAGGAAACAAGAGATTTGAACTGAAGAGGATGGGTGTTAAGAAAGGGAGTGTAAGAGTAGCAGAGACATGTGAGAGCAACAAGGAACGGAATGTGATTGGAGGCAAAAGAACAAAAGCTAATCGTACTATGAGAAGCTAGAACTTCCTCCAGAAACCTGGAGTTGAAACCAAGCATCTTGAATTTCTTCCGGCTTCTGCCATCAGCAAGTATTTAGCAGAGAGGGTATCCCACTCACTGTGCCATGTGAGTGCAGGTTAGTTTGGAGAGGACTGTGCCCAGCTGCTGGATTTTGCCTTAATGAAGAGAAAAAGCTTTCCCTGGCTAATGGAATAAGGTGACCTTCCTGCCTCAGTCGTTCCCTTCCTGGTTCAGGTACAAGGATAGGATTGACAATATTTATAGCATGCAGGGCTTACTTAGGTTTGGTCTGCTAAGGCTGAGTTCATACACACTGCACTGGTTCTTTCTCCAGGATGCACAGTCTGACTGTTCAAAATTTCTTAGAATTTGTATTTTCCAAAGAAACTTTATGCAGATTTGCCAGGCATCTGTCATACAATAACGGATATTTTCTGTGTGCAAATATACTCAGAAGTAGGTATTGTTATTCTTGAAAATTCTGAGGCTACCATGAGAAAAATGGTGGAAATATGACCAGTAGAAGGGAAAACTTTTACAAAGGGAAAACCAGCATCTGCATGCGAGGGCTGTCAGCAAGAACTTTTGGCAATGCCATGTCTTATCGCTTGTTATTTTAGCTCCAGAGTTAAAGAATGGAATGTTTCCTGTGCCATTAGTGCAAGCTGGTTATAACTATACAGTAAATATATATTTATATTGTTTGCAATATTGTGTAAATAGTCAGTTTGCTGTAAGAGACGACAGTGGTATAATAGCAACACTTAACGTATGATCTTTCCTTTTACATGAGTGGAGTTATTGATTATAGAGAGCCAGTTCTACAGCCAACACAATGACTTTCCTGTACAGTAATTGTATATATGCTGCAGTTTACAAAGGACATATGTGATTGCCTGAGAGCAGTATTGCCCTCTACTGTGGTAACCTAATTTCAAATCTGGTGCTTCTGGCTTGCATTATGAATAAAGCAATATAGCAGAGCTGCACAAGAATGTGTATGGGGAAAGAGTGGAAGCTTTCCTTCTTGTTGTGTATTCTGTGTGGAAGCTACTTTACGCATCATGTTTCTTTTTAACCTCAGCCCTAGTCAAATTTATGACAACACTTGTAGGGGTGAAACAAGCAATCTGCAGGTCAGGTTCAATGGAGACAGAACCGGGTAAGTGCACTTACTTTCTTGTAAGCCTTTATTACTAAGTGTTTGTTTTCAAGGAAGAGAAATCCATGCTGCCCAGCTTCATTGCAAATTCTGGACTTACAGTTTTGAGAAGATGATGAAACAGGAAATTTCTGTTGGCCAATAGAATGAACTGTTTATCTTTTAGGGATGGCTTTCATTCAGACAATATTTCTTTTGTTCTTTTTGGCCTCCTGATTAATACACAAGTGCATAGTCTCCAAGGAGGGACTGGTTTTATTGTTTTTTTAAGCAGGAAGCAAGAACACAATTTTGCCTATCCCAATGCTAATGCATGCTCCTCTCAGAAACCCAATTGTTTTAGACACACAATAGGAAGTGCGCGTCCAGGTGGGTGCTTTGGTCAGCGTGTCCCTGTGTTGAGTGACATACCTATCACATGCGAGGAAAGCCTGAGCTTCACACACATGAAAGTGTACACCCTCTCTGGACTTAGAAATCAGGGTTTGAGAATAAAACAAACTCGAATTAAATTGGTTTCATTTTGAAAAGTCAAACCCCTTAAGACTTTAATACTTGGGTGTATGCTGATGGAATACCATGACTCTAAAGACTATTAATATTCATAGGAAGTCTGAAATAATTCATGACTTTCTGGAGTAATGTTAGATGATGTACGATGGTAAACAGTATCATTTACACTGAACCTTAAAAATTATTGACAAAGACAAGTTCCTAAACACTGGCTAAACCTTGTATTTGTTGTTATGATTTCTTGGTTTTATACTTCAAGCAGATTTTCAATTAACTCCACTGTATTCAGAGTAATTATTCATTTATTATAGTCAGTTTAGATATGGTAAAGATTAAAGGAGTAAAACAAATCATTTCAGTGACATAGGCTAGTGATACATTGTTATTATTCTGATTTCCTTGCCTCTTGTGTAAGGAAGATTTATAGCATCCGTTTTTGAGTGATTCCTTGTTAGCATATATTTTTATAGGTATTTATTTGCTAATATAAAGTGTTTTGATAAAGTAAGAAGCTATCTTCCTCTCACCCTATTCTTTTTGGAAATATAAACATTCATAGAATAAAAGAAAAAAAAATCGTAGATTTGAACAATATACATATTATTATTATATACATACATGCAATAAAATGTACTTGTCTATTAATAAAAAAAAAGATGGATAATACGATGCACCGCTATTCTAAGATAACTACATGTGTTCGATGTTGAGAAATTAATGGCACGAAGCAGATGCCTTCAGTCATCTAGGAAGTGTGGTTTCTCAGTGTACTGCAACTGCATACCCTGCAGTGTGTCATCTCACTTATGAAGGGGTTTTACATGTTTATAAAAGTGTGTTAAATATTGGTAAAGTTTATTTTATGCATTATGCATAAAAGTTGTCATTAGGATTTAACAAAGCAGCTTGCAGAGAAAGATTAGAAATAAAATCTCTGTATACAAAAACGATTTGGATGGTTTAGCTAGATGGTTCTGACTTAAAAAAATTAACATTTCACTTACTGTTCTCAAACATTCAGAGAAAGGAGAAAAACAGCAGTAACTGAAAAGAGTGAAATATATGTTGTTATAGCAGTGCCTAGCAGGATCACTATTACAGAGGTTCTTTTAGTATTTCCATTATAAATCCTCTTTATTCAGTGTAATATCGTGGTAATTTTAAATCACATTTGGCTTTAACTTGGCAAATAATCTGTCAACACAGAAATTCAGTTCATTTATATGTATGCATGCATTTATTCTTATATGTGCACAGACTATATCATGTTCACACATTGCTGATGTATAGATTCTAAAATAAGCAATGATTGTTTTTTGGTCCAGTTTTCCTAACCATCAATTTAAAAGAAGATTACAGATGGGATTTTCAGAAGCACTTAGCATTGCCTTAAATGGTCACATTTAAGTTAATGGTAAAATTCCTATGACTTAAATTGCAGTAAAGTTAGGTCAATGCTGTTGAAAATCTCACCCCATATCTTTTCAAAATATGTGTAGGGATCTAGCTGTAGGTGTGTGGTGTAAGTGACTGACTTATGGGCATAGTGACATTTTAGTGGAGCTTCAAGGAGATTATTCAGTGCTCTTTTGTGCCTCTGAACATTCCCTGCCTAGATAAAAAGCCTAAAGCACTAGTCTCGGCACCTATATTAGATGTTTAATTGATTCAGTTGGGGGAAATTGTTTTCCTCTTTAAAAACAAACTTGAAAGGATGCTTTTATGTTGGATTTAAATAAAGAGAAAAGACCCATTAGGAAGTGAAGGATGCCACAAGTAAACAACATGGATGAATGTCATGGCTGGAGTTATATGGCAGCAGTGTATGAAAGGTGGAGGTATCAATAAGAATATAGAAGAAACTCACTGACAATAATAAAAAGGCACACTTTTGGCAGCCATACTTTTATTTTTATAATACTTTTTATTTTTCTTCTGATTTTTTTTTCAGCTGGTAACTTCCTTTTTGCTATATTTTCCTCACCCACATGCATCTATGCCTAGTTAAGACATTTTCTGTCAGGTTAATTTATTTATATAATTTTTTGAAAGTTATAAAACAACTTCTCAAAAGACAAAAGAATGTAATTTTGAATCAAACTAGTCCCTGCTGATTCTGTAAATACCTATGGTGCTAGCTAAAAGCATAAGAAAAAGAAAATTGTTCAAGTATTTAGTTAGATGTCCAAAAGTAGTTGGGGATTTTTTCTCGGGGTACACTAGAACACTTCCATTTATGCTTTGGAACAAGAACAATTCCTGTGTTAAAATAATAAACTACAGAAACAAAAAGGTGGTTCTAGAAAAGACACGATTATTAGTCAATGTGTTAGATGAGAAGATCCGTGATGCAAGGTCTGTTCTTAGCCTTCATCTAACAGAGCATCACTTTAGAGGGGATTCTTTGAGCTTGTAGCTCTAGGCTATTTCTGTAAAGGTTCTGTATTTCTCTCAGGCTCCTACAGTGGCTGGTGCAGCTGGCAGTGGCTGTGGTCACTGCATGAGTCTGTCTCAGGGCTCTGGCCTGGATGGTAACCTCACTGGGGTGACTACATAGGATCAATCCCTAGGTAAAATACTGATGACTTGCCCAGTGACAGGTGTAATGATTACTTACTGGCGTAGCGGTACTTCTGCAAACATGGATCAGGATGGCCAGGTCTGTTGCGGTTTGGGTTTTCATTTGAGCCAACAGCAGTCTTCTAACCAAGAGACTTGACAATATGCTTTTATGCACACAATTGTGTTGATTTGAACAGAATTTAAGGAAATCCATAAACAACAGGGTGAGCAAAAGAGGAACCTACATACTTAAAAACTGAAAATGAGGTTTAGCTCATTTCAGTCAAAATTGGAGGAGTTAGGATTTTGGATTACATTTTGGGTGGTAGGCTTTAATAATTCCATTTCTTTCAGCTGACTCACACTCAGAGAGGTTGGTAGGTGTTCAGAGTTCATCGCAGTTACAGATTTGCTTTCAATTAACAGTTATTCAGTACTGTTGCTGTCTAGTACTGTTAGTGTATAAAATGTTAATGGCTTTCATCTCACTTTCCTGAAAGACAATCAAAGCTGATTATTTGATGAGTTATGTGGCATCACGGAGCTCGTACATGATGGCTCACTGCTTTTTTTGAGCAGTTCCCTGTTATTCAGAATTTTATGTTTAAATAAATGAGAATAGTTTAAAATATTCTTAGAGCAAGGACATTTGGGATGTAGGGTACAGTAGATAACATATTATTTGGTCTGTTTCTGGTTTGTAATCTTGCATAATATAGGGCATCCTAAAAGGTCTGGGTTTAACTTTGTGATTTCTGAAAGGAAGATTCTCTTCTGTCCCTTGTGTCTTACTCCTTGGTAAACTGCAATGAAATAAAAAGCCCATGTTGGTTTTTCCTGCACATATTGCAAGTTTAAAACAAAACCTATAAGCATAATTAATGCAACTTTATTTTTCCTTAATATCTTAAAGTATATGGTATCATAGCTTGAAATTTCATGTTGGTTTCTTTTGCAAAGACCAAAACCATTATACTGGTAAACTTCAAAGCAAGAAGACTAGAAAAAATATTATTCTCCAAGAGACTATTGAAATACAGTTATCACAGTTCCAGATGGCTTGGCACTGAGAAGTGGTCATGAAGTTTTTTACCTTTAGAACAACATTCAGATCTAATCTGAAGTGGCTACTGGCTAAACCTCATGAGCCTAACTAAGTGCTCTGTGGCCTGCAGGAAACATTAAAATCCAACATTCGAGTCCAGTTTCTGCCACTGTTCAAGCCCAATTTCTGTATTAGCTATTTATCATTGCACTTTCCCAGCCATGAAACATTCCAGGATTTGGAGGGATCTCCAATATAATTAGTCTCAAGGACTACGTAAATTACAATTTGTGTGGGATACCACATTGCTATGAATTTCCATGGAGCTTGAGTGCCTGTCATCCTGCAGAACACTGTTGATTTTCAGAAGGTGCCCTTTGGCTACTTTGCTTACTCTTACAACAAAATGTACTTGCTGGTACTAGGGTGTTAGGTACCTTTCAGGAAGGTCTGATCTACTGGATTAGGGAATAGAAGTGTCTGTATCACCTAACCTTTCATTATTGCAGCCAAGTACAGTATAATTATGCAAAAGGAAACATCTTGACGATCCTTGCAATCATTTATTCCTTTTGTCCTGCTATCAAGAGATCAAGTCGGGGAGGAAATTTACTACGTGTCTCTATTTTCACATTTCTGAGCAAGGAATTACAATGCCTGGTAAATAGGGCAG
The DNA here is from genome assembly GCA_013399435.1 of Arenaria interpres. Taxonomy (NCBI): domain Eukaryota; kingdom Metazoa; phylum Chordata; class Aves; order Charadriiformes; family Scolopacidae; genus Arenaria; species Arenaria interpres. Next base: position 85,940 of record VXAK01015275.1, read on the forward strand.
GTTCTTTATACTCATTATGGACTATTGTGTGAAAATGCTTTGATGACTTTGGAGGAACACACATAAATTTGTTAGATGTGTTTTGCAAAGTGTATATTTGACCCAGAATGAAAATGATTACTACAGAAGAGACTTCTGAGGAGTAAATGGTAGTTATATGTTATTTGGTCTCTGGAAATTGCAACTTGCATGGCTGTTTGATCTGACCAGTGGCATAATAAATGAGCATGTAGATGTTAAAATGACACAGGCTTGGCAGGCCGGGGTGAACACAGAGGGACTATGCTAGTACTTGTTTCCTGTAGGAAGTTTAATTGTCTTTTTCCTTCACCTCCCACAGATTATTCTACACTGCTTGTTCCTCAGCGGCTAAGAAGTAATGATGGTTTAGTAAACCATTAATAGTATTTCTGTATATTTAGGATGGAATTTCATATGCTTACTAGATCTACACTTGACAAAGTGAAAACAATGGGTACATCGTTGATTTTTCTGCACTTTTCTGATGCCTTGACCCTAGAGATTGCTGAAGGAAAAAATAGTCTCTAGTATAAATAGAGATAATAGTGCCAAATTGAGTAACAGCTGCCGAATAATTGCTCCACTAACCATGCTGAGGAGATATTTCATGTTCTTGCTGTGTTTCTTCTTTGGCCTGTTCTGCACAGTACTCATGCCTTGAGATCAGGTGATCTAGGTTTCATAGTGGTCTGAGGAGCCTCTGGTGAGAAGGATGTTTTCAGCCATGTATTAAGGTAGTCTTTATGCCCCCTTTGCACTGCTGGCATAACACAAAAGGAATATAAAAATATCTGATGTTATTTTGGTCTGGTTTTCATAAAACAGAATTGCATTCTCTGCTTGAACCATTTTATTTTTATTTTTCATTTCTTAGTTCTTGTGCTAATCAGAGATTTTTGTGTTTTGCAAAAGAGAGAAACTTGCAGCAATCAATGTTGTGTCTTGCAACATCTTTTCTTTGTGAAGTAGAATTATCGCCTAACAAAAAGCAGAGATTGCCCTCAACTACTATGGACTAGGACATCAGTGGTCAAATGAGGATTTGGCAGCTTGCCCTAGAACAGGCTGCCTAAAATTCTGGATCATTTGTCTCCCCCATCATAACACATCTTGTAAAAGAGCTGCTGATCCTTACAGACCCCCAAAAGCACAAGGAAACAGGTTTGTAAAAAAAGCCCAACGTGAGTACATTATGCAATTGTTGGGCATTAATTTGATAGTAGTATAATCACCTTTCTGATTGCAACACAATAAATAGAGACTCAAGAGTCAAAAATAGCAAAATATTGTTTTCCTCTTTTTGCAGGCGTGGATGTGTAAGAATGATTTCTTTATAGAAACCCATGACTAAGGAAAGGAAATGATGAAGTGAAAATGGGCAGATACTGATTCTGCACCAGAGGGTGCTGCTTTTGACACTGAAATACTGTTATTCATTAGATGCTTAAAACCAACATTTTTTGGAGGGGTACTGACACTGTGTGACTGAAGTTAATACAACTAAGTGCATCTTAAATTGCACTCCGGTAAAATAAACGTTAACTTCATATGTTTACATATCCAGCTGGTGGGGTTAGTAACAAGATGAAGACTAAATGCAGCTCTTCTGATTAGGGAACAAACTATACTCACTAACAACAGATAGAACAGAAAGATTGTTATAGGCTCATGATTGTGTCATAACTGGAGTACTGTGCCCCTATAACAGCAGTTTTAGTTCCCCAGACCATTTCCATCAACCTATCTAGCAAGAGACAGCTTGCCTAGTTCTTCATTCTTCCTTTTGCGGACACAAAATAACAAGAAAATCCAATATACATTGGCAAAAGAACCTGTAGCCAAAATGTGGTACTCTTGACTTTTTCCAGCAGAACGTGTGAGCTTGAAAATAATTTCTAGATCAGGCTAGAGTGACCCATGGACAGAGTTTCAGACTAATATGTCATTCTTAAGGTGCTGGACTTTAAGGAGATAGCTGTTGTGTCTCTCTCCACAGACTGAATATGATGTGTCTGTACTACAGGAGCACAACTGGCTTTTATATATTACAATGAACTGTATACTGGGAATATTACAGGGTTTTGCCTTGTATCCACTTTTGCGTTTTATCTAGTAGGTGACATAAGTGCTAAGCTATCTGTTGAATTAAATAGAGTTACGGTTGCCTCATGGTTTATATTGCAAACCACCTACCTGATGTTAAAACACAGAAATCAGTAGCAGCATGTGAACAAAGTTACTATTAAAGCAATTGTGCATTAATGGTTTCTATCTGTAATCCATATTACATGATGATGAGAAAAGTGAGGTGAAACAGAAGATTAATGAAAACATTCAATGGTAATTTCTGTACTTGTACTAAATAAGAGTCAATTTATAGCTTCAGTGTTGAAATCACAGTAATGTTAAGTCTTACACTACAACCAGGCCTTTGGTATTGGAATGTCTTCTTCATATTGGTCTCATAATCCACTTGGAGTGCCTTCCAGGCCTGGAACGTTTTTCAAAAAAGTCAAGTTCTCCACAATATGTTACTTTTTTTTGTAGGAAAGCAAATATGTAGTTAATGTAGCAGCAACAGCACCTATCTTGGAAGTAGCTGATATTATTTTTCTGTCTGCAATCTGCAGGAAGCTGATTCTAGATTTCAGGAAAAATGCTGCAGAAATATATTTCTTATTTAATTTCTACTGTTCTTTCAAACGGTGGTTTGCAGAATGCATCTGGGTGTACAGCTAATGACCCATGAGCAATAAGCAACTGTTTAAGTAAAATGCACTATGAAAAAGCTTTTACCAAACAGCATTTTAATATTTTAAATAGATTTTCCATTGCAGGCTCTTTGTAACTGGATTAGTTCTCTGATGTGTTCTGACAGAGCTGTTGTTAGGGATACTCCATTAACTTTGTCTGTCATCTTATTTTCCCCAGTATCCAGCATAACACCCTTATATTTCATAATTTGTATTGCTATCAGTGCTGATTTGTAAATGTGCAAATTATAATTAACAACGGCCACTACTTCTATTAAATATTAAATCATTCTTGCAGCCTATGTTTTCCACAGCAGATGGAGCCCTGCGGTATGCAAATAGACTTTCCTTAAGTAGTCAGCAGTTTTTACCAAAATTTTGGCTTTAAAAATGCATTTTTTTGTTTGCTCTATGTTTTCTATAGCATTTAGGTTAATATTTATTCACTGCAGATTCCCTTTGTCCCCATAAGAATTTCATGGACTATTACATTCTAGCACTGAGGTTTTGTTTCACTTCATTAATAGCTCCTTAATCATATAGCCTGCTTGTAAAGTACAGACGCTTGTTATTTGTACTTATGCTGCAGTATTGCATAAGAGGCATTTAGTTATATTTTAATATGTATAGCAGAAGCAAAAATGCTGGGTACACCAACATAGTTTTTAATTTGAAAACCAATCTACGTGCACAGTTTTTTTCCCCAGAATAAGCAAAAGCATTTATGGTTTTATATTGTGTCTTAAACATTCCATTAAATGTCATCAGCTGATTCAGGAAAATGTATTGCAAAAATAGTAGAGACCTCTAAAATGTGTAAATGTAATGAATGCTCAGGACATAGAAGGGATTGAAAGTCCAACATTTATCATGCAACTATAAAACAGCAAGAAACATTGCTAGAACATTACATTTTTCTAATATGTAGTACCTTAAGCATGAAACTCTTATTTTTGGTGTTTGCTGCTGTGCTGTTTTATTAAGGAACAGTGATCCAGAATTAACATAGCTTTTCTAACATTGAGAGGAATCTGAAAGGCAAGCAGTGTTATTCAGGAAATGGTTTCACTATCCACTCGAGCAATTGCAAATGAAGATTTTTCAAATGATCGACTCGGAGATTGTATCCTAAATAAGGGCAACCCAGGTTTTTTCCACATTTTTAGATGGACAGAGGAACATACAGCTCAAGGACATTAACTGCCACATTAACCAAAGAGTAATGAAAACTTCTTTGAATGAGCATTTCAGTGAGCTGAAATGGCCTCAGCGATATAGAAATTAATTGTAACAAGTTAGGGTCTTGTCTTGCTACCATTTCGGTAGGAGTTGGAATTAGCATGCTAAATGGGATCAGCAGCAGTAAGCAACTGGATCGGAGTATCCTGGAATCCATGCTGTGAATGCACATTGGCAGTGTGATGCCTCTCATAATTCTGAGGTACCATTTACTGATAAGTATTAACCTATTTTAAGCTGAAGTTGTAAGTGATGCTGGAATAGAATTCTGGGCCATTTTACCAGCTAGAGTAGGAGCAGCTCTGGCCACTCACAGTCTTTACATCTACCAAGAAGGTACTTCTAGTTACACTCCATATGAGGAGGAATTCAGATAGCGGTGAAGGACCTGGTACTAACCATTTGGGAACAGTTATTTTGATTTAAAAGTTGTTATTTGCACAACGAGCAAGTAAAAGATATGTTTCCTGTTCGTTCAGATTTACCAGCTTTATTGTCAATGTTAAGAAGAAATGTGATTTGAAGGATGCCGTAGGGATGATATCTTCAAAAAGGGAAAGTAAGTTTTAAAAAGCAAGCAGCAAACAGATGAGAGTTGCTATATGCGGGCTTCAGTTTGACATTCACACCATGGCATGCAGAGAGACTTTAACCAAACCAATGGAAGTACTTGAACCAGTCTGCTTGTGGCAGCCTGAAACTGTGGGTGGATTCGCTTACATATTAGCCAAGTGAATTAGTCTCCACAGAAGTTGGGCCTGATAGAATAGCATTTTCATCAAGAGCCTTCAGTCTGTGCTTTCCTAGAAATTTGCTGTTATACACCCAGGATAGTCTTGATATCTTTGATGTTTCTATGTGATTTCTACTGCAAAGAGAGGTTCAAGGAGGCAGAAATTTTTCCAGTTTATTGAAATGAAGAGGGTACATATACCTTTAAGCATTACAGAAAGTTGAATTTGAGCAAAATTTCTACCCGAGTCAGGCTAATATTTGGCACAAACAGTTTATTCGCTGAGGTATCTGAATCCTTTCCTTGTGAAAGGCACTTCGTAGGAACTTACATGGGCTTTCAAAGAATTTTCACTCCAGAAACTTTTGCGCTGTGCCTAGGAAATAGTTGTATCCTTGTCTTTATCTCCTTATAATGTCATACTGCAACTGCTGTTGCTCACACGCACAGCATGGAACTAATCCCTCCCCCTGCTTGGAACTCCAGTGTGCCCTGGTACTTCTGCACCCTCTGCACAGCTTTGCCCCTTGGCTTTTGGTATTAGCCCTGCTCTTTCAGTCGAACTGTTAGGAGCAAAGAAATTTACTTGCTCAGGCAGCTGGGCACGGCTGCACTTTAGCACGTCCACTTTTGTAAAATGATACTGATGTATTTGGTGCCTTTCAGTGTAATATATCATTGATGAAGATGTTGGACTGTACATAGATACAATCTTCCAGCATGCTCCCCTCCCTCTGAAGCGAGAGTTCTGGCACATACTACCTCTGAAAATCTGATATATAGTGGCTAATGAAGGAGTTTACAGGCAACTGAATGTGTCTGAATCAGATCAAAGGAAGATGTCAGGGAAGAGAGCCTACTTTTTTTAGGTCCAGAACCACAGTTGAGTGAAAGCCATTAGACTATTCCTATTTCAAGTCAGAGGAAATCCTCTCTGGAGAAGCTAAGGATACATGAGCATATTTCAGTCAGTCACTGATATCCCACTTAAGCCTTATTTAAAATCTGTCTAAGGAGGAACTGATATTTTGTATTTGAAACTGTAGTATTTTTCTTCTCTAGAAGTAGCTAGTTAGGAGTATTTTAATTATGTTGAACAATTTAAATGGCTATATTTCTTCATTCTCGTCAACAAACCTCACTGTTCTCAATGTAGCAGATTTGGGTGTTATAAATTCTCCAGAGAGCACTCTTTAAATATCAATTTGTGTGTCTTTGAGGCTTAAAATAAAAGCATTGCTAAAGGCTGTGTATCACTACTCTTGAAATCATTCAGTGCATTTTGGGGAATAACCAGTTATTTTGGATGGACAATCTACAAGAATTTGCAGTGAGGAGAAAGAGAACCAGGACTCCTATGCATTCATTCCCCCGCCACCCAAATCCTGAAGCCTGGTTCTTCTCAGCAGTGCAGTGATCAGGAAAGCTTAGAAAAAGCTTATAAAAATTCAGAAAGATCTTAGCAGTTGTGGGTAGTAGTAGTGAATGCAAGAGGAGATGGCTGTTCCACAATGGCTACCGGTATGACTTTGAATGAGATTCATGGTCTCAGTTAGGAGCTTCAATAACTCTACATTAGATGCATTTGCAGCTGGACCCCAAAGGATTGTGTCTGTAGTCTCTTAGTCGTATTGTGCGTCCCCATCCTTGGCTATTCTTATTCAAATACAAGAATTTTGCTTCTCCACGCAGTATAAAATTGTGGCAGTGTTTTGGTGTTCTTCCACCCCTGCAAGGCTAATTCATTTGTTCGTCTTCTGTCTCTAAATTGATGTACATTGAAAAGGAAAGCAGGATACAGATTTCCAGCTGCTTTTCAAGTATATGTTTGCAGTCTTATTGTATCTTTGTGTGACCAAAAAAGGGATTATCTGGGGAAAAAAAGATTATTTAGAATAATATTTGGAATAATATTTAGAATCTGGGACTCCTAGTCTAGACCAGGGCAGATCTAAAATAAATGTCTACATTTTTGAATTTTACAGCTAAATCAAATACAATTGAAATTAAGAAGACCTACAGAAACGGGGTACAGTATGAAAACCAATTTGCTAGACCACATCTAATCATAATAGAGCTGAACATTGTGTATGGGATCCTGGTCCACCAAAGCTGAAATTCTTTTTTTTTTTGGTAAATGTAATATTAGAACCATAGAACACAACAAAAAGATCCTATTTACAAAGAGGACAGTTTTATAGTGGTGTGGAATTCTACTCCTGGCTGTAGTTCAGTTATTATGAACTTTAAATTATTACCTTTCCCTGCAAAGTAAAAGAGCAGAGTTAAATCCCCAAGCAAAGTGCATACATAGTTGCAGTCTTGTGAAATGTTTGGATTGCAGACAAACTCTTCATTTTTTTCATATTCGTTAAAGCTATGCATTTATTCGAGTGATAATGGTATTGAACCGTGTTGAGATCCAGAAGACATTACAGGAGCAGAACTTCATTATTTCTTGGTTTGGACATACTGTTTGAAGAGTTTCTAAAGTGGCCTAGATTTTGATCAGGAATTTTCAAATTTGAGAATCTGTGAGCTCTACTTAAAGAGTGTGGCTGATGCATCTGTGGTAAATTTTATCATACAGTGTTTCCATTTAATTAGATTGTGAACTCTCAATGACTTCCTGAGAGTAAATTTTCCTGAGAGGAGAATTAGAAAACATTAGATGAGGTAAAGGACTTGAGAATACTTGTCCAGAAGAGATTGATAAGAATGTAACTAGGACAGCTGTGAGCTGTGCTTTAAAATTGTAAATTATGCTAGTAAGTGATTTTCACTTCTGATTTTAAATAGTCTCAGAAATTGTCGTCTACCAAAGCTTCTTTGAATTACGTTTTATTTAGTAATCAGAACCACTATATATGAAGTATTTTGGAGCGCATAACGTACAAGGAGAGGGTGAGAGTTGGATTTGCTCAGCTCTAAGAAGAGAAGGCTAAGGGGATATCTTATTGCTGTCTACAGCTACCTAATGGGAGAATGTATAAAAGACAGAGACAGAGTCTTCTTAGAGATATACAGTGACAGGATGAAAGGCAACAGACAAAAGTTACAATACAAAATGTTCTCATTAGGTATAAGGATTATTTTCTTTTTGCCGTGAGAGTGACCACATACTGGAACAAGTTGCCCTGAGAGGCTGTGGACTCTACTTACTTGTGGATATTTAGAACTTGACTGAACCTTGTCATGTTGACTCTGCTTTGAGCATGGGGTTGGATGAGGTGACCTTCTATGGTGCTTTCCAACAGAAATTATTCTATGGTTCTACCCTCTGCTGTATTTGGAGTTTCAAGAGAGCACGTTAGCACATTTGAACTCTTTCAAGACTCAGTTTTGCAAATCCTCTTCCCAGTCTTCTAGGCATGTATCAGCATTTAGGGACAGCTGAGTTGTACAGATTGTGCACGTAGTGTGTCTGTCAACTACCTAGAAGATAGACTGCTATATCTGGGCCAGGTCTTAAGACTACATGATAAGCTGGAGGATAATGGAGGATGAGGACAGGGAAGAGGAGAAAACTCTCTAAGCAGAGCAGACATCACTGATGCCCCTGAGTCACCTCAGAAGCAAGAGGAGCCTTGGTAGCAGTTATGTCCCTCCCGGTGACATGCGGCAAGACTGTATGGAGCAGGAAGCAGGGCTGGTGCGGTAATCATGGTGATGTGGTAAGCAGGGCTGAGTGGAAGGAACCCTCCTGAGAGTTGTGCAGAGGGAAAGACCTTCCTTAAAAGCCGCTGGGAAAAGCATTTCATTTCCTCTTATGACAGGAAAGGTGGCTGATTTCCCTCCTGGTTACCACTGTATTTTCTGAAAGCCAAAATTATCTTTAGTGAATGTTCATAGCACGTAGTCAGCCAAAGCAACTGACAAACAGCTCAGCCACAAGAGAGCATCAATAAAAAGGGGCTGATTTATGTTTTAATGCTACTGATGATGTCCAGGTGACCACTTAAATATTAGTTTTCCGCTGATCAGAAGAGGCACTAGTTGTGCAGATGATAACACAAAATTGACAGTCAGCTGGCCCAGCTCTTCCTAGTGCAGTGAAGATGAGAAGAAATGAGACCTTGAAGCCTAGAAATATTAGTAACAATAGATTAGAGGTGCTGGACAGCACTTAGTCTTCCTCAAGAAATCAGAGGTCCAGCTGTAATGGTAACTCAGCAAAATCTTCCCCAAACCTTCTCCAACTTTATTCCAAAACAATGTGTTAGATTTTCAGGTTAACTGTAGATATAGAAAAGGGCATGTTTTCCCATAAGCTCTTTGTTTGTACTTATTATGTTTTCTATTGTTCTTTGAATGATTTAGTGGTCTGATTTACTCCACTGTGCAATGCTGGAGCTTTTGATTGTGTTTCATCAAATCATTGCCTGTTGTCCACTGGGTAGATGATTAACACTGCAAGTGCTCAAGCTGCCATGACATGCCATTATAAATATATGCAAAAGCTCCACTTCAGTGTTAAAATATTGCATAACTACAATACTAGTAATTTTGTTTAATTTTTGAAGGCATTTTAATAAGGTCAACCTCATTTTACGCTTCTTCTACCTTTGGAAGAACTTACATCTGATGGAAGGGCAGATGTTGGGAGACAAGCAGTCAAAAAGATTTCTGGAGGGTGGTGGGGATAACTTCTTGATACAAGTATTGAAAGGGCCAGCTGGAGTGATTTGCAGCTGAATCTGCTGCTGTTTACTAAGAAGGAAGGATTGGTTGAGGATATGGTCATCAGCGGTAGCCTTGGTTGTAATGACCATGAAATAGTTGAGTTCAAGATCCCACAGGCAATGAGAAAGGAGAGTGGCAGAGTACAGTCCCTGAACCTCAGGAGAGTCAACTTCTCCTGATTAAGAAAACTAGTGGTTCAGATCCCATGGGAAGCAGCTCTAAAGGGCAAATATGCACAGGAAAGGTGGCAAGTTTTTAAGGATAGTATCATCCAAACACAAGATTGTCTATCCCAATATTCAGAACAAGTGGATGTACTAGCTAAGCAGGGAACTAATGGCAGAGGTCCAAAGAGCAGATGTTCCTCTGGTAAGGCTCTGAAGATGCTTGCATGTTTTTTTTAAGAGAATACCACATAGACTATTCTGGCATAGTGGAAAAGAATAGTCTAACTTAATGGAAGGTCTGGCTGGACTCTTTGGTCTCTGGTGGTCAGTTCCTGCAAATTCTATAGAGAAATCTAAGCACCGTCCATCTATACCGCTTTATTTTCTCTGACAATGTCTCTGCAACATACCAATCTACATTATTCCTTACTTTTTTTGACTTGCTAAGAGCTGTGCTTCTGTACTATGCAATACTAGGTAATGTGAAAATGATCAAGATGATAGAGGCTGCATTTCTTCCAGACTGGAAGGAGAACTATAACAATATGGTACCGCACTTGAGCTAGAAAGCCCTGCTGCTATACAAAGTTCTTACACTGGGCACAACTGCACTGCCATTGTTTTAAGGCTTCTGTATCTTACGCCCGTCTGACATACTTTGCATACTATTGAAAGCTGGTTACACTTGATGGTTTTGCTTTGGATGGTAGGCACTGCTGGTATTGTCTGCCAAGCAACTTGCACTATTAGCTTTGTAGCGTTAGGAAGACAAAGTATATGGTACAAATCCTGTGGGCCAAATATATGCTAATGACACTGTTCAAGCTGAATTCTGAGTGCTTTGTGAAAACAATCAGGATTTGGCCCTTCTTGCCCTTGGTACTAATCTTGTCCTCTACCCACTAAGCATTTTATGGGATGTAAATGATTTATTTCCATTCATCAAATTCACAAGGTATGCCTATATCTGTGAAACAGATTTTTTTAAAAAATGTAGCACAGTTCATAATCTGTATTAAAAAAAAAGAAAAGCATCCATGTATTAGGCCATCAAGAGTCAAAAGCATAATTTGAAATGATAAACGTATCCATTTTAAGTTACACATTACTTTGCATAGTTAATATCACTATAATTAGTCATAGTTCCTGTAATTTATTGGAAAAGATGCTCAGCCCCTCTAGTGTACTACAGTGATGAATGTTGGAAGTGCAACTTTGGAAGCAGGAATCAAGAAAATTAGTAACAGTTGGAGAATTAGCATGTAAATCAATAATATCCTTTCTCTTGCATCTTGAAAACTGAGGGTATACATCACATGCTGCATAACGAAAGGGAGGGCAGAAGTTAGAATTGTAACCTCCTTTACATTACTAGGTCTGCTTTTACTGCAAGAACTGTTTAAAATCATTTCAAACGTTAGAGTAAATCTCTAGTAAATATTTAAACTATGTATAACTAGTCACAAATAAATTAAGCTGATTTTATGCATTCTCTCTAATTAGAAGGGCACAGCATTTGTTGAAACGTGATTAGTATTATTCATTAAGCAAAAAATTCTCATTTGTATCTTATTATCACTATTCTGCATAAACCAACACAATTTGTCATGAACTCCCTCATTTGCTGTATCCTCAAAAAGCAGATTATGCTTATTTTTCATTTGGACAGTGGAAAATCAAGCCAGGTGTTTGGCAGCACCAGAGTGTTCAGGTGTAACTGTGCCAGTGATGGTACATTACTAGCAGCGTGGATGAAGAATGAGGCATGGAGAATCTTGGGACTGAGGTGCCTTGAGGCCCATCCCTTTAGAGTGGTCCTGCTGATGAGACAGGTGGTGTTGTATAGGACTGAAAAAAAAAGAGAAAGAAACTTTTTTGTAAAGTCAGCCTTTCACCTTCAAGTGGAAACGAGAAGTGCTTTCACATAGCTGCTGCTGCACTACAATATCTTGACACTAAAGTCTCTATGGTTGATACTTTTGTCTTAAAGTTTTCTGAAGCTGAAAAATTGCAGTTCATGCACAGACATCACTGTCACTGTCTGAATAGGTACAATATTGCACGGGCTGTGCACTGTACATAAATATTTATATGTGACCTTGATTGTAGTATATTATGCAGGGTAACTAATTCACTGTATGCATATTCTTCCCCTTCTTTCCTCTCATTTCTTTTTAAGCTTTGAAGAACATCTCTTTAAATATCCCGTATTTAATTCTGCCCTCATTCACATGCATGTAAACCATCAGTAATACTGCTGAGCTCAATGGTGCTGAATCAGTGTGGAGTGCGTTGGACTAGAGTAGCAGGCTTTCTGTATCAGCTCATTGCTCTGGATTTAAAAGCTATGTAAACCCTGTGTTCCAGCTGCAAGGATACAGGACTGGTCGTCACAAGGATGGGGTTCTTCTTCTGACTTTGTCACAAACTGGTCGTTACTTTTTGTCTTTAAACTGCGATTATAGGGACAATGGTATTCACCATATGGGTGATAGGGATGCCAACATCTGTAGTGGCAAAAAGTGCTGTAAAATTGTTAGGCATTGTATTTCTACATTGGACAGATGATAATATTAAAGGAATCATCTAGGTTTTAGGGTTGTGTTTCCTACAGCATGTTTTTCAGGTCTGCCAGAATCTGCTTGTAAGGCAATGAGTTAAGTTGTTACAGTGCCTATGAAAATACTTTTAGAGATCAAGAACAGTTTGGGCTGCGTAGACAGCCAGAACCCAGCCTCTCTGGACAGCAGACTGAATTCTTCACTGTTTTCTTAAACTTAGGTGATGATAAGTGCCCCAGTAAGTTTTAGACAGCATAGTAGCCCTCAGAGGCTAGCATGAGAGGTGATACTCTTGTGTATTCATTCTCTACAGTTTCCTTTTTTGCCTTTGGAGATAAGTTACTTCTTTATCAAACTGGACTCACGGAAATTTCACACTGAATCTGATGTTTGGAGCAAGAAAACAATGAGACAGCCCTGTCTATGTGATGATACGGAAAAATACTGACCCTCTTGCAAGAGATATCACAGGCAATTTTCATCCCAAGATCAAAGCAGAGGAAAAAATGCTATTTCCAACATAATCTGATGGCAATGAAAAGTCCTATGCAGAGCAATAGTGAAAAGGAAGGACTTTGTATATGGTCATGCTGAAATGATAAAAGCAGAGTTACAAGCATAAACCCCACATCTTGTCACTTGACAATTCATTAATATTATACATCTTTGCCATTGCTCATCTATATCTTGTCTATGAGTTACTATGAGTAGCTTATTCCATTTTACTGAAAATGTACTTGTGAATTAGAAATCCACACTATGAATAGCTTAAATAGCTAGTAAGAGAAACAATTACATTTTCTTTCTCTCTAACATGCAATTTTAATTTTCATAACTCTAAAAAAACATATCCCCCACAATGCAGCCTGCCAGGAGGCCTGAAATCTGCAGGCTATGGCCTCTTGGGCTGTTTTCCAATGACTCATTTTTAATTTTAAAGAAGCATTATCTCTAGCTAGTAAATTAACAACAGCCTATAGTGCACACACACTGTCATCCATCTGCTTAAGGCTCTTGTCATTTGACACCAGACTTGTATCTATAGACTTCATCTGGTATTCAAAAGCTATCAACCCTTCCTCCAAGATAGCCCACCTTCTGGCTCCAGGCTAGAAGAGTGACTCTCCATTTCCAATTCTAATGAACGCATAGCTAGCAGCAGTTTTTCCATTAAGGATCTGGCATTCGTAGAAAACAGACAATGTTGGAATGACTTGGATCCAGAACTGCATGGAAAGTGTTTGTAAAAGAGACTGAACTACTTGAAGAGTGTTCCTTAGGCAGCCTGACTTCTGTTTCTGCACATCTTCCGTCAAACAGTCTATTCGGCATTATCTCCTGCTTGTAGTATATTAGACATTAGTATTTATACTGCTGCATTCTGAGGACTGGAGCGTATTAACAGATGAAATTCTTTATATTATCTTTCAAATGATAAGCATCATTGTTAAGGACTTTTGAAAAATACAGGTAATATCAAAAATCTCATGACTGGAATGAATCTCCCAAATGAGAGAAAGCCATGACATGGTTGGACAGGAGCAACTATTTCACAGTTAATAAATTTTGTGTAATTTCCAATTTGGCCTTGAATGAGGTAATTTGTATTCTTCAAATAATTTCTATGTAATCCAATGTCTGCTGTGAAGAAGTGGTAAGGATTTAATAAAGAATTGTGTCTCTTTGACAAGCTTCAGTCATCATAAGACAGAACAAGTTCCAAATGCCGTTTCATCAAGACTAGGGAGCTTATTCCAGGAGTAACGGAAAAAAGACCGCTCATGTTCTGGACCCAAGAGGACATAATTTTTTTAGATTTTCTTTTCCTGAGTATGATATATTTAGTTGTCATGGGCACAAGTGAGAAGAATTGACACGAGTCATACAACATTGTAGTTAGGGATGAAACATAGGTGATATCAGCATTTAAAAATCAAGTAAGGCAGGGAAGGTAGAGTTTATGCTTTTATTTTCCCTTAGCCCACAAGCCTGGAGAAGTTCCATCGAGGCCATTTGTTCATGATTTTTTGGTCTGATAATCTGTTCAGTGAAAAATTATTTGTGTTTTGGTGGAATTTATTTTCACTGTGTACCTCACAAAAAGTCTCTTCTATTCACGAGTCCCATGTCCTTCCACAATGGTTGTGGTGTCATAGTACTTGCAACAAAAAAGAGCTTTGAAGGACATATGATGGACAGTAGTAACTCTGCCATCACTGACTCTTTGGTCAGGTATGGAGGAGGAGTAGAAAGTACCCATGCTAGTTTAACACACAAGGAATTATGCTCCAGGATGTGATTGGCCATAATGATATTCACATATTTCAGTTGAGGAGTGGGGTTTAGAGAAAAATAAGAGACTTAAGATAATCAGGCTCTTCTCAACCTTGATCTGGCTCTGATGCAAAGATAGTGTAGTTCCATTTCTGTGAACTCCTGCTGATGACTTGTGTGTTGTTTCACAATTTTAAGGTCCTATCACTCTGCTATCTGGTCATCATTTCTTACTGAGTTATCTTTGAGACAATGAGTCTTTGACTGGTGTTTGTGGGACTTTTTTACTTCCTTTTGAAAAGAACAAGTAATTTTGAAGAATACAGTGACAATTGAACAAAAGTGATGCTAACTATATACATTACTTTATAACATCCTCAGTTGCCTGTGTCATTTTCTTGTAATTTGTATCAAGAATACGAGCAGTATCTTTAAAATGGCTGGGGAAACTTTCTTGTGTGTGCATCAAACATGAAACTACCCTAAATAGATAAACCATTGAGATTATTTTTCCATTTATTGGTGCTCTCCAAATCAAAATACTTTTTAATTTGATTTCAGCTGGGTAGTGTTATATTGAATGTTTCACTTCAGTACATAGTGAGATAATTTAAAACAAAACAAAAAAAAAGCCCCTTACGCTCAGTCTTTGTAATATGTGACAACAGCATCAAATTAGAAGAGAAATAGCTGTTGATTTCTACTCTTTAAGAAAGTAAGATTTGTATGTAAACAATTTAAAATAAGGCATCTCATTTTCTTCAAATTATATAGTATATAAAGCATTAGTAATGGAAGCAAATTAGGCATGATTTTTATTTATACATTTTCAACTGGGAAGATTGGCCCTTCACCAAATGTAGCCCTCACTCTGCAAACATTTGCTTGCTTCCTTACCTTTAGGCATCTAATTAATCCTCCTGAAGTCAAGGGGACAAATTCTGTGATTATAGTTTAGCAGCTACAACTGTCTCCAGGTTTGGAGGTCAAACGGAGACTTAAACTTACTCTGGAAAGCATACAGAGAAAATACAATAGGGTGCCAAAGCGACACTGGGATTGCAGTGTGCTGTGCAATACTTCCTTGCCAAATATATTATGAATTTGCCAGACTTGGCTTTTGGTTCTGAAGGATGAATAGCTTTCCAGTACCCTTCTGTAGGTAAGCAAGCAGGTGTTTTATATCTCCATTTTACAAACGCAGGAAGTGGTTCACTTAAGGCTGCAGGCTCCAGAACCTGTTACTGGAGGGAAGGTTAGAACTGATGAGCTCTTGGTTCCTGGTTCTGCATTCAGTTCACAGCAAAATGCCATTCTCCAAGAAAATCTGTGGAAATATGTACATAAATTATAATGATAAACATGTAGTTTATTGTGTCCAGTATATATTAGGGAAATAATAACTAATCCTGTCTGATGGTGTGCAAGACTCCTTATGGCGCTTTATAAATAATAATCCATTCTGTAAAAGATTATTATACTGTGTAGCTCTTGCTACATAAGGCTGTATCCACAAACAGAATTAGGTATGCAGTACCCGATCTTCCACAGGATCTTTCATGTATTGTTTGTGTTATCTGTTGTGCAGTTGACTCATCGGAATGAGTTTATCAAGCAGATAATGGGCAGACACTGTATTCTGTTTTTCAAATTATAATGAACAAATGACATTTCTGTTTGTTAAAAGTGGAAAATGGATGAAAGATAAATTCTGAATTTATTTTTTTGTGGATCACCATTGCCTATGTAGATAATAGCACAACTCTATTTCTGTGACATGAAATGCTGTTGTATTTTTTAAAAAATACAGACACAGGCAATAATGTTACCCACTGACTTTGCTGCTTTGTTTTGCAAGGGTCTGACAGTACAGGATAAGAAGTGAAGGGACTCTCTGATCCAGAAGCCAATAAGGCTGTGAACAGGTTTCAATGGATGATGTATCAGGCCCAAAGGGTAAAGGGTGAGACTGAATAGCAATAATACTTGGCATACAGAAAAGTCTGAAAGCGGCTTTTCGTTGCAAGACATCTTTTTAGGTATTCCATCACAAAATATCCTAAACACATTTGCAGAATGTGACCTTTACATGTGAAGATTTTTCTTTATTGAAAACATTATATGACCATCCAAGTACCTTATAGGAGAAGAGAACTTTAAAAAACAAGATAGCTTCAACCCCGTCTTTTCTAATGAAATCTCCCTCAGTCTAACTGAAAATTGTGTCTGTAAATTTTCCATATAACAGCCTATGTTAATTTTTTTCCCAGTTGTTTGTATGGGTAAGTGTAGCAATAGTCACAAAGTATATTTTCAAAAGTTTGTGAAATCTCTATAAAGGTTATAAAGTACATCACCAAATTGGAACGACTCAATGTAAGAAGTACTTTGGCTATTCCATTAATTTATTAATTGTTAGCCAAATTGTCTTGTAGGAAAATAATGCTTGAGAAATTGACCCATGGAATAGGCAGCTATGATTTCATAACTAGCAAAGTACATATTCGGTATTTGTGTAGTTAGATATTCAGTAAATAATGATACTAAATAATACTGTAGAGTAAATAATACTGAATATCAAGGGCACCAAATAAAAAAAAAAAAGTCTGAAGGAAAAGACTTGAAAAGGGATTCTATTAATGAAAAGAAATACTTTACTATAGCAGAAATACTTTTTATAAAGAGAATGAAAAACAGAGTATTTCAAGCTGATCGAAAAAAATCCACCTCATCTCAACCTCTGTCCCTTTCATTCTAGAAACCTCAGCTTACCTCAACCACCTTCCAAAGCTGTCATGAGTATCAATTTTTGCCTATTTATATGACTAAGAGCTTAATGATACACACAGTGCATCCCTCTTGAAAAATATTCAAAAATTGTAGCTTTGGATTGAGCTACAGCCTCTGAGTAAATAATATGTTTAGAGGACCTAGATCAGAGATAAAATTGTATTTTGGATCTTAACTATCGCTTTTCAGGGGATACCTGAAGCTTTACTCTTGTTTTGGCAGAAAATGTATGCCCTTCATCATTATTTAGGATAATTATTTATGATCTTTTTTGTCAGTTTCTATGCTGGAATCTCTAACAATATTTGTAATCTGAAATACGAGGCTAAGTGGTGAAATAAGGCTTAGAAAACACTATTTTGAAACAATGGCTGAGTGCCTGCAATTCCTATGATGTTCAGGACAATATATCTGTGTTTTAATCAGCTGTCTGCAAATGAAGAAGCATGCCATTGTATGATTAATGAAAGCTGCTGTTTTTAAAGTTATGGCAATAGATGGATGTTAAAAATTTAGACTATTCTTTGTAGCTATTGAAGTTTGCTATTAACATCAGCAACACTGTGCACTAACATTGGACTACTTGCTGTATTGTACAACCCTCAGCTTAAACATACTTTTATTCATTGATGGTGCATTGATACTACGAAGTTAAGTGAGCATGATTTAACTTTAAACATCATGCTATGGTTCCAGTTAACCATTAAGTTGTCATTTACATAAACCTAAATGTTTTGATAGGAAAAAGCAATTGCTGTAGCTAGAAAAAAAATATCAGACTTTATACAGATCAGTTCAATAAGCAAGAGTTCTTGATGTGTTATAAGTCAGTGGCTTCACAACTCTTGGGACAAATTGCAATTTGATAGACTGCCAGTAAGTGAGGTCATACTCGTATCTTTTTTATTTGTTTATTTTTAATTTGTGGGTGAAGACTGTGCTCATTAAAGTGAGGAACTCGGCACTAGTTTAGCCAAGCGTTACCATATTCTATATAATGAATTGTGTACACTTGTATCAATAGTTCATCTAATTTTCCTTGGAATTGCATGGAGTACTTTTTATTTAAGTATTTTTCCAATCTGTACTATTTATACTTATATGGTACAAACCTGCATTTGATTACCCTTGTATTGTAGTTACTTTGTCTTTTCTATGTGTTCTTCCACTATGGAAGTGAGCTTGTTGCCCTTTTTTTTTGTTTTACTTTGTTTTGACAGGTAAGAGAAATAATCGATCGAGCAGCTGTGTTAACGTTATTCTCTGCATTTTGGGATTTATAATGAATACAGTGGATTTGAATTACTGTAGACCTTTACAGATTTATGTTGTTTTCTGGTGATATCATGGAGTAGAAAGTATTTTCATGATCTATTTTTAGCAAAATAAGCAACTTTTTTTCTTTGTTTCTTATTTGTTAATAATGACATGACCCTTGCTTTTCTTCTTAAAATTTTTTTTTTTTTTTGATTCATTATTGAGCTTATTAGAGAAATACTGAGAAGATCTGTTCTGGTGGCAGACAGATACCAGTGGTTTAATGCCTTGGCCACAAGGCTAAGCAATATCAGATCACTGAGGCCTGTGACAGTTAAAATATCCAGATTGTGTCTGTAAATGTTTTCCCTTTTGAAATGTAAACTTTCAGTATTAATGCTGCCATTACCAGAATGTTGCTGGCATGGCTTCTATGTTAGAAGATAATTGCTGGACTCATTCCTGACATGTAACGTTTCTTTTCTTCAGGGAGGTGGGTGGACAAGCACACAGAGCTCACTGCTGAACTACGGCAATTGGGTAAGTTCTCATTGCCTTCATTGGTACTGCGTGGCTTCCAAAATATGTAAGGAGTTGATGGAGAAAGCATCTGTGTAGTTCACATTACTAGAGAAATTTGTTTATTATACTTTGCACTGAGGTTGTTGCTATTCTTGTACATAGTGTGCCTGGTAAACAGTTTGATTTTTGATTGTCTTTTAAGCTTTTCAGATGACCTACATGAAGCTTTTTATTTTTATTTCTACTGACTAAGATGTTTTCTTATGTTATTTCCTGCTTTGTCACTCTGTAAAAGCATACAAAATTCAGCCCGGCTTGGAGGACTATCACGGGTGCTATGAACCACCTAAGACTTCGTAATAAATGCATTTCCCAGATAGAGACTAAAAATCTTTTGGGGGGCTTGGTGTATCTTACTTCTACCTCGGGGGAGAAATAATGCTGAGGACCTAGCCTATAACAAATGGAAACAAAAAGAAGGAATTACAATGTGATCCAGGGATCGCTTCTTCACCTAGTCATACACTCATTTCCCACCTTTTTGTCCCAGGATTTTGACTGCCTTCTCCATCCTTTATGGTTCTTCATCTGTAAAAAAGATGGTTCTGTGTGGTGTCCAAATGCATTATTTCCCTTTAATGAAATGCCACACGTTCTTCTACACAGTGCAGCAGTGTATGTTCTGAGCTTTGGTGGACTGCCAGCCCCACTTACCATGCAGAAAGGGAGAAAGTGCACAGAAGTACAATCCTTTTCAGGCCTTTCAGTCCCTACAGAATGCATTAACAAGTTTGAAAGCAGCTGTGCTTGATCTGGCTGTAAGGTTGATGGATCCAAAAAAATGTAACCAGCCTTTCCCATGCCATGAGTTTCAGTCTAACTAGATAATTGCAGTTCCTTCTCTAGCTTCCAGTAAGAAAGAAACTAAACAACAAACCAGCAAATTTTAGAAAGCTGTGAAATTAGAGAAAATCAAATGACTGTCAACTGGACTTTCATTACTCTTTATTTATAGTAACATGCACAAAATTGCAAAGAATAAAGTAGAAAACTTGAACTCCCATGAAAGACATTTTGCACTGCACATATTGTTGAGCTGATGTGCAATACCTGTTCATATCGTCTCTTTCTGTAGTTTCCTTGTCATACATCTTAATGTCAGTAACATCTGCAATAGAATTGCAGTCTGGATCAGTGCAGATTATCACCAGTTAATAAAGAGTCAAACCCATGCTTTAGGTAGCACAACCTCTTCAGTTTATTTCGCTGGATAATCTACACATATGTTTTCAATAAAAACTTACATTAAACACAAAAGTTACGTACAGCATGAGATGTGAATGACTTTATTATTGGCATAGCATTCACTTGTCCAATATCAAATCCTACAGCTTGGTCTACTCTTCTGATCTTAGCTCCAAATATTCCTTCTTAGCTAACAGTACTCTAAACAATAATTTGAGCTCTCATTTTGACACAGATCTCGAAAGAGAGGTACTCTTAACTTTATGCGCATCCCTATAATCAATAGGGAAAATATTAAATTATTGAATTCAGAGGATCATTCCTTTAACACTGATTCTCAGAGTGAATGGAGATCATGGGGGAATCTTTCATCTTAACTGTGTAATTTTGTCATGTCATAAAAAAGACCAAAATTTCAGTAATTTCAACCGGAAGTTTTTGGATGCACTGCTGACTCAGTAACCGCGAACTGTAGTTTTCAAAATGATCTCAAGGACGTCCAGAAATCACAACAGAAGAAAAGGAAACCATATTCCCCAGCCCCAGAAGCGATTTTGAAAATATAATTCTGGTTATTAGTGCATCTTACTAACCGTACAAAACTTCTGCCTTATCTTTGTTACCGCAAGAAATACCTTTTCTGAGAGTACTGTTTCTGAAGGTGATACTCATCCTTGGCTGATTGCCTTTGAGACGGTGGCACTTTCCTTTTTGTGGAAATACTTTAAAGCTTTGAATACTGAGCTTCCGAAGGCCTCTAGGGGTGAGCCAACAGGCAGCCGTCTCGGGCCCCAAGACCTACAGGGTGCAAACTGGATAAATTAAGCAGCGCTACACTGGATAAATTAAGCAGCGGTACACTCGGTGGGTCGGCGCGGCGGCGGCAGCACCGGCGACGAGCGCCGGGGCGGGCCCGAGGCGGGGGCGGAGGGTCGCTGCACAGAGGGGAACCTCCAGCCCCAGCCGGAACCAGGAAGTCCGCGGTAGCCAATCAGGCGCGGAGGGGGCGTGGCCCGGAGCCGCGCGGGGATTTAAAGGCGGTGAGAGCAGACACTGGGTCGGTGGTGGTTACGGCCTGTCTGGGGTGTGGTGTGACGGGTGAGGGCAAGGGAGGAGCGGGCAGGCCGGTCTGACTGGAAAGAAAACAGCCGGGATGGTCTCCACTCGGTCTGCAGCTGTGCTCAAATGGGATAAAGTGACCCAAACTGACCTGCTGCGGAGACGTGCAGCTGTCCAGGTGAGAGGCTGTATGGAATGTCTGTCACCCCTGCAGGAGGACAGCAAAGGCAGTTCCTGTGTGCAATCTGAACAGGTCAATGATCTGCTTGGCCTGGTGGCTGGGCTTAAGGGGGGAGTGGAAAGACTGAGGTCCATTTGAGAATGTGAAAAGGAAATGGATTGGTGGAGCCACACCCTGCCATCCTTAGGGAAAAAGGAGCAGGTGGAGGCTCCACAAGAGGTAGAGGATCCCCTGCCCTCTTGTCCCCAGGTGGAAGGAGGGGAAGTAGGAGAGGATGAGAGGGAGTGGAAGCAGGTACCTGCTTGGGGCAGCAGGAGAGTCCCCTCCGGGCCTCCCTTGCCTTCCCAGGTGCCT
>VXAK01015276.1:5060-15988 GCA_013399435.1 Arenaria interpres
AGAGACATGGTTTAGTGATGGTTTTGATCAGAGTGAGGTTGATGGTTGGACTGGATGATCTGAAAGGTCCCTTCCAACCTGGCCAATTCTATGATTCTATGATATATTCGTAAACCTATTAACAGAGAAGGAGCTGCTCCAAGTTAATGCAGTGGCTACCTAATAAAAACCCCACACAATCCTATCCCACCCCAAGACAGAAAAAAGCATCAGACTCATTTTCCAGTGAAATCAAATTATCCCATATCCCATTCAAGGCAGCTACAATTCCTCGCCTGACACAGGATCCCTTGTTAAGCTGCAGTAATTATACTCCGTCGCGGTTCTGAGCTAGGTGAAAATGTGCTTCTACGAGTAGAAGAGTTGCTCAAGAATAAATGTCACATGCCTTTATGCATAGCCTCAGACTTCGCTAGAAGAGGAGTTTTTGTTAGAAAATATTGCCCCACTTAAGATTTTTCACTCTAGTTTATGGTGCATTTTTATGAGTTCTGGAGGAAAGCGAGTTCTGGAAGCGCATGATGAGAAAATAACTTTGAATGCCCTATGCTATGTATTTATATCTCCTCATCTTACCCTGCGCATGTAGTCCTGTCAGATAAGAAATTAGTATTAAGTCTATTCTATAGGACCTTGGAACACACACAGATGAGCAGGATGACTTGTGCAAGGACATGGGACATGCCTGATAGAATTTGGAATAAAAGTTCATTCTTTTTTTGTCAGTATGTTAACCGTGATATCACTGCTCTACCTAGAATGGGGGCGTTTATTTATATGGACCTTCAAACATCCACAGTTGCATTCCCTAGAAAAAATAAGAATAATTTACTCGGCTGAACAAGCTGAAGACTTGTTACACTCCAAGTCTTACGAGTGAAGCGGAACACACCGTATATGTGAAATTAAGCATTCATTGACGTTCCGAGCAGCATCCAACACCGTGTTACTCTTAGCCCAGTTGCAATACTACTACTCTTCGTAGCGTACTAGTGCGGTTAAAATACTTACACAGAGAAATTTTCCTTCTCTGGTGGTGTGCTGCCTTTTCCAGCATCCCTCTGGGTGCCCATGTGGTCCGGCAGGGAGGTTGCAGAGGGTGTCACAGACAGACCAGCACCCCAGGTTCTTCCCCAGGAGAAGGCTGCTGCTGGGGTGGAGGTCCTTTCCTCCTTGGTCTTGGGCGCTGCCTGCTTTTATTTTTATATATTCTTTGAATGCACTCTGTGTACGTGAACTTGCTCTTCATCGGTTCTCAGGTGTTCAGTTATCTGTTCTTTTTTCGTATCGAAACTGGTTTAACAAGATTATCCTCCTGTAATGGCCACTGTGTTTTGTCTTCATAGCCTGGGTCCTCTGGTGCCACCCCATTTTTGGTTCTTGTACCTGCCCTTTTGTTCTTGGATAGCAGATAACACGGTCAACAAGAAATAACCACATGTTGTCACAATAAACTAAAGCCAACCTAAACCCAACCTGACCACTAGAAAATTGCTATCGCTGCTAAAATTAGACAAAATTGGCTTAGGCCAACGTAGCCCAGACAAGTCCTGGGATCCTGCCCTGTCAAGCTGGTGCAAATCCTGCAGCCTTTCACTTGTAATGGCAAAAATGGTATTTACTGAATCCTCTCTCCTAGGGAGGGCTCAGCTCTAGACAAGGCATTCTGTGATTGTCCTTTGCAAACCCACCTGAACGTTACTTGTGATCTCTTCTTTTCACCTGATGTTAAAAACTGGCATAACCAGAATGCTTATGTAAATTAATCACATATTGATACTGAGGCAGCATTTTCCGTGTCCCTAAAATGGTTTAAAGATGGAATTTATGAGACCAAGTTTATGCCAGCTTTTCTTTTTCCCATTACTGTAGCTGCATCGTTCCACAGCGTTTAGATTTTTCCAAGCTGCTGTTCACGATGATGCTAGTTCTTTCTGATATTCTACTTATCTTTTCCTTTTGAAACATAAAAATCTTCTGGGTCAGTCAGGAAGGACGAAACAAAAGCTCTAGTGTTTGGTTTTTTTTTCTTTCCCTTCACTTTTGTAACTTATTTCCAGCGTGACTGTGTATTCCGCAGAATATATGACTTCTCTTTCTAAACCATTTTGTGAGCTCTGGATGATAACCACTGCGTGATGGTGTAATGCTGCTGCGTAACGCTGTGTGTATTCTGCCACTATTGTTTTTTCCTCTGGGATTTAGTTTATTCCTTTGGCGTAGTCTCAGTTAGGGGAAGCTTAAGGTGAACATAAAAGTCCCATATTAAATATAGAGAATTATTAGATATTAATGGAAATAAGTTGAAGAATAAACATATTTAAAATCGCATAGAGATGTCCTCAACTTGAGATAAAGAATTTTTTTACAGTGAGGACAATCAATCGCTGGAACGACCTCCCCAGGGATGCGGTAGAGTCCCCATCGCTGGAGGTTTCCAAGATGTGAGCGGACAGGGTGCTAGATCATCTCATTTAGGCTCCCTTTCCCACCAAAGGTTGGACCAGATGATCTGTGGAGGCTGCTTCCAACCCGGGCTCTTCTATGGTTCTGTGATTATTGTTTGACTGGAGCGCAGGGAAAAAGAATTATTTCCTAATATTTTCTTTGGCAGTAAATACTGGGGGTATTTTAACCCAATTTTTGTTGTGATTACTGCAGAATGAAAAAGCCCCATTTTGGTTTTGCTCTTTAACTGAAATACCTTACAAGAATGGACAAGATCCATATGCTGAAGTTTCAAAACCTTAGCCTTGCCTTCGGTAGATGAATTAGCTCTTCAGGGACATCTGAGTCTTGGGCCAAGAGCTCTCTAATGACCTCTACATTCCTGAACTTTCTAAGGTAAAACAAATGAAAACAAAAAGAGTCAAAATGCTTAATTTCCAGAAAGAAATGCACCAGGAGATAAATCATCCTCTCTCACCTCCAGTCTCTCCATGCTCTAAAAATGTAGAAGTCACATTTTAGTAAATAGGTAATTATTCAGTTACTGGGGCAGGGTTTGGGAATTTTTTACCACCACTGTTCCCAGGGTATTTCATTTCTCTTCAGCGGGTATCAAAGAGTAGCAAAAGCACTGGGGACTTGAGTTGGCTGAGAAGACATGCAGGGTTTTGGAGGCACTTTGGGTTTTGGAGGTTTGCACCACTGCGGCGACTGCGCTCACGTCAGTAGAAACTGATGTAAACGGAGTATATTGTGTGTGATTTACCCTCTTACTGTGCTGTAAACGGGAGCGGGGAAGAGGGAGGGAAGCGGGGGAAATCACACGAGGGAAAAAGAAGCTTTTATGTCAGTGGGGAGCAAACGGGCTGCTGAAGCTCTGCCACGTTTTCGCTTTTGAGTTTCACTTCCAGGGAGAGACCTCGCTCCCAGTGATAAAAAAAAAAAAGTCTAAAGCAAACAGCTACATGCCCCGTCAGGGGGAGACCCCGAGCTGCAGTACGTGGCTGTTGTCCAGAATCACAGAATATTCATGGTTGGAAGGGACCTTTGAGATCATGGAGTCCAACCACAAAAAAAACCACCAAACAAAAACCCCAAACCAAACCAAAACTAAAACAAACCCAAAAACCACACACCCCACACCCACCCACAGACGGACAAAACCCAACCATCTCGGGCATCAGGGCATGGCCTGAAGTGCCATGTCTACACGTTTCTTAAATGCCTCCAGAGGAGCCACGCAACCAGAAGAGCACGGTGACCTGCAGAATCGCATAAAATTTGCATCACATTCTGCAGAGACTTCTGTGGCTTTTAGGGGTTTTTTTGGTTGTGTTGGTTTTTGGTTTGTTTTTTTTTTAAATGTTATCTGCAGCACGTAATTCAGAATTGGTTGCCTGCTTGTTTTATTAAATAGGTTTGTAAGACTGTGAGAGTTAAAAGTGCTGCGGAAAGCTTGCTGGGACATTGGAATAAGTAGTATTCAGGCATTAAATTAAGAGATCCCTGCCGCTTTTGAAGGTAATCAGAATATATCACAGAGTCTTCCCCCAGTAGTATGACAGGAAATGTTAAACCAGATGTGCATTTTTGCAGATAAGGCTCTTTTCTTGACAAACTGGAATAGACACACAAGCCATCTGTTTTTCGCCACTTCCTACGTGAGTGAGAGGGTTGGGTATAGTGCTTGGTGAGGAGAAAGTAATTCATAGAATCATAGAGTTGTCCAGGTTGGAAGGGACTTTTCAGATCATCTAGTCCAACCATCAACCGAACTCTGATAAAAAACCATCACTAAACCATGTCTCTAAGCACTAGGTCAACCTGGCTTTTGAATCCCTCCAGGGATGGGGCCTCAGGGCAGCCCAGTCCAAGGCTTAAGAACCCTTTCCCTGGAAACATTTTTCTTAATCTCCAATCTGAACCTCCCCTGGTGCAAGGAAGAGAAATCCTGCCAGCAACTCCAGAACAAGGCAAAAGGCTAGATACTGACCCAACAAGCAGCCCTGCAGCTGGAGGAAACGTCCTGCATGGATGGAATGGACACAGGGGTGCAATGGTTGGATGCTCAGGTTTGTACAGGTTTGGGTTGGAGGAGATCACCCTGGCTCAGTTGGAAGGTCCTGGAGGATGGGTGGCAAGAAGGTGTCCTTTTTAGTAGTCGCTGTCATGAGCTGGTTTTGAGAGGTTGAATCACATAAAGGAAGAAGATGAGTTTGGAAAAGCCATTTGCTTCCCCGTGATGGCGGTGCCCACCACAGGCAGCAAAACCAAATACCTCCTGCTTAAAACTTGGCACGGACTCATTACAAAAACAAACACAGAAAATCTAGGAGTTTGCTGGTGCTGAGAACTGGGTCTGAACATACTTGAGTTAGGTGTGCTGGTTAGCCTGCGCAGATTCTTGACTGGTTCCTGATGCACAAACATCTCCTGGGCTTTGGGCACCTCTTGCTAGGGGCATTCCTCTTCCTCTCTGCCACCAAGCCTGTCACCTCTGTTTCTCATGAAGTAAGGCTCAATGCCACTGTCTCTCACTGCAGTCCCCTCCAGTTCTTGGTGTTGTAGGTGGAGGTGGTTGCTGATTAAATCTTGACCTTCATGCTCCAAAGTAGCCAACGGCTCATTGCTACTGGTATTTTCATGACTGGCTTCATGCAATCTTAGTTCTCTTGGGGCTTTTGGCATTCCCATATCATACCATCCTGTAGGTGGCTGGCCCCCATTAGAACATACTGGTATGGAAGGACAGGGAGATGGATCTGAAGTTATTGGCTTGAAATTACGTGAATTAGAACTGGGGTGAATTCATAGGTTTACTTCAAAACGAAAGGGTACAAAAGTATCTATCTTTTTTTGTTATTACGGCTTTCTCCCAGGATGACTCATCTCTGAGGAAACACCCTGTGTTTTTGTTTGTTCTGTTGCTGCCAGCTGTTGGTTGCCCTTTCTCCAGGTTGCCCTTTCTCCAGGTTGCCCTTTCTCCAGGCATTGCTGCTGAGGAGACTCACTGGTTCCAGCCCGTACCGGTGAGCCTCAGGGAGTGCCTTTCTTTCTCTCTTTCCTCCTTTGCCCTCACTCCCCCTTGCTCAGCTATTTTGCCTCCAAAACAAATGAATTGAGATGATGGGTGCAGGAGGAACATGTTTCTTTACCCTGGGCACACCTATTGCTCTCCCTACCCCGTCTTCATCGCTCGCTTGGCTCAGTTTCTGCCTCTTGTAAGGCTGTTTGAACTGCTCTTGCAGGAGTGACTGCACTCCATGTAAGCAGTCTTGAACTGGCTGGGTTAATCCAGGACCCACCTCGAGGGCTGTGTCCAGTTTTGGGCCCCTTGCCACAAAAAAGACCTTGAGGGGCTGGAGCGGGTCCAGAGAAGAGCAACAAAGATGGTGAGGGGTCTGGAGCACAAGTCTTGTGAGGAGAGGCTGAGGGAGCTGGGGGTGTTCAGCCTGGAGAAAAGGAGGCTGAGGGGAGACCTTCTGGCTCTCTCCAACTCCCTGAAAGGAGGGTGTAGCCAGGGGGGGTCGGTCTCTTCTCCCAAGTCCCAGGCGATGGGACAAGAGGAAATGGCCTCAAGTTGCCCCAGGGGAGGTTCAGATTGGAGATTGGGAGAAATGTTTCCATGGAAAGGGTTATTGCACATTGGACTGGGCTGCCCAGGGCAGTGGTTGAGGCCCCATCCCTGGAGGGATTTAAAATCTGGGTTGACCTAGTGCTTAGAGACATGGTTTAGTGATGGTTTTGATCAGAGTGAGGTTAGTGGTTGGACTCGATGATCCAAAAGGTCCCTTCCAACCTGGCCAATTCTATCATCCTATGATTCTAAATTGTTCAGCAGCCATAAAAGGAGATGGTAGAGGAAGGTAACTATTTGTGCGGTACTAAATGAGTTTCATGCTTCTGCAACTTTAATTCTGCTGTCAATAGCCAGGTTAATGTCTAGGTAAGAGACATCCCTAGAGCAGTCCTTCCATGCACAATAGGCCTTGTGGTGTAAGAGATTATATTGTTGTCACAGGACTCCAGTCCCAACTCCGGTAACAGTGTGCCACAACTATTTTAAGTGTAAAAAAAAAAATACCACTGGAAATGGGCTGTGGGCTGTGGGCTGTGGTGGTGGTGGCGAACACAGGAGGAACAAACCCCCTTGTTTTGGAAAGAGCAGCAATAATTGTGTGTGGATCACTGGAAGTTGCTTTTGCAATGACGTTATCCTCTTCTTGGAGGGGTGTGAAATGCCTTAATGGACATTCAGTGGGTTCACGACCACACTCGCCTATACGATGCTGACACAGGCAAGGTGAAGCAGTCAGGATTTAAGGAAAAGGAATAAGAATGAAGGAGAAGAGGCAAGATACGTTAGACAGGAGAGTTGTGAAGGGATTTTTCAGCGTTAGGGCAGCTAGAAGCCAAATAATAAAGTGGGCATGTATTTGCCGCTAGGGGTGTTGCATTATCCTTCGTTTATTAAGTGCTTTACATCCCATTAAAAGTTCTTTCAAAGCTATTATTCCGAAGAACCTGATTTCTCTGGGACGTGCTTCTTGCCCTCAGGAATAAACTAGGATAAGCACAAGTTGGTCACCGGTGTTACTGTGTCAGTTTGGAGATAACGCTTTTAAAGTGAAGCAAACACCCTGAAATAATCACCCTGACCGAAGCTGCCGCTTGGGTACCTCCACCAAACCACACCTACGCCACAAACTTTTGCCCTCAGAGCTGTAATAGCTGTAGACATCATTTATGGCCGGTGTATGATTGTTGACTAACTCCCTCGGAAAAACACGTTTTTTCCGTGTGCTGTGTGCAACCTCAAAGTGAGGTTTTCCCATCGTTGAAAAAGGAGCAGAGGTAAAAAGCACGATTTCTAGCATCCGCCTTGTGCCGGGGCCCGTCCCTTCCGTGCAGTGGGTGCACCTCTAAAGAATCATAGAATCGTTTGGGTTGGAAGGGACCTTTACAGGTCATCTAGTCCAACCCCCCCTGCAATGAATAGGGACATCTTCAACTAGATCAAGTTCCTCAGAGCCCCGTCCAACCTGACCTTGAATGTTTCCAGGGATGGAGTATCTCCCACCTCTCTGGGCAACCCATTCCAGTGTTTCATATAAAAATTTCTCCTTTATATCTAGTCTAAATCTTCCTTCTTTTGGTTTAAAGCCATCTTACCCCTTGTCCTATGGCAACAGGCCCTGCTAAAAAGTTTGTCCCCATCTTTCCTGTAGCCCCTCTTTAAGTACCGGAAGGCTGCTATAAGGTCTCCCCGGAGCTTTGTCTTCTCCAGGCTGAACAAGCCCACCCCTCTCAGCCTGTCCTCACAGGAGCGGAGCTCCATCCCTCTGATCATCTTTGTGGCCCTCCACCGCTCCAACAGGTCCATGTCCTTCCTGTGTTGAGGACTCCAGGGCTAGACACAGGTGGGGTCTCACCAGAGCTGAGTAGAGGGGTGGAATCACCTCCCTCGACCTGCTGGCCACGCTGCTTTCGATGCAGCCCAGCTCTTACAGCTCTGAGGGCAAAAAGTGTGTGGTGTAGTTGTGGTTTCATGGAGTTATCCAAGCTGCAGCTTCTATCAGGGGAATTATTTCAGGATGTTTGCTTAACTTTAAAACGTATGGCTCCTCACGAGCTCTGATGCCTGGGTTCATGTGATCATTCCCCTGGACTGGGCACTGGTGAGGCCCTACCTCGAGGGCTGTGTCCAGTTTTGGGCTCCCTACCATAAAAAAGACATCGAGGGGCTGGAGCGGGTCCAGAGAAGAGCAACAAAGATGGTGAGGGGTCTGGAGCACACAAGTCTTATGAGGAGAGGCTGAGGGAGCTGGGGGTGTTCAGCCTGGAGAAAAGGAGGCTGAGGGGAGACCTTCTGGCTCTCTCCAACTCCCTGAAAGGAGGGTGTAGCCAGGGGGGGTCGGTCTCTTCTCCCAAGGAACAGGCGACGGGACAAGANCAGCTTAGAAGATTCTGTGATTCATGTGTGGAGTGACAAGGAAACGGAGAGATCTGACACTCTCATCCAAAAGAGAAGTTTTTTCCTTGGAAATCTACCCACACCGACACCTCTACCCTACGGTTGCAACAGAAAGGGTGTAGAAATGGGGTAGAAAGGGCTTTCTACTTCGTTTTATGCTGCCTCGACGGACTTTAGGGGCACCTCCTCCTAGTGCTCCTCCTCCTTCTGTGCCGAAGCACCCCGTTATCAGCCGGTACGCCCAACTGCTCACCTCTCGGCCTGTCTCCCCACGCAGACGTCAGCCCTGTCCGGTTTCTGTTCCTTCTCCACTCCTTTGGAATCAGGAAACGCAGTAATTTGCTGACTCGGGGCAGGGAGGTAGCTTTCGGGGGTGTTTTCCTCTGCGGGAGAAGGGAACGCCCGGCTGCAGGCTGGCGACCGGCTTCCAAGCTGCCTTCTTTCGGTTTTACAGCTCAGTTTAGAAAATAAAACCACGCCGGTTTTGTTTTCTCTCCGGCGACTGGTTTCACAAACACTCCCGTGCCTTGCAAAGAGGTAGCAAAGGCCGTTTGTTGTGCCAGCGTTTAGGTGAGAGTCCCTTCCCCAGCCAAAAATTGGTGGTTTTCACTTTCTGTGCCAGAATTGAGGTGGGCTGGTCCTTGGTTTCTCCGCCCCGAAGTGAAACACCCCAAAATAACAGTGATGGGGAGTTTGGAATTACATGAGGCCCCACCTCGAGGGCTGTGTCCAGTTTTGGGCCCCTTGCCACAAAAAAAGACCTTGAGGGGCTGGAGCGGGTCCAGAGAAGGGCAAGGGAGCTGGTGAGGGGTCTGGAGCACAAGTCTTGTGAGGAGAGGCTGAGGGAGCTGGGGGTGTTCAGCCTGGAGAAAAGGAGGCTGAGGGGAGACCTTCTGGCTCTCTCCAACTCCCTGAAAGGAGGGTGTAGCCAGGGGGGGTCAGTCTCTTCTCCCAAGTCCCAGGTGATGGGACAAGAGGAAATGGCCTCAAGTTGCCCCAGGGGAGGTTCAGATTGGAGATGAGGAGAAATGTTTCCAGGGAAAGGGTTATTGCACATTGGACTGGGCTGCCCAGGGCAGTGGTTGAGGCCCCATCCCTGGAGGGATTGAAAAGCCGGGTTGACCTAGTGCTTAGAGACATGGTTTAGTGATGGTTTTGATCAGAGTGAGGTTGATGGTTGGACTCGATGATCTGAAAGGTCCCTTCCAACCTGGACAATTCTATGATTCTATGAAATGCCAGACCCTTTAGTCCCCATCAGCCACCCATTCCTCCCAACGTTTATATTCCTTTTGCCTGAATAAGAACCGCAAAATCCCACCCGTGGACTTTGATTTCTTTAGGTCACTTGGGGAACAACATTACACGTGCAGTTTTTCCCACCTTGTATCGATGCGGTTCCAAAACAGCAACCGGGGCTGTACTTTTGACAGCTTTTATTATTTTTTAAATTTTTTTTCAGCAGCTTTCCCCCGTTGTTTTGACGCGCCCCGCTTGGAGCGGAGTCATAAAACCACCCACGCTGAGTTCAGCCCCACTTTGTTTCTCCGGCCCCTGAACAGGGAGCAGGATAATTGAGGTGGGATCTCAGCGCGGCAGAGATTCAGGTTTCTACGAGAAGGATGTGCAAGACGGTTGGACTTGATGCCAGAGGAAAAAAAACCACAACATTAAAACTGTGGTTCACTGAAAAGTGAATTACTGAACGATGTCTCGTAAAGTATTAATCATCGTTGGCTGATTGATCCGCTTTTCCTGGCGGGAAATGATGAATTAGGAGCCTGGAGCATCTCTTTTATGAGGAAAGGCTGAGGGACTTGGGTCTTTTTCGTCTGGAGAAGAGAAGGCCGAGGGGGGATCTGATCAACGCCTATAAATACTTCAAGGGTGGGGGTCAGGAGGATGGGGCCAGTCTTTTTTCAGTGGTGCCCAGGGACAGGACAAGACGGAACGGGCACAAACTTGAATGTGAGAAGTTCCACCTAAACATGAGGAGGAACTTCTTCACTTTGAGGGTGGCAGAGCCCTGGGAGAGGCTGCCCAGGGAGGTGGTGGAGTCTCCTTCTCTGGAGACATTCAAACCCCACCTGGACACGTTCCTGTGGGACCTGCTCTGGGTGGACCTGCTCTGGCAGGGGGTTGGAGGAGATGTTCTCCAGAGGTCCCTTCCAACCCCATGTGACTCTTATGAACGTTACAGCGGGAGAAACCTTCGCTCCCGAGGTTTTCCTTCCACCAGGGAGGACTCGAAGCAGCGGCTCCTTTCCTGTGAGAAGGAAGGAGTTGTCCTGGGAGTCCACGGGCGACAGTAGGGTGACAATTCTAGGGCTCTACCACCGAGGCGGGGTCGAACGCTGCTTTTCCGCCGACGCCGAAGACGCTGCTACGTCGTTTATTTTCCTTTTTTTTTCCCTTTTTTTTTTTTTATTTGTTAACAAAAATGGCATTTACGGTCCATGTTGCGTGAGGAGGAGGAGGAGGAGGAGGTTTCTGGGTGTGCTGCGCG
>VXAK01015278.1:0-46934 GCA_013399435.1 Arenaria interpres
GTTTGGTTTGTTGTTTTTTTAAACACTATGAAGTTCCAGCCATGAAGAGGTGCACTGTTCTAAGAAAATATTCAAAATTTGCAGCCAACCTTGAGGAGCCAGAAATACTTACTAGAAATAATGCAATTATAAAAGTTTTTTGGAAGTTAAAGACTGCAGTTGCTTACTGGAAGTTCACCTGTGCCTGAATACACTGACAAATTCCCTTGCCCTTCTCCTTTCTAGATGGGATCTGGGCTGACTGACAACTGTCAAGTGCTGATACTGTCAACTATAAAGGTGATTGTAGGGCATCAAGTAGAATCAAAAAGTAGAAACATTAATACATGTTCTTAGTGGAACTGCAACCCTTAGTTCAGCACTACTTTCTACCTTCAGGATCCTTAATACTTATGCCAATCAGTAATGGGGTATTTGTTCCAACTTTTCATTCAAGTATCACAGATTTCCATAAGCCCAAAAAGGGCTTTTTTTTTTTTTTTCCCTTCCTGTCCAGTTGTGGGCCAAATAATGCCCCTGTGAAATAAATATTGAAAAAGTTTACATAACACCTTAAAACTCTTCTCTGTATTGAGCCTTCTGAAGTTCTTCACAGGAGCAAGAGTGAACGGATTTACAAACATTCAAAGGTCTCAGCAACTTTTGCACCTTTTCTCAAGAAATTTCAGAGGGTGGCAGTAAGAAACAATGCACTGACTTCTTCATTTTCACCCTTCTTCCCATGGACTTCCATCCCCAGGGCTGAGGGTTGTTGGGAAAAGGAGAAACAACACAACTAGTGCTTCGTAATACTTGATCAGACAGCTGGCCTTGTGGTAGATTTTACCCAGGAAAAAAAGGACCCATTTATTTTCTATGGACTTCACCTTGTTATCGGTGAAAGCTGCAAGCATTCAGCTCCTCACAGTATTTCTTCATATATCCTGTTGATACTGACATGTTTACTGGTGAAATAGATTCAGACTGGTCAATGACCTAGAAATTATTTGTAATTTAGTAGAAAGATAAAGTGCGTAATGTCGTGAGACACACCAAGATGGCAGATTGTGCATTCAACTATGAGGAGTTTGCTGAAAGTATAACTGGACAGATAAAATTACATAGCTGTTTACTTCTGAAGTAGATTAAAACAGGTCCGCAATTGTACAATTTTGACTATCAATGTGTCTCCTGTTCTGCAGATCTTGTTCCACAGAAGGATTTTTACTGAGTAAGGTTAAGTTCCCTCCAGAAGCAATGTCTTACAGCTTACAGTCCATGTTACAGTTTCAAGAGTGTACCTCATCACTACAAATCTCATTTCTGAAATTATTTCAGCTGATTGGAGTTATGTAATGATTCCTCTTAAATTTATAGTTTATGTCATCTTATAAATTTCCTGAGGTCTTTAGGGTGCTCAAAGAGTGAGTAGACAATTTTCTGCAAGTATATTTTAAGTCCTGTATTACCCTATTCTGATCATGTTCAAAGCTGCTTCCATAGCAACACCTAAAAATATTATTCATTTCTAAAAATAAGGAAGTCCTTTAGTCACTAAACACATGTAATTCTCCTTTTGTGACAAACAATGTAGTCACCTCTCTTATAAGAGCTAAACTTTTGAAACCTTGTCATCAATTTTGAAGAGATTTAAGTAACTTCCCAGACAGTTTCACTCACAAAACTGTCCTTGAGCAGTGATAAGAATCTTTTAATTCTGGCAAAATATCCCCTCTCTAGTAACATGGGCCTGTAAGTAATTACACAGATGAGTTCATCTAAATTAAGAGATGAATGCTCTTCCTATTGAAGTCAGTGATATGTCTCCACACCCAAACCAAATGGAATGGGAAGAAGAGATGGGGCATGAAACGCATGCAAATAACAGCCCAGTTGTTTGCAGTGAAGGTAGTATAGATCAGACCGATTGGATTAAAAATTTTAACTCTTTCACAAGAACCACAGAGGACTAGCAGATCTGTGAGTTGGACACAGGGAGAGGTGTAGTCCATGCAAGTATTAGTTATGGGATCTCAGCTCAGGGATTTCCATTAACATTTTCTATTCTAATAATAAAGTACATTGTTCACTCTTCAACATGTATTATTTTGCAGCTGAGATGCAGTCCTACAACAGGTGACTGGGAGAAGACAATTGTACTTGAAGTTTTCATCTCACTTCAGAGTTTAAATGCCCTTGGAGCAAGGAGGCTGGAGCAGGTGACCTCCAGAGGGACTTTTCAATCCAAACTATTCCTTTATTCTAACTTCATTACTTCTCCAAAGCCCAGAGATGAATGGAATTGTTGTGGAAATAAGTATCACCGTTTAGAGGTTTTCAGAAAGGAGCTCCTGATATGCAACTGAGTCCTACATTATTCAAGGCTGATAGGTCCTCCACTGGTTTTGTAAAGGGAAAGAGTATGGGCATGCTCTGGGGATTAAAATCATAGCTCAAATGGATCGGTCTTTAAATACAAGCAAGTTAACTGAAAACAATCATGATAAAGGTTCTCCAGTTTTGCTATCCTCAGTCCAGAGATATCCAACTCACCATTTACTAAAGAGACACTACAGCTAGTCTTGCAAACCTCTGTAGAGTTATCTGTAGGCTTGTTCTTTCCTCCTCATGAAGGATTTTGATTTAATGGTCTTGATCTGGGAGGGTGGTGATGTATCAGGTGATCTCTTAAGTTTCCTAATTCTCTTACGTAGAGAATTTATTAAAGGGAACTAAGCACAGAAATGACAATCAAATGTTTTACAGCTCCTGACTTAGGAGAATTCACTCATGTAAAAGGACGTGCTGTTAGAATGAATATAATAATGTAGTGTAAGGTCAAGAAATGCTTTCTGAAAGAAAGATCTCTTACACTACTGAACAGTCTTTAACAGGAAATTTATGAGTCTCATGGATTTGAGAAACTGAAGCCTGCTAACCTTGGAAAATTGCTCTTGGCACTTGTGGTGTTAACACAATGGCCTGGCAATATTTTCTGCAGAGATATGTACTTTATGTTATGGCAGAGTAATAGGAATGCTTTTTATGAACATGAGATGATGATGTGTAGTGGCCCTTAGTGACCAAGATATGAGAATTCCACTTCGGAATAAAGTGGATTTAGAACAGAAATAGTGTGTTTGATTACTCACTCTCTTCAAGAAAAAGAATTATGTTTTCAGGACAACTCAGACTTGAAGGACAGACTGATCCATTTTCTATTAGGACTTTTAAAAAGGTACAGAATTTCAAGTTATCATCAAAACTAAGAAGCAGTACGAGAGGTTTTGTCTCCCATGGCAGTGCATGTTGAAATGTAGCGCCCTCAGATTCCCTGAAATTCAGTCCAATCGATCACTATAGTATTAAGTTCCTCTTATGAATCGTCTCTGCCTTTTCACATCTATTATAATACCCTGTCTCTCATGTCCCTCTTCTCTAGAGTAATATCCCTCCATGTCTTGTGTTTTCTCAGGCTTCCTCACTCCCTTCATGACATCATTGACCCTCAAGCATAACCTACTGACGTTTTTGAGCAGAATGGCAAGAGACAACAGTGCTGGTTCGTCAGCTGGCCAAGGACCCATAGAGATTGTCTCAACTCTTCACCACTGACATGAAAGAAATGACACAGGGGCTATCTGCAATTCCTGCACCGTGTGTCATGCTGATCTTTTTTATGTTGGACTGTAATGTCTTTGAGATTCCAATACTTCGTTGAATTTGTCTGAAATTGGCTACTATTAGGTGAAAATGGATTATAATATACACAGCAAACAACATGATTGCATATCCCATATTTCTTCATAAAACTAAGTCATCCCCTGCCCACACAAAAATAGGCACACACTTATTTATTTTCCAGTAAGATTTCTCCAACACACAGCTGTCTAGTAAGAAGTAGGTTAATAGTAAGTTGTGATTACTTTTTCAAACTGGTTTTAAAAATGTTCATCTTCCTCTTCTGGGCTAAAATATCCCATTAATTTTGTAATCTTACTCTCTCTACTAATTTCTCCCAGTGCCATCTCCAGCTTCCCTTTACTTCATCCATCTGCTATGTCTTAAAAGGGCTTTATGATAAAGGCAGTTATTCTTTACATCTCTATACAACCTCTGTCCCAGCAGGTCCCCAAAGTGGAAAAGGTCTCAGGCTGATACCTCAGTATTACAACAAGATCCTGTGTATAATTTCTAAGAGCATTAGACTCTGAGAATTTGTCAGTGGTGGTTCATGAAGCAATTCATGTAGAGGAAGTGTGATGGTTGTTTTCTTTTTAATTGGCTGTCTCCTCTTGTGTTTTGCTTTTTTTTTTCCCCCAAAGTAAACAAACCTATCCTGGCACCTCTAAGTGTAAGGCAGTTTTACTTGAAAGCACGGAGCATAGTGTTACTGTGCTTCACAGACACTCTCTTGTTATAACCCTTATATTGATCATGAGCCAGGCTAGGAAGCAGGGAGTAAACATTTCCACCATGCTTGGAGACACGATGTTCAGAAAGCTTTGTTTGGCATGTTTTTATAGATTTGTGGAACAGTCAGTCCTACTACAATGCTGTTGTCAGTTATCGATATTACCATTTAATACACTTCACTAATAAGTGGAACTGCAACCTTAATCACCACTAGACAAACAAACCACCAAAAAAAGAGAGGAAATGAGCTGACTGGAATGTGAATTCTCTTAATTGGGCTTACCATTCATCTCATGGGGTAACTAACATTCAAAGGTCTGTAATAGTGTGTGAATGAAATATTAGAAAGTTGAGCAGATGGATCAATGTTAGGTAGACAGAACAGAAAGGAAATATATACATACTATGTGCAGAAAGTTTGTGCAGATTTTTAAATAGTGGATTTGATAGGTGAACTGTTAGCACTGCTGCATGGAAAGAAAGGAGGATTACCAGTTTATAAAACTGAATACTTAAACATGTATACCTACTTTCCCGTTTGCAATGTATTTTCTATGTTCTGGTGCACTCATGTTATATGATGTTCAACTGTGTGTGGCTGCATTTCATCACATGAAAGTGGTGGATGAAGTGGATGAAGTGGTGCTCATTTGTGAGATGTATTACTCTGTCGTGTGTTAACAACACTGCAGTGGTGAATGGGGCTTGCCAGACATTTTCAGCTGGAACCACTCTTGATAAGGACTGCTTTCTGTGGAAAATGGTGATTTTATCAACTAACGAAGCAGCTCTCAATCAAAGTAATTTATCTAAATGTTCTTGATTTGTTCCGGATGTTATATTTCAATTTTACTCACATCTCAATTTTCTCTATAGAAAATTCTTGTGTGACAAACTGCATACATCAATGTATAAATCACAAAGAGACTCCTATGAATCATATTCCCCCTTATCATGAGTCAGAAAGCAAATTTTGTCCAATGAAGATTTATGATTCTTTAAGTTCTGGGTTATGTAACAACTTTTCTGTTTTTTAAATCCCATAGTCTCAGAAAGATGTCAGTGAATATTTTGTGGGAGTTAGAGTGCTGCAGTGGATGAGTTGTTTGACCAATTGGACTGGACTTTAGATCCATTTTCTTCACACAGTGAAGACCGAATCTTAGTCTATGTTGGGAAACTCAGAGAAATGAAAGCTCAGGGAGTCAAGTCCAGACAAATTCTTAATGAATACCTTAAATATAGCCACATGGTTCAGTGTATTAGAGTGAAATGCTGGCTAGCTAGTGACAGAAGGGCTGGTCCTTGGTAGAGTGGCTGATAACACCAAAATGATCTGAGAACCAGTTCCAACAAGGTGGGTTTCCAAAATCTTTGTCTGTTTTTTAAATAGAATAGAATAGAATATTCTATTGTGTCTGTCTAATATTCAGTGTCTGAATAGATGAAAGAGGGGGTTAAGAAACCACCTTAAGGTACAGATTCTTATCACCTCTCATTTCTCTCATATGGTAAACACTAATCACATGAAAATATTTTATGGAAATATTTTTAATAGATCATTGGTCAGATACAGCAATGTAGAAGTGTTTGTGAGTAGGCTTTTCTTGGTGCATTTAACATACGCTACAATAATTCTATAAAATCTTGCAATAATTTTGCAGCACACCAGTTCCGAAATCATCAATGTCTGACACTTAAAACGCTCTGGTACTCTATAATATTACAATTTTTTTCAATACAGTGCATTATGAAATGTCATTTATATTTCGCAGCATTTCAATGTGGATTGCTTTTAAAAAAAAACAAACAAACAAACAAAAGAAAAACCAGTTCCTTCTTGCAAATAAGCTTTTAAAGAAAACAGAAAAGACAGCTACAAATTCAGGAAATCAACAGCAGTTGTATTTGTTGTCATAGTAGAACTAATAGAGTTTTTGACATTTTGATGTATTTTCATTTGTCAGGAAATTTCCATACTTTTGGATAGTGATGGGTTGATAGAGTCTTTTTAACCCCAAATAAGAGAAATGGATTACTACCTCTTTGGTTCAGAAGGACTATAGGGTAATGTTCGAAAAAGATGAAGCTAAAAGTTTAAACTCTGTAAAAGTTTGTTGGAAAAGATCTTCACTTATACTGTACAGCAAACGTCCTGTTTATGCTTGTAAATGTGCTGCAAGCCACCTAGAAGTCTTGCGGAATAGAGTGGCTTCTGTCCATAAACAATATTGTTACCAGTCACAGGTTTTCCTGTACATTGTTGGAACCAATTTTCAGATAGCTTTATCAAGATATGGAATGTGTCGGAATGAAACATAGCAGCTGTGAGGAGAACCTCATAGTTAAAAATGAGTTGAGCATCCTCTTGTTCCTAAACCACATCATTTAGATACCTTTACAATTCTATAAATATACCTGTTGGCCTTCTGTGGCTCCAGATTTATTTTTATTAAACATAACAGAATCACAGGATCGTTGAGGTTGGAAAAGATCTCTGGAGGTCTCTAACCCAACCATGTCAATCAAAGCAGAATCTATTAGGTTAGGTTCTCCAGGGCTGTTTCTAACATGGTTTTACATATCTCTAATGATGGAAACTTCACAATCTCCCTGGGCAACCTGTTCCAGCGTTAGACAGCCATCACAGTAAAGAAGGATTTTTAGGCTTAAGTTGAATTTTCCGTAATTCAATTTGTGCCCATTGCCTCACATCCCAATGTATCTCCTGCCCACTTTAGTTCTAATGATCGGTAGAAGCTTCTTTTTCATAATGTGTTGTTCATGGTCATGACATACTTCTGTCATGCCATAACTCAGCACTAAGATGTTGTGCTTCAGTAGTGTTTTATATGGCATTCCTGCATTAGCCACTGAGGAGAAGTGTCATGAGATAAGTAATTTTTTAAATGAAAAATTTTAAAGTGCCAGTAGGAATTACATCCCTAACAAGCCAGTCAAGTAAATGTAGTTCTACAGTAGCTGCAGTAACATTATCTATTTCTGTTGATTCATAAATGGTAAAGCTCCCCCAAACCTCCCATTTTAAGCCAAATGCAGTGTTAAACTTGACAGCTCTCTCAACCATACTGACCTAACTTGTAGTTCATTTGCCTTCCTGCCCAAGACACACGTGCCTGTGGGCAGAGTTGCAGCATATCTTTCCAATTCATCCATTGCCTTTCTGGAGAGATAATTTTCCACCCATGCCCTAGGATAGCACTGCATTTACTAGCCAGTGTTCACTATATGCTCACTAGCGAGGCTCTGATGCTGCTACCCGCAGTCCTGCTCAGAGTTATTAAATTTTCCCTTCAAAGAAAAAGAAAGCATATTGTTTGCAAGTTCAACAAAATCTGAGGGCAATTTATGTTCACACAGTCAAGGAAAAGTAATATGTTATCCCTATTTGCACGGACATGACAGTTTACTGTTTTTTTTCTGTTCTCTTCTTGTTATATTTTTCCCACAAAACAGTTGAGAAAGATCACAGCAACCACAGACTGGAGTGCTTCGATTTACCAGTTGGCCAAGCCTTGTTACAGGAAAAGAGATGAAACGATAACATTTTCAAAGCCAAAATTTTCCATGTTCCTGAAAACAATGATTTAAGAAAAGAAACACGGACTTTGAAGCATGAGAAAAAAGGTGAAGAAGACAAGAAAAATTGTTGGAACCTTGGAGGCATAGTTCCTGGGGATGACAGAGAGGAAGGAGGTAAGTGTCAGGGCAAAGAGAGTGCCAAGCTGAGCACTGTAAAGTTCCTGTGAGTCAATACATCCACTCTTTTTTCCAAAACCATTCGTTTTCCTGCTATCCATTTTCTAACCCTGCTGAGCACATCTCTTCTTGGACCATGGTCTGTCTTGGGGAAATAAAAGCAATTCAGATAAAAGGATTATTTGGTTCAAGTTAGTGCTTGCCTGACATTCTGGGATACAGCCTTCACCAC
This sequence comes from Arenaria interpres, assembly GCA_013399435.1. NCBI lineage: Eukaryota > Metazoa > Chordata > Aves > Charadriiformes > Scolopacidae > Arenaria > Arenaria interpres. The sequence goes on from VXAK01015278.1 coordinate 8,348, forward strand.
TGCAGCTCCATTGCAAATTTCCCTTTCTCAACAAAACATGGATTTTTTTTTCCATTCCTTTGCTTTTTCTTGTTGACTTGGAGAAGGGGTGGGTAGATGCTCACAATTCCCTAAAATTTAATCTGCTATTAAATTCATTGAAATGCTTTCAGGATCACGGTTTTCTAACTCAACCATTGTAGTGTATTCCTACCCTGTCGTAAAAGCCAAATCTAAACATGAGTTATTTATAAACCCCTTCTTAAACTGCACACAGAAACTCTTGCAAAGAATACTAAAATCCCTGCATAAAATATAAGGAAATTATTGAGTCACGATCACATATACTTTACGTTAAGTTCAGAAATCCCAATCCAGGCTTTGCACATTACCCCATTCACAAATGGTATCTATTTCATTACAGAAGCAGAGTGCGTTCCTGGGTAGTTGCAGGTTTTTTGCAGAGGCCATTTTTATAACTTCTCAAAATATTCAACAAGTCTGCCCACATCCACCTCCAGCATCCACCTCCTTTCCATCTGCAAAGCTTCCTCCCTTTCTCTCAAGATAATCATTATAAAGCAACAGCAATGGGAAACTCCGTAAGCAAATATTTCTCAGCAGCCTCCACCCTTGACATCAAAGCCTTCATCTATTCTTCAGCCTTCTGCTCTCTTATGTTGCTGTCATTGTAAGGCTACTCAGGGCACACTCAGGCAGTTATTGTCATCTCTCCAAAAGCAGTACTGACTAAATGTAGACATTTACATTACCAAGTCAACCTACACTCTGCTGATAGTTGATGCACATCAGGTCCACAAAGTCGATATTCAGAGCATGATTCATTTTCTTCTACAGTAAATCTGTTGTAATAGCTATGTGCCAGAGTGAAATAACATGCTTAACTGAAAAGCTGAGCAGGTACTCGGAAACATGGCATTGAACTGTGGCGAAGGGACCTTACCTCTAATGCAAGAGCATGGCTGGTATACACCCTTCAAGTCACCAGCATTATGGTTGACTTAACGTGAGTAAAAGGAACACAGATATCTAAAGTCCAGGGCTTTTCAAGAAACCTTGTTTTTCTACTTAATTATCCTCAGTCATAGTATTTCCTTCACTGGCTGAAAGCAGGGTAGGGCAGACGTAAAACATTTCCCTTATGGAACAGCTGTTTTACATTTTCGGGGAATTTTAACCTGCTGGTAGACTGCTATTTGCCAAGATGTGTTTGTAGGTTGTTGTTATTTCATCAGCTTGCTGGAATGAAATCAGATGCAACATATTGATGTGCTGTATCTGGGGAAGATCATTCAAACAGGTCCAGCTGCAATCTTTCTAATCATTGCTGTATATTTCTCTGTTTCATACAGGAAACAACAAAAAGACAGAAACTTTTGGACTCTAACACTGTGTCCTACAAAGACTCCGTCTATGTTTAAGGTAATCTGATAACCATTTGTTTTTTCTTCCTTGAGGAACAAAGAAGAGCCTGTGGGAGTCTGTTGCTGACTTATTCAAAAAAGTTTAAAAAAATCTAACCACAGATAAACAGCATTTCCAAGAATTAGTATTCTTTTCTATTAAGAATGTATTTACAATGCAATCATTTAAGTCTGTGCCATTGATCAGCTGGTTTAATTTATCATGAAAAAAGCCCCGCCTATATTTCTCCAAGATCAAAAAATGGACTGAGACCGAATGTTCTTCTAACAAACTTCAGCTGAAGGTCAGTGGCCAGAAACTAGCAAAGCTGACCCATGAGCTCTCGCAACTTTTATTCTTTATTTGTCCGTTTTCTGTATATGACTATAAAAGGGTGGTGAAGTTTATAGGGAAAGGTCTTGTTTTTTTGTGATACCAACTAATAAGAAATAGATATGCTTTCAGAATTCAATGTGTATTTTGATTTCTTCTGAAATCTTTTGGAGGTGTGAACATTGAGAATCTATAAGAAGAAGGTTTTTCCTCAACTATAAATCATAGAAAATTATTCTTACCTGCTTTAGATTAGAAAGCCATATTAAATAGCTAATTGCTACTTTACAGTTAAAGCAAGGGACTGAAGTTTATAGTTTAGAGCTGTGTAGTCTTGGAGTGTATTCTGCATCTCACAGAGGATTGCTGTGAGGCACTCATTAATGTTACAACATCTGCCATACTAAAATTATGTTTTAGTAGCCTGTGGAGGATGTGACCACCTTGGTCCACATCACATTCTCTTTCTGTGGCTTTGGGCTGCCAAAGAGAATCTGTGCTTCCATTGGAACCATCCTGGGTTTCTTACTTTCCCTTTCAGACAAGTGAGGAGAATATGCAGAAGAGAATGGCAACTGGGCCACCATGTTTGTACACAGAGGTGACATGCTTGGAAGGTGCTTACATGAATCATCTGCCTGAACACACATCTTTACGCATTCTGAAAAAAACTCTGATATCAGCAACACGGTGACCTGCATTTCTGCCCTGAAGATGTTTTTAGTAGTAGTCTAAATCACTGTAGTTGCTCTGAATTTTTGTTTGTTTGTTTCTTGCTTGTTTATTTTCTGGCTTAGGGGGACATTTTATAAGCAGTGACATTTCCCAGTGCTTGGTTTTGAATCCTAGATTTCAAAATTAAAAATTTTCTAAAGAATTTACAAGTGCCAGTATAGGAGAGCCTAATAAATGGATATGGATAAATGAAAAAACCAATCAACCAAAAAACCCCTACAGTAGCAATGTCAGAAAATATTAGACTTATTGATACCACACCTCAGCGGGAGGAAATCTGGCCATTGAATGCACGTGAAACCTTTGGGGCTCTTTACACTACCTGTGAATCTCACCCACTCTACCAGCAAATTTTAGTCTCTTTAGATTTAAAATAACTTCCACTTTTTTGAACAGTATCAAAAATTAGATCATGTGTTTTCATAGAAGTTACTCTGGGTTTGACATTATTAGCAAAGAAATATCTATGCCAAGTAATTCTGAGGATATGAGTAAGTATATGTGTCAAGATAGGTTTAAAAATAAAAAGTGATAATACCAGATAAATATTCCAAGACATAACTGTGCAGGAACAGGAGGAAAGACTGAATCTATTTTTATTATTAATCGTGCATCAGTAATGATAGTAACAATTACTATTTTTATGTATAAACTATTAAAACTGTCAGCTACCTGATCTTAACATTTGGAAAAAATATAAACCTGATTTTGAGGTTACACAGAACCACTATGACAAACTGATCAGTACAGGAATACTGATTCTTGTATTTATGACCAATTTGGAATCCATCCTTTAGACATCCAGAGTGAGGCTCAGTTGCCAAATTATGTGCTTAGTGTCACAGCCCACACATCTGTACTGAGTTTGCAGGTGTGACAGACCTACAGCAGACCTGTTCCTTGCTGGTGGGGCAAGTGGAAGTCTGGGTGAGATCACCTGGGGCATTTCTTATGGTACTTATATCTCTGTTTACAGAATGGAGTTCCCACTCCTGGCTGTGTTTTAAGTAATCCTAGAGGCAAAGAAATTCACTCTTTCACTGTAATCTCATCCTCTGCTTATTTAGCCCTTAAAAATATTTCTTCTGTTAAGGTTCATAGGGATAATAATAAATGATCAGCTGTGACTAAGGCCAGTCTTAAATATTATGTATACAGCAGAGAAGGAAGAAAGAAAATTATGTGACAGTGTCTTGGGAGTGGGATTTTCTTGTTTAAGCTGGACTCTATTATGATCATGCTAGATAAATAATATACACTGAACTCCCAAATACAAGGTTAACTGTTTGCTGTCTCATTATTAGATAATGGGGGCAAGAAAGGTCATGACTTGATATTACAACAAAGACATCAATAGCAAACCTGATATTCTGACAGCATGGATAAAGCAGTTAGAGGGGAGAAGTATTTAACAGTGCGGGAAACATAGCTGTGAATTGTGTTTCAGTCTATTCTCAATTCTCTTTTGGTCACTTGCTGTGAGCAAAGCAAAGACTTTATGCAAAAAGAGAAGCACTGTGAATATGGGGTATGGCAGCAGCTTCAGAGCCAGTGAGGGCTCAGCAAGAGCTAGTATTACTGTTGCTGTGTGCGCTAGATCTCTCTCCAAACTGTCTCTGTTAAACATTATTTTTAAGTGCTGTGCCTTGTCAAACAGAAATGCATTTAATGGCAGCTCACATCCTTTTTTGCTTACAGTTATCATTCTCTTTCCTTTTCCTCCCCTCAAACCCTTTCCCCCTCTCATGTCTAAAAACAACTATGCTAGGGATCAATTATCCTAAACCATTAAATCATCAGCAGTACTCACAGCTGTAAAAACATCTGCATTATAGGCCCTGCTTCTTCCTAAGAGACAGAGATGTAATTGATTCTCTCATTCTGGCATGATTGTACAGCTTCTGGTTTGTGTTATGTTGGGGAAGTGGGCGGGGGAGGTAGGAGGGAGGCATCTTGCCTTGCTCTAATCTGATTCATGTTCATCTAGTCATGAAACACATGCCTAGACCGAGAAACAGAGTACAGACCATACTGCAGGAAGAAGCTTCACCTTTTTAATATCCTGCAGCCCTTGTCTTCTCTCTTAATATTGCAGGGGTAAATAATTTCACACGCAGTAAATGAGGTGTTTTTGTGCTCCAAGAAAAGGAAGAATTTGTGTGTTAGAGAAGCTGCTGCATAGCTGTCGTAGAACTGCTCTGTAAAACCCTTTCATTCTCCTTCCCTGCCATAGTTGCCTTAGTGACAAAACTAATCGCCACTGGTGCCCCTGCTGCAGTGCATAGGAGAAAAACAAAGCCATTTGTATTGTCAGTCTAGCAATCTTCTGCAGGACTATCTTCAAGATTAAATGCGCTGATTAAAAAGATATGTTACAGGCATTCGAGTAATACAATGAAAAGGCAGACTGAAGTACATGATTCTCCTCTCTCAGCTATGCCTTTTGAATAGCCTCTTGAAGTCAGTGGGTAAATCCATTATAAGCCCACACAGGTTGAAAATTAGGAACATCTCTTTTTCATAGCAAGAGTAGAAAGACAGCTAGCTTCGGAGTCTAAGAGTTTTGCTATCATCTTCACTTACAGGTAGTTTCTGCATGTAAATTACTAACTTTTATTTTATTTTATTTTATTTTATTTTATTTTATTTTATTTTATTTTATTTTCATTTGGGTTGTCTATGTAGACTACTTGGCAAAGGCAAAGATGAAACAAAGTTGATCAGAGGTATTTCCCTTCATGGTGGACTTCACTGTACTGCTTCGTGGTGCACATGTACTTACCCAATTCTTCTCCCATGTTTGAGATTCCATGTTTGAAGAAGTAATTTCCAGGAAGACGAAAGGTCCTTCAGGCTGGTTTAATTTACCCAGGGAGTGCCTGTGAAGATACACAGTGGTACCACTTAGAACAAGTACCTGATTCAGAAAGATATTTTTAATGGATTTTCTCATTTAGGACCAAATACAGTCCTACAGTGACTGACACCAGAATAAGCCTTGACTTTAGTTCAGTGAAAAGATATAGAGCCATAGCACATACACAGAATCATAGAATAGTTCGGGCTGGAATGGACTTTTGAAGGTCATCTAGTCCAACCCTCCAGCAATGACCAGAGACATCTCCAACTAGATCAGGTTGCTCAGAGCCCCATCGAGCCTGACTGTGAAAGTTTCCATGAATGGCAAATCTACCACCTCTCTGGGCAATCTGTGCCAGTGTCTCGCAACCTTCAGCATAAAAAAAATTCTTCCTTATATATAGTCTAAGTCTACCATCTTTTAGTTTAAAATTATTACCCCTTGTCCTGTTGCAGCAGGCCGTGCTAAAAATTTTGTCTCCATTTATCCATAAGCCCCCTTTAAGTACTGAAAGGCCGCAATAAGCTTTCCTTGGAATCTTCTCTAGGCTGAACAACCCTAACTCTCTCAGCCTGTCATCATAGCACAGGTGGTCCAGCCCCCTGATCATTTTTGTGGCCTCCTCTGGACTCACTCTAACAGGTCCATGTCCTTCTTATTTTGGGGGCTCCAGAGCTGGATGCAACACTGCAGGTAGAGTCTCACCAGAGTGGAACAGAGGAGCAGAATCAACTCCCTTGAACTGCTGGCCACGCTGCTTGTGATGCAGCCCAGGAGATGGTTGGCCTTTTGATAAGCCATTAGCTTTTTATTTGTACAGTAGGCAATACAATAATGTTAAACAATAAATGGCCAGATTAACAGAATGATGAAAATTCCTAGTGAGAAAGGTGTTTCTGGATATCTTCATAATCAAAACTCATTAATCTTCACATATACTAAGCATCTCCCAAACACCCTATTCATTTTACAAAAAGTAGGTATAAAAAGAGCTAAAAGAAAAAAATTGCACAAAATAGTCCGAAAATAATTTATAACCTTATGTACATATTAAGTATTAGATTTTTGGATTATTTAAAATGAAAGCTTGTTTAAAATGTTTATTTAATATAAAAATATTGAACACAAGATAACTTAAAATAAAAAAGGCTAAAAAGTCAGACTGGTTTTATTGTTTGCCGCTATTAATGTGTAACTGTGCTACTTGGAAGGAATTACTTCTAAGATGTAGGTTTTTTTGACACTCAGGTATGTTTCCATCACCAAATGTTTATATCTCTGATGCAGAGAGCACAAAGTGACATATCCCCAGGATACAACACAGCATCCAGACAGTATCATGGTTCCAAATGTAGAATAAGCATAATAAGCACCAAACTAATACTACTTTGCACTTTTTGTTTGGTATATTATAGTTATATAATTCCATTTATATTTTCCAGTTCTGGAGTTAGTGACCTCTCTGTTTGCTCTAGTGTTATGTATTTCATGATGCACAGGATGCAGCAGGAAAATAAATGAATTTTTATGAGCTCAGTAGTACAAGCGGGTGCAGCCTAAAAGCCATCTTTGTGCACCATTTTAACAGCAACAGCTCCTGGCTGGACCAAACTATAGGCAGAACCAGGCACATCTCAAACCCCCGCTACCTCTACTGCATGGGGTGGTAGCAGCTTTGTGTTGACAGAGCCATTTACAGAGGAGAGAAAGAAAAAAAAGCATATTTGAGCAATGTTCACTGACCAAGAACCTTTCCCTAGCTCCTTAGGTGAAAAGGTAGGGTATAAAATATTTCACCATCTGGACTGGACAGCCAAGAGACCTGTTTGACCTGATATACATTTAGGACAGGACTGAGTTGCTCAGGCAGGGGATCTAGTGACATTTCAGGCAGCATACACCCTTTCCACATGGCCTTTGGCAGCTGCTCTAGAAGATGATGGCTCTCTTGTGGACCCTGTCCTACCAATTACTAGCAGATATATAGTCTGTGACAAGGTGCACCAGAAGGCTGTTGTTGGGCCACTGAAGCAAGCCCTAGAGTGGTATTAGCTCAAGTTTAAGTACATCAAATATATGTGTCTAATGTAAGGGTCTAGATAGAATCCAGGAGTTTAAACTCTTGTTATAGGCAGTGGAGATCTAACCAACACCATCACTAAAGCCTACAGCATGATCTGGCAGACTCATCTTTATCCAGGCTAAGCTGTGTTAAGTCTATGTTCTTTGTTGACTGCACTGAGAATTTATTCACATAGATGACAACAGGTTAACACCTTAATTTAAATAAAGCAGAATCCCACCCTCAGGGAAACACAACTGAAAAATTTATTGGCACCTGAGTTCCAAGAGTTTTTCGCTGTTTAACTATTTAAAAACAAAATGTGAAAAATAGCCATAAATAATAGTCCTGTTGGAGTACCCGGATGAAGGATACTGTTACAGAATGTTTTTCATAAATTTTTGAATGAAAATATGTTGGAGAACCAGTTAGAGAAATCCCTGGACTATGTTCTGCAGGAAATAAAACTAGATGATCTAAAAAGCCTTCCAGTCCTTAGATTTGTGAGTGGGAAGTTAGTGATGACATCAGTGACTTCAGTGGTAACAGAATTAGGACAATAATGAGAACTCCAGTAAATCTCCATCTAGGAATAAATAAGCACTTCACTTTTGACCACGCCAATGAATCACCAAATTGCTCTGGAGGTATTGCACTGTTGAAAAGACTCCTATTTTTAGATGTGATATATAACAAATTGTGAACACTTATTTTCATTAAGAATTCTGGGCCTTCTTTTTCATGTGTGACAGCTACAACAGTGACTGATGCATCAACTCTCCAGAACAGACACCTTTAGTTTTTGGAAGCTGAATTAAACAGCCAGGTTTTGCAAGGGGTGCCTGGAACATGCTCCTATTTTTTTTCAGAAGAGCATCAGGACATCCTGTGACTTCTGACAGCTTGACAGAGAGGGTCATTCATCACAAAATTGCTGTAGTTCCCAAAGTTGTCTGGCTGGGATCATGTCTACTCTCTTTAAGTATCAACAACCAGGTCTTCTCTATGTGTTCTTCATATGTTCCTATGAGGCATGCTTTTTAGTGTACCTTTTATCTGACATAGTTTTCCAAACATCAGTTGATCCCCATCAGCCCACAAGAGACACAGCATTCACACAGGTCCTTGATTCCTACAGCTAAAGCTAGAACTCTGCCAATTGCTATGCTTGGCAGTAGTAACCTTTGTTTACTGCCTCCCTGTTTGATGGCTCCATCCAGACCACTGGTAAGGCATCAGCATTTCTGAGGCTCCACAGTGGGGCTAAAACTCTATCAATAATTAAAATGGGCAGGAGACCATTTGCTAGCTCTGACTCTAACTGACGCAGCACAGCTCTGTCTGTACTGTGAAAGTCTCTAAGGTTTCAACATGGGATCAAGTACCTAAACTGCTTACAGTTTGCAATGCTGCAATGCTGCCTTGCTTGTGCTAACTTCTGGATCATGCCTGAGTTTTGTTTGGGACTGTATATATTGATTCTGGCCAAAACTATGCCAGGGACAGGGGTTGCACTTAACATATAGATGATTATAAGACAGTGCCTTGGTCACTGCCCTGGGTGTTTGATTTACTGTTACAGATATGGTCTAGCAGTCTATAGTCCTCTCAGAGACATTTAGAGAATTATAAGCAGAATAAATCTGAGAATTTTGCCGGAGGTTTGCAATATGACCAGGAATTCTGGGGATACTGGATATTTGTATAAATGGATATATGAAGACAGCCATGCCCTCAGAGCATGATTTATTCAATGGAGGCAGTAGCTAGAATGAGGGTATTGCTTGAAGACTAGACATCAATTAAGGGAGTTGAATAAACTTTCTGACAGCCTTTTTCTCCTCTGGATGAAAAAAAGAGACTGATCCTCCAGGATAAAAACAAGCCTGTTGTTTAGTTTATGAATTTTTATTTATGCAGTTTTTTAGAAGTTTTAATAATCTCTTATTTATGCTCCTCTGCCTCTAAACTGTTTCTTGAAGCTTTGCATTTAGAATTGTAATAATCTCATTTTTCTCTTATCTAAAAGACTGATGTTTTAAGAATGGCTCCAGGGTGCCTGGAGAGACAAGAGCATTTTTACTCTCAAGAGAGTAATGATATAAGGCTGGTACAACTGCACTGTGGCAGTATGCAGCACCCCATAGCTGTGGCAAAAGACTGTCAAAAAAGTGCTCCTTTATACTGACTTTCAAGGGCTGGCTTGGTAGCTATTAATGTGGGCTACTGAAGGTGAAAAGAGAGTCCTAAATAACTGTTCATCAGCATATTCTTGGTGTGCAACTGTATAATAGGGAGACGAATCGAACCCTGAAGTTTTCTGGAAATTGTGGTACCTGGGCCAAGGAAGACATAATGTAGCACATCCTGAGCCTGAACAGAGGCCATGGGATATAACAAGTGGAGGTGTGCAACAAGGTACATATGAGGTTTCAAAAAAGAAACAATTAATAAGCCTTCTAGCTAATGCTTTGGTTAGAGTAACAGAGTATATCTGAATTATAGTAATTTCCTTAAAAAGAACAAATATTTCCTGGTTTTGGCAGCCTCTGCTCTCATTTCATAACTGCCTGCTTGCAACACGCTTAACAAGTGTGCACCTTCAGCAGAAGTTTACAGGCTCTCTGTAAATATTTTCCATGTTGTGTAGCTCCCCCTGAATATGACCATGTCTTTCATCTCAGTGATCTGCTCTGACAACTGCCCACCTTGCCAGATTCCAGCATTCTTTTTTAAACCATGATAAAGGTCTTATCTTCCCATCTTGTCTTCCCATCGTGTATTTCTGATTTCTTCTGTTTGGTGGGATGTCTTTGCTAAATTGAGAGAGCTGGCCATCATCCTTCTATTTTATTCCATATTGCCTGTTTATGCATCTGTTATATAGAAGGTTTGTTGTTTGTGAGCTTCCATTTTCCTGATAAGTGGGAAAGTAATTTATAGCTCTCCCTTGAGTCATTGGTTATAATTTTTAACACCATCTTCACTTCTTCACTAAAGTTGCTAACAAGAATTATTACAGTTAAGAGAAAAGCTTTGTCTTCTGAACTGTATCATCAGTTTTGTAAAATATATTACTGTGAGATATATTCATATGCCTGTACTTCTGCCAAACAGTTAATGACATTTTGAGGGGGAAAAAAAAAAAAATATGAAAGAAGATTCAGGACATGGAATTTTTTTATTTTTTTATTATTTTTTTTTTTGTGTTTGTCAATATTTCTGTTTCAGAAAAGATGAAAGTCCTTTTTTACCTTGTGTTTAGCTACAGGTAGATATGACAGAATCATTTAATTTAAACATAGTCAAGTTATTCTTTTCTGAAAAGTGGACAACTTTTTGTTATCATAATACTCAGAGTGCAACCATTTCCAAATCTGTTGCTGGTAACACTGTAGATTCTTCTAACAGAGTTGCTTCTGCAAAGCACTAAGAGTCGTGTCTCATAATCACATGGTTTCCTATTTTCAGCATACACAGATCAGCTCTGTTTTCCAGGATATTTCAGTTCTTCTCTGGTCATTTCAGAGATCCCTTTTAAATTTACCTTTTAAATTAATGAACAAAGCCTCATTGGGAAAAAGTGGGCAAGCAAAGTAAGTACAATTTATTGGTAACTTCAAAATTGCTTTTTTTTTTTTCAGTTGGAGAAGTATGCACAAGAGGCTGTAAGTAGTGGGTGCCACTTTAAACTTCCAAACCCATCAATCACTTCCTCAAGTATCTTCTCTGCTGCTACTTGAGATTTGTGGCACCTTAAAAATGCCTGCGCATGTGTATATACCTGGCTATAAAAACAACTGAGCAGCTCATTTCTTACATTTCAGCTTATTAATCATCATGACACCACTCTTTTCTGTGTGGAAGAGAGTTTCTTAGCCTTTAAGTAATCTGGATTAATGCAGCTTTTAGGAGTTCCTCTTATTACTTAAAAATGTGGAAGGCAGATAATGGGAGTCTCCCTTCCTGGTTAACTTTCCTAATCACCGGGCAATAGAATTGGTTTTTAATTTAACTCTTGTACTCAAGTATCTAAATGTTTTAAAAAAGCTCATGAAGCTGTGGGAATTGCATTACAGCTAAAATTCAAAAGCTTTTGTGGATTTCACTCTCCATAATTCCAGAATGTCAATTTTTCCTTTCTTTTCTGTAAAAAATGTGTATTCCAGGCTATGATAATATTTACCAAGTTCTATGAATACAGTATGCATTAGTAAACAGCTAGTAAGAAACATTACTTATTTTATTTTTTTGCTCACTGCTTTTACCTCTGCATGCTGGCCAACAGGCAGGCAAAGTTGTTTTCTCTATTTTTTACTTACTCCTTTTATCTCTGCTTCTTGTCTTTTAGCTTTAGCTCTCCAGGGCATCCTAGTTAGACTTCACGCTGCTCTGACCATGTTCACATGCAGCGTTGCTGTTTCTTCAGCAGGACACACACTGATGGCAGCACGCTTTTCATTTACTGCATGAAGATTTCACTAAAACCCAGGAGTCAGATAGTTTAATATTTTCAGAAACAACATCTATAAACTTTAAAAGTCCCACTTGACTCTTGTCATGTGTACACCATTTAGCAAATGATGGTGCATGGGTAACCATAGAGGAAAACTGAATAACTCTTCGATTGCTGCACATATGCTCGAGTATTAGGGTAACTATACAACTACACCTTCCAGACTAGAACTGGCCTGCATCAGGCCAGTGATTTGCTCAGTAGCGTGAGCTTGTGTCTGTCCTGATAAATGCTGCCACTATTGTTCTTGCTGAGTTGACAGTCACATCTGGCCCTAATTTCTGTCATTGACATTGAACATTCTGACATCATTTCTGAAGTTTACTTTTGGAGCTGGCCTAGACCACAGGGTATGAGTATAAATGCACCTTCCCTCCTGCAAGGTGGTGAGCAATGAGATGCTTCTGAGGATAACGTAAAAGACCTGTATAGAAAAAAGAAGCCAAGGCAAGGGGAAGGCAAAACAAGAGGGAAAGGCAAATTATGCATACAGATCTTGGAGCTGCCTGTGCCCACAGGGAATTGGCTTCAAGCATGCCAATATGTCTAATAGCCTGCAGAATTTGGCCCTTGTTCCTCTGCCTACACACTATTCCCCAACACAGGAATTTTATCACAGACTACTAGAAAGCAGATTTTTGTGTGAAAGTGTGGAAACCTGTCAAAAATAAAACAAACGTATAATTTTTCAGACCTGGGTTGTTTCACAAGTCTTTTCTGTGACAACAATAAAAATCAAAAAGGTTTAGATATGATACTGCAAATGACAATAACATGGCATAGGGAAAGGTCCTGATCAGCGTTTCCATACTTTTTGTTTATTCCAAGAAATGGGAAAAGAAAATTAAATCATCACAGAAAGAATTACTTCCTTTTCCTACTCACTTTTCTCTTGAAAATGTGAAGAAAGGACAATGAGAAGACTGAGTACAATATGGAATAAGAACACTTCCCGAAGGTAGGGAGACTCTGTGAATAGTATGCCTCTTTTTTAAAGGTAGAACACAATATTTCATTACATATAATACTGTGTGTTTTAGTAGCAGAAGAACTATCTTAACAGGAAGTAGCATTTCCTTTCTAGGCACAGCCTTTTGTTTTCAAATATTTGAAAAAAAATCTTGCAGGTTGTTCATAGATATATATATTTGTGTGTGTGTATACATATATATATATAGTTTGGAGATGTATTCTGAATGCCCTGATCATTTATTTCCTACAACAAGCAGAAATGCCAGTGATGTAGGAAGTAGAATTTGCATTGCAGTAGACTGGGTAGGTGTTAGTGGATCCTGCAATACTTAACTCTTCCTGTTAAGGTTTTAGGTTTTCCTGATTTGTATGGAGCAGGATTTGGCCAGCACCAAGATGAAACTTGCTCCAATAAATGCATCTTATTGCTGGAAAAGAAAATAAATTACATGGTGAAGAAATGGTTTGGTTTGTCCTCATAGGAATGTTGTATTTTTGAGAGAGCACTGAGCTGAAGGACGAAAGTTTAGCTTCCAAATTCAGTGAGGTGAAGAACTGTTATAAATATCAATATCAAATATTAATAAAAATAAACACTTTCCCCAGCAGGAAGTGAAAACTCTCAATGGAGCTGTAATGCAATGATCTTCACAAAGGATGTGAACCCAGGACCTGGCCATTAAACACCGTCAAACTTTTCATAGCACCTTTTTCTTATTACCACTCTGTTTTATTTAGCCATGATTTGCATTTTTAGTCTCTATGGTGTCTTAAAATAGGGTAATTTACCTGATTTTCTGGCTGAATTCAGTACAGGTAATTAAATTTTGCATGTCCAAATCTTTCCCATACCATTAATTACAGGGAAGTTTTGCATTTGTTGCCTGTGCTACTGATGGAGTGTAAAGAGTATGTTGTAAAAGTCTTGTGGTTGTTTACCATTGAAGTATTGTTTTTAATACAGCTTCTGAACAAACTGCATTCAGCTAACCTATATCAACTGATGTTCTCACATTAACCTTCTGAAGCAATAAAGATGCACTGAATAATTTATACACAGATGTAGATTGCACAGCTCTATTTGAGCCAAGTGTGATGAACATGGGAATAAGTATAGCAAGGTCATTGGATGCTGCTCCAAGGAATTCTGAAAAACCAATAGCATCTCTCTTAGGACCTGGCATAGTTCCTCAGATAAAATATTGAAATAATGAGGGAGGGGGTGGAGAAACCATTTATGCATACAAGGCAGTCTTCTAGAAAGTGGTTGTGAGTAGCTGAGCCATACATACACAAGGAATTTCTTAGTCAAAGACCTAGATATTTACTGTCAGATTTCAATCGCCATTTTTGAAGAAGATTCCTTTGTGTAAATCTCGTTTTAAAGCAACTTGCCACTAAAAAGCTAAGAATATAGATATGTTTAACATGGAATTACTGTAACTTTCAAAAAGTAGTGGAAAACTTTATTTCCAGTTTTTCATGATAGTGGAGAGCACCAGGGTATCATGACATTGGCTTAATGTTTGATGGGGGATAAAAAGCTATTCAATGTCATTCATCATCTCATGAATTGAACAGATTTTTCTTTTCTTTGCAGATTCCCTTGGCCTTCTTAGAGGCAGTGAATATAAAATCTAGAAGAAAATCTTTGTTCCATTCCAAAACAATATTACTATCTACAGAAAAAATACCTGAGTAGTGAATTAAATATATAGAAAAGAAAGTTGATCACGGAACTTGGGGATAATCAGTCAGTCCTAAAATTTTGGTCTTAATTTTGGCCTTGTTTCGTGGTGTTTAGAGAGATCCTTAAAGGCTTTTCCTGCTTTGTTTTTCTTGTTCTTTGTAAAAATAGGAATGCTAAAATTGTTAATTCTATTCGACCTTTTCTTCCCTCAGCTGAAAAGTTAAAAAAAAAGAAGGGCTTTAGAGACCATCTGTTACAACTGAATCAAAGACAGACAATTTCATCAAGCCTCTGGTCATCATGAGTTCTTTCAAGTTAGATAACATCATCTGCACATAAGGGCACATCCTTTGTGTCACTTCAGTGAAATTATGCCAGGAGTTAATGAAGTCCACTCAATAAAACACTGGCATCTCAAGCTCCACCATATGCCTATGTTTGTGCAAATGAATCGAGTCCTAAACTCCAAACCTTTAGAAGTATTTAGATCCTTAACCCTTAGCTGCCAACTTAAGATATGATTTAGATGCTTAAATGTAAACCTCTAGTGTAATTTTACATGCTGTATCATATCTAGGCCGGCCTTCAGTTTCCTCGATGGAATGGTATAGTCTTCTGTACCATATCATCAGCTTTGAGATGTCTTAGTGCCTCTAGGAGTCAGATCTGACAGCGTCAATGCAGTTAAATCCACCTCCTAGGACTCAATTCTACCAACGTAAGTTTAGGTTTTTACATTGTTTCTTGTCTATGTAAGTTCTTATATGTGAGCTGGGTTCACCTGTATAGTTCCCATTGTTGTCAGAGAACATCTGGAGCTCAACTCAGGTGTACAGCTATTCAAGTTGGCACAGGTTAACCCGCCAGGTGCTAGTTTGGCAGGGGTATTCTGTGGATCCAGTGCCATATGTGGAAGGTGCCCCAGATACCTCAGGGCAACTCCAGTAGCACTAGATGGTTACAATATGGGACACCTGGGTAGAGCTGCTAAATTCTGTTGTCATTCTATGGAAGTAGACTCTTACACTTACATACCTGCATTTGGATCTGAATCCTTCCCCTGTCCTGCAAACACATTTATGTAAAGTGAGTCCCACCTATACAGCTTAGCAGTGAGTCCTACCTATAAATACCTTGTAATAGATGGACTTGGGTAGCATACCTTCGATTCAACATAAGCATCTGTCACAGAGCAGGGCAGTACATCTAAATGCCATAGCTACTACTTAAAGTGCTGAATTAGATTATTTTTTCTTAGAGTCTCTCATTGCTGATTCCTTTCACGGTATCAAGTCCAGATGACAGAGGCCAGTTTTTGACAATTAATTCTTGTCTTGACTTAAATGAATACAGGTTTTAATGGGAAACTTGCCATGTCAGGCCTAAGCACATACTCCTAAATTAATTTCATTCCCTTTTTTACTGGACCCGGCAAAATATCATTTGTTTGAAGAATCTATTTTCCATCATTTTTGAAAGTGCCCTGGAAGAAGTCCTGCTTTCTCTGTTTTCTTGTTTATTCTATATTCAGATTAATTCATTAGCTGTGGCTAATACTACTTTGAAGATATATTAGAGCAAAAACTGGGGTATTATTATGCTATTTTGTTCTATCTATGCCATATTATTCAGCCATACAAAGATGTGAACTATGGATTTTTTCCCCTCTACTGCAGTAACAGATTCCTACATCTCTCATTTTCTTTTCTGATTTGCGTCAGCCAGTAAACAACTGTCATTCTCAAACAAGCTATTCAAAGTGCTTTTACCAGAAATGTTTGAAGCTTGTTCATCTCAGCAATAAACATGCAGTACATATGGTTGAAAAAATACATGTGTTCTTTTGACAACTGCTTGGTAAGAATAGCCTTTTCTCTAAAATTGTTCAGGCCGATAATACTGTAAAATTGCAGATTATAAAAAGCTAAACATTTGGGCCTCCTTACAGAGCCTGAAAAGATAAAAAAATAAATAAAATAGAAAGTAGGTTTTTTCCAAAATCATACAAAGATATCTTTGCAGATATTCTACAAAAAATTGTGAAGATGCTCTTTTTGACTAAACATGCCCACTGTTCCACAGAATCTTTGTCTCGGTAGTATCTTTCTGTAGTATGGATACTCTTAGGCTACTGTGCTTGTTTTTGTGGAGTAGATGATAACACAAGATCAGTTAAAAGTGTGAAAACTCCAGTGTCTCCTTTGCATTTTCCCTGTGTGCATTGGTAGAGGAGGATCTCAGACTCCTAAAAGAAATTTAAGTGATTCATCAGAGGTTTTTTGGAAGGTTAAACTACAGTTCATAAGGCAGATGCCCTAGAATGAAAGAAAGATAAAGCAAGAACCAATATTTGCATGCTGTTTGCTTCCCAACATCCCTTTTTCATTTTTTTATTAAAACCATGGAAGATATTGTCTGTGTTTTAAGAAAGTTCTTACTACTGTAGCACTGGCCCAAGTTTCCAAGTCATAAATCTCTGATGCTGCATTGACCTGAGGAGCGGACCGGAATTACTGTGCTGTGTTGAGAAAATCTGCTCCCACACTGAACTCAAATAAGGTGCATGCAGAGGGTGGGAGTCATCTCATGCAGCTTTAAATGTCTGCTGTGTGGTACTTCTAGGGAGAAATCCATCAATTTTAGCTTGATCTCAGTTACACCACGCACACAGATTATATTGATTTAATCACTCTTGATTTTGCAGGCAGCCGAGGCTGACTGGTTTAGATACACATTTAAACAGTGAAACCCCACTCATAGAGGAATCCATGGAGATTTATTCAATCTAGAAAGGAGACAGAAATACAGACAGGGAGTGTTGTGTTGGAGCAATTACATCTCAGCACCACAAGCCAGAGGGACCCAGATATTAGACTCCAAAGATGACAGATGGGAACTCTCATATCTGGCTGGAGGGAAACCCTATTTTGCTCCTTGCATTAGGATCCAGACTTATGTTGTTACACCTTTGAAAGAGAGTATATATGCAATGTATGTATAGAGACAGTAGAACAATTTACAGCCAATCCTTGTTGTCTTCTCCATACAAAAATATTTTTAAAGTGTTGTGTCAGAATTAGACTTAGATGACGTATTGTGTATTTATGTACTGCCCTTATAAAAATCTTTTTTTTTTCTTTGTGAATCATTTTCACAAAAATAGGATACTTTTTCTTATGCATCAGTATTTTCTAAAGAAGAAAAAAATCCACTTGGGAAATTTCCAACCTGCTTTAATCAAATACTCATCACTAGAACAACTTGAAAGATTTCTGAGTTCTTCAATCACAGCCCTTCTCAGGCTCAAAGGTAAACTCCAAACACCATTTAAAATCTAATGATAGCTATTCAAAATTTAAATATGAAGCCTAGTTGATAAGGCTCCTTTTACAGTCAATGGAGAGAGAAAGGTACTTCTAGGTATCTCTAGAAGGCTTTTTTTTGCAGATATATTAAACAACTATTTTAAGATGGATTGAATCACTCTCTGTAAGAGTCTGTCTCTCTTCACAGATGATTGAGGGTACCTAAGAGCCTAATTTAGACTAGTCACCTAATTTTTGGGTAGCTAAAGGCAGCAAAATTCTTCCCAACATATTTGTCTATTACTTCTTGTCTACCTCTTTTTGTTTTTAACAGGTCTTATTAGAGCCTCTGTTAAATGTAACCACCAACACAGGCTTATGCCTAAAATCACCACTATTGATGACAGTTGCATTACACTCTATTTCACCAGGAAACATGATTTACTTACTTACATAAACAGATGGCTTATTTTTTGGTTGTCTGCTGAAAATGTCATGCAACAGCCATGTCTAAAATTTCACCATACTTTTACAATTCTTCTGTTTCAATGTCAACTGTTAAAATGTCCCCCAATTCAGACCTTCCAAAAGTTCCATCTTAAAGTACAGTCCTCATTTAGCAGTTCAGATTTCTTCTGAATTATTAGTGTCGTCGGGTAGTGATAGCTGCCTAATGAGTACTTTTTAAGAATTTTCTGTGTGTATTTTGCTGTTAATTTTGCATATACCAAGAATGCAGCTCTCCAGTGTACATCAACAGACTCTGTGTCAAAGTCAGAAATGCAGAGGTCTCATAAAAATGACAAAATTATAAGCATCTGTTTCTATGTTTTCTTATCATTATTTCTGTTTTTTCCTGCTGAACTATTTTCTTTATTAAGAAACTGTTTGGTTTTCAAACAAAGCACACTATGATAATTAAAATATGCCACGAGTAATACAGACACCTCTAAAACTTTCCAGACACATATTACAACAGGCATGGCAAGTAAACGAACAGGATGTGACTGCATTATGCAGAAATGTAGATCTTTCTTGTATCCCTTGTATCCCCACTCAGGTAATCCATAACTTGTAGTGGAATGAAGACAGAGATCAGAGGAACATAAATATGATATATTTGACATGATGCAGGTGGATTTTTTCCCAGCAGAAGTTTTTCCTGTTCGTTCATGGTCAAGGGGTTGAGATCTAGTAACTCAAAGGATATGCACAAAATGTGTCATATGAATCATATCCTATAAGCATTTTCTTTTATTGACTACCTAAGTAGCAGGTAGTGTGAGTCCTATGCCCCTTAATCAGGGAGAAGACTACAAAGTCAAAGAGCAAAGATGAATGGCGTTGTGCCTTAGCCTAGAGGAAATAAAACCAAAGCAAACACTGGTAATATTCTTCATCTATGTAAAAGGTAGGGAACAAAATAGAAGGACTTTTGGGATCCTTTCTTTCACAGGGTGGACTCTTCCTGGCCCTGTTAAGCATAATAGCTGGTCTGTCTTTCATTTCTCTTAAATATAAGTCATATTAACACTGACATTTCATAGAGTACTGGCCACTCCAAATAAGTAGAAGGAGGAGCAACTGCCTAATTCCTTCCACAGTTACCAGAATATGCCAGGTGTAGAGGAAGACTGGGCTGCTCTGAGTTAAGATTCATTTAAAAATTACTCTCCAGCTTTTCTACCTAGAAAAGGGGACACTGCCTGAAAGCATGTCCTGCTGTAATTTTTCTCTGCCCTTCACTGTAAACTGATTGCAAAAGCCTGTGTTCTATTATGCTTCATAAAAGTGGGTAAAAGAATTATGTTTATAATGAGCTTTTAGCATGTTGGCTCCCACAGCCTCATTTGTGTTTATCACTGCCTTGTTTCCTGTTGGACATGAGTCATTCCAGCAAGTCATTGAGCAAATCATTCTGGATTCCTCTCCAAACATCAATTAAAAGTTGTCTTGCCATAAGAATCTAATCCAAACACCATCCACTAAGAAAGAAACTTATACAGATATGACAACTCCAACTAGTTCGAGTATTTTGCACTTTACTTCTGTGGGAGTTGTGTTTTTATCCAAGTTTAAAGAGCTTCTAGGAAACCATGACCTTGTGAATCCAAGCCTTGTCAGGTGACTTCTTTAAATCTAGTGTCAGTATGACACTAGATTTGGTAGCTTCTCAAAACCAAACGTGTTTATGGAAGATCATTGCCGTCTGCTAGACAAATATACCCCTCAACAGAATCCTGAGCCTTGAAAGCAGCTAAAAGACATGGAGTACTGGAGGTATGAAAATGAGCTTGTGCAGCTGTCAGAGATGCTGACACTTCTGAGTGATAGGTAGGTGAATGACAGGTGGTTTGCAAGGCTTCTTTGGACAAATACATAATCCTTTCAGATGACCTGAAATTTTGAAGCTTGCAGTGCCAGTTGCCGGTATTTTGGATGCTCAGAGAACTAGAGTCTTCCGTATAAACAAAGATTCTTTTACTTCACACTGCCTTCTTTTCTCTTGTTTGATACAGCCTCCTTTGGGTTCTTCAGCTTCACAGTGTAATCAACAAAGACAGATGGGCTCTGTAGATCCTGATTCAAAGCAGGAGCCAATTTCAGCTGTTTCAGTTTTCTTGGGCGAAAAAAAATAAAATCTCTCTTTTGACTGTAGAAGGTACCCAGTAAGATTGTCTGAAGTAAAGTTGGCCCTTGAGAATCTCCTCCCCTTTCTTCTTGCTCTGACCAGCAAGGAATTAAGATTCTCCAGGACCATGGTGCTACTGCCCTCTCAGTGTTCTTCCTAAAACTCCTCTCTCACTTTGTTTTCCTTCTAGTGTGTAGGGGTAAAGAACTGAGGAAACCACATCCAGTCAACTGCTAGTGATGGTCTTTAGGTAATTAGCCATGACAGGAACTAATGATACAAACTAAAAACTGATGTGGAGAGGGTCATTTCCCAGAACTTCTGCCAGCTCTTTTCTTTCTGGTTACATGACTTGTTTTTTCTGATAGAGTCTGGTTTTGTCACCGATTAGGACATGGGAGTTTGGTTAACATTTTTAAGATCTTCATATAGAAAGATTTCCCCGTACATTGTGAAATGGTGAGTAAGCAGTCTCTGAAACCCTGATTAATGGCCATGGCTGATGCCTTTTTTAACGTCTATCCAGGGTCTTTTGTTGTGGGGTAGTCCTCACGTTTAGGTGTATGTGTATATCGTAGATGAAAGAAAGATACAGATACTTTAGCTGGAGGGAGATAGAGCCAGAACCATATATATGATAGCTCTGCCACCACAGCACAGCACCCAAGCTAATTAGCTCCACAGAGAAACAGTGTTAATTAGCCTAGACACAACATCATATCAGTTAAGTTTTATAGTTTGGGCAGCTGAGTTAATAGCTCCAAATATCAATGTGAAAAGACACTTAGTATGGGTAACACCTTCTGCTGCACTCCATCAATACGGTATTTATGCAGAAGGCCATCCCCTTACTTATGAAATCAATGGGTAATTTGCATAACTGATTTCAGAGCAGACCCAACAGTCTAGCTAGTCAGGATACCAAATAAAACAGAGTGGGCTGGTAGTATTAATTCATGGTTCTGAATTAACTGGAAGAGTTTTTTAACTGATTATAGCATAAAATAATGATAATGAAATGAACCAGCAATCTGCACCATAAAATTTGATACATGAATAACTTTTAAAAACACTAAAAGGAAAGGAACTAAATAATGAAACATGTTTATCCCTTTATGTCCAATAACTACGTACCTGTAGAAGACATAATTTCTGATTCTAGCGCCCTTAAAATTTGGCAAAGGATGGGAAACGAGAAGACACTAAGATGAAACTAAAGCTGGACAAATCAAACCAGAAAGAAGAACACATTGTAAAGCAGGGTGACAGGGATCATTAGTAAAATCCTCATTGCGAGCGTCTTTGAATCAAGATCAGTTTGAGACAAGTAACTGGACGGGAAAAACGTGTCGCTACATGGAATTCTGTGCTGTTGCAGGGGTTGGCCTGTAGGAGAAGCATGTCTCCTTTGGGCTCAGTGAGTAGAGAGAGTGGTGGCAGCTGGTTGGAATCAAGAGTCTGACATGAGCTGAAGCGGAAAGTGCTTGGGTGTCTAGAGAAGGGAAGACCCTGTTTTGCACTGAATTAGCAGGAGAAGAAATTTTCTCTCCTGTGCTCATGAGAATTGTTACTTTCAGTTTGGTAAGGCAGTGCACCTGAGCCAGGCAAGGAGAATTTGACTTACAATGTACTAGCTGAAGGTTCAAATTAATGACCCAGTTAAAATTATTACATCATCAGCTAAGCAGCGGTTACTGATCAGATGCACTCTGTCAGCCAGGTGGCACATGTAATGAACTGTATCACAACTTAAACTCACTGAAATAATTTTAAGGTAAGTTCCTTTACTTAGCACTTATGAAAAGGCCAAACATCCATATAAAGAGTGCAGTTATCATGCATTAATGTTTCCTAAGGGCTTATGTTGTGCATATGGGCCATTACAACAACTTACTTGACTTGCCAAATTGAGATAATTAGAACCTGAAGCTGAATCCTTAAGAGAAAATAATTCCTTTGCTCTTTAACAGTTTATTTTATAATGGAGGTCTGTGCATGGAATATTATTTTCTGCTTCATAGCTGGACTGAGTAACACAGGGGAAATTTGCCTCTTCCTATAATGTATAGGTCCATAAAAGTGAATAACTGGCATGCACTCAGTCACATATCTTTCCTTGAAACACCATGTTCTGCTTTGAACATCCATCTGTCCCAAGTACGCTCCTTTTTTGAATGAATCATGGGATTGAACTGAAACACTGCAAAAAGGAAATGAATTCACAATTTAATCCGTCATAACGATAACTTTATTTGATGCACATCTATCTCTACGAAGGCTAGACACAGTGCCAGCCCTATGTAACATTTAAAAATAATGTGGGGTGGGAGGAAATATAAAAACATAATGGGCCAAATCCTCCTCAGGAGAAAATTAATCCAAAGCCACTGATTTCAGTGGAGAAATGACAGTTCATACCAGTTGAGGATGTGCTGCTTTTCACAGGGCTAATTTTGATGATTAATAAGATACCAGATTGGTATTTGTTGTTGTTTGAAGTGATCTGTGCCTGATATCCCCACATTATTATTTAATTCCAGTATCAACAAGATTATCACTTAATTTGGATGAGTGTGTGTGCATAAAAATGATGCCTCAGAGAACTTATTTACAATAATCCTATCAGCCAGCAGCCAAGAATTGACTGAGCTATTTGTCATCCACTATGAAGCTGGAATTATTGAGGAACTGAAACCTCCCTCTCTCACTTTCTCTGTCTGCCTTTATGGGGATGTGCTATATTATTATGGCCAGCTCTTTTGTCCTACATTGGAATTAAACAACATCCCAGAAAAGATAATTGACTGCGCACAATAAGCAGGGTTAGGGAGGGATGAAGGAAGATTCGTAGGAAAGGACAGACAATGTGTCATCCTCTGTCAAGTGCACAGAATATATAGTCAGGTGTTGTTTCAACTTGCTTTCACTGCTTAAAGTGGAAGAGCTTGTTGAGGCACCAGGGCATGGGGAAAGAACTGTTTTATATGAACCTTTTAAAGGTGTTCCTGCGATTTAACCAAATTGGCTTTAGATGCTGAAGGAATATTCTCATGACCAGATCCTTGTTCTATCCTTTTTGGAAGAAATAACAGAGATGTTGCCAGTCTCTATGTGGAGAAGGAGATCCTAATCTGGTCTTCACTGGTTTTGGCCCTTGAACTTGAAACTCGATGTAATCCAGTGGCCAGATATAAAAGACAATCACTGCTTCTGAGGAGTGCAAAGTGTCTCCTGGTGTGCCAAAATAATTCACACTGCTTCCCTCAATCTCCCTGCTTTTACGTCATCTTCTGAGGCAGGACTTTATGCTCTATTGTGCTGTGGTCAACCCCAAGGGAAAGTTTGGTGACCAGCATCTAATACTTGTTCCTGCAGCATTATCTTCCAAAGCAGAAGTAGGAGCTGTCTTCTCACCAGTGGAATGAGGGGAGTAGCAGAGTCAGAAACCCTGGAGTGGATGATGAAATGCTCCATAGCAAGTCACATAAGTCTTTCTATGAGTTCTTGTGGACAGGAGGTTGTGAATATGAAATATTAATGCCTACAGAGTGAGGAGAGAGGTATTCAGGAGGAAAGGTGCTATTCCTGTCAACTCCCATTCTCTCCATTATGCATCTTGCTTACTCCCCAGGTTTTGCAGAGACAGTCAGGACAGACAAAGAAAGAAATCCACACAAAATACTGCCTTTAATTACTGCTGAGCAGAACTGCAGGTCTGTAGTAACAGCTACAGGGGAAAAAAACAAAACAAAACAAAACAAAACAAACAAACAAACCAAAACACCACAAAAGCCCTTTAGCCCACAACAAAAACCCACACAATGTTTCCTACTTTTATCACAAAAACCCACACAATGTTTTCTACTTTTATCACTTCATTATATAACAACTCTGAATCTTAAGGATAAAGCATCTTCCTGAAATATACTCCAGGAAGTTAGTCTATTTTCTTCTTTTTTTAACCAACTTATCTTTCCTACAATAAAAATCTAGAAGATATAATGTTTGTTGGACAGTTTGCTTAAATTTTAAGGGCTGTGAGCTCCTACTTATACTCAAGAAGAGTGCAGAGTGCAGGGATCTGCAGTGACAACTTGAACAAGAAGGAAAGAAAACATAATTTGCATTCATCTGGATTTTCAACACCTAGCAAAGAGAAGAAAACCAGAGTAACCTGTCAGGAACCATGGAAAATATTGAACTTTGGGGTGTCTAATGGGATTTGGAAGCCAGGATGTAGCTAGAAGTAAACTGTATATAGGGTGCATGCAGTTCTAAGTAAATTCTGCACAATTCATTCTTTCCATCCATATCTGTAGAAATTTAGTGAAACTGTAATTTTTTCCCCACAAAGATATGCAGATTTCTTTGGATAACAAAACTACTGCTCACTGGAAGAACAATGTCTTATAGAATGATTTTCATAGTAAAGAGAGGTGGGAAAAAGTCAGAATCGACAAATTGTTTTCTGACTCAATTTCATTGTGATCATTATGTCCATTCGCATCACTCCATAAAAACTTTCAAGAGAAAATAATGCCATTGAATAGCAACACAACACATGTGGGTACCGACACTTAAAAAGTAGTAAGCTTACATCAAAATATAAAATGATTTTTCCATTTGTAGAAATATAACCTTACAGTTTAGCCCCATGATTGTCTACCTCACGTAAAGCAAGATTTTTGCATTGTTCATGAATATAGCTCAGCTGTAGCAGAGCTATAGCTGAAACTCTTGCTATGGGTAATGCAGAGAAATAGATTATTCAATGTATGATTCTTTTGACTTGTTTCAGACACTTATTTTTACACGAGATTAATCATACCCAGCAAATCCTTGCTTCTCTCTAGTGATTCTGAAAGTCTTGAGAGAAACAACCAAGGAGCAGACATCTACACTATTCTTATGTTCGGATAAATCTTATCCTTTCAGACAATGCTTTGTTCTTTTCAGACAATTTTTACTTCTCTAAAATCAGTTGGTATTCTTGATCAAAATAAAATTATTATAATAATGATTATTATTCTTCAAAATTTAAATGAGTGAATAAAGAAATACCTAGTAAATTTCCATGAGTCTATGTGCAAGTCCCCTTTAGGGCTTAGTAGACCTATACTTTTTGCTGAAGTCAAAGTATTATTGTCATGGTTTCTTCAAATCCTTTTCTTTATATCTTAAGACATTTGGTGCTATTGCACAGTCCTTGTGTCAAAGGGAACTTGTGTAGCTTATTTTCCCCTGTCCAATGTAACTCGGGGTTGGAGAGAGTTTATCATGCAGATTTACCCTTGTATAACTGGAAGTAGAATAAAGTCCACAGCAGGTGAGCCATCTAAGGCTTGAGATGGTAAATTGAATTGAAAGAACACAGTAATATTTTAAACACTATGTCTTCTCTGGTTGGAAAGAAGACAGCATAAACTAGGTGATACAAAGACAGCTGAGAGCGGTGGATCCACACTGCTTGAAAGCACGTGTACTTTTTACACTGCCTGTGAACTTCCCACGAAGTGCAGGTTTTTTGTACAAATAACAGGCCCTCATGCTTGGCACCTGAATGATTCTTTGTTTCCAGCAGAGAAACTGTGGGTTTATGGCCTGAGAATGACAATAGGAATGTGTTTATTGCTAGGGTCACAGCTGGAGATGATTATTACTTTTTTCTTTGTCAAAAGGCAATGCTATGGGCAGCTAAATGTGCTTTCAGGCTGATTTAAGAGAGTGTTCCTGGAAAAATGTCCTCTCTCTGTTTCAGTTTTCTTTACTCAGAAGTCAGTTTACTTTACCACTGGAAGGCAGGCGGTCCACAATAT
Source organism: Arenaria interpres (assembly GCA_013399435.1). Lineage (NCBI taxonomy): Eukaryota > Metazoa > Chordata > Aves > Charadriiformes > Scolopacidae > Arenaria > Arenaria interpres. Next base: position 34,673 of record VXAK01015278.1, read on the forward strand.
TTTTGTTCTGACAGGAAATTATGCAAAATTTACATGATTTGCTTTATTGAGGAGATAGGGGAGAAGTCAGTCTTAAGGATTCTCGGGATTAGGGATTCTCATTCCTCTGCAAATTTACCCCAGTTCCTGTGTACAGCAAAGGGCAGTCAGAGAGTCTGTCTGTGCTGCATATCACAGCTTCTCTCTCAGTAGGCTGCAAAATCTAGAAAATACTGGAAAGGTGTGTTAGCACTGAGCTCATGTAAAGCAAGCTTGGCATGGTGTTGACATGCTCTAAAAGCCCAGTCCAAACCTTACTATAGCAAATGAGTTGAAAATGTTCTCAAGAAAACATTCCAATATCAAAATACTGTGGCAGCAGTTCCTTTTTGCAAACCAAGTCCAAAGGGCAGCACTCTTAACCTTACAAAGACGTACCTTGCCTTCCAACTTCAGTAGTAAGCTCAGTCAATGGTAACCTCAGGAAATGGCTGCTATCAATCAGCTTTTTTATAGACATGAATACATGTCTAAACATCATCTTTTGTAATTAATACAGTCGATTCCTCCATTCTCCCATTGACTTTGGTAGCTGAGATGTAATCTGATTTAATTTCTGTAACATAATCTTGTTTGGTTTTATAGTACTTCCCCCTGCTAATATTAAAATCCTATTCATTTAGTCGTATGCACTGTTAGATAGATGTGCATCTGTGCGTGGATTATAAACATGGAAGGGCTTATATATGAAGAAATGCTTTCATTGGTCTGAAATTACCTAGGGCTGAAACAATATCCAGAGAGCTGAGAGTCTGTCAATCTTTCCGCTTTCAGAAATGTAGTCACAATGTTCATAGCACAAAAGCAACGCTGGTTCTCCAGAAACATATGTTATTTTGTTCAAAGTCTTTGCAAACTGGGAGTATTTTTAAGAATTTCCTTTGCCTGACTACGAAACGGTACAGTTTACATTTTATTCTAATTTCATAGGATGAACTTTAAGAATCAGGAAGTCTCATGTTTCAGACTGAATCAGCTGGTGAACATTCAAATTGTAAATACAGACTGGTACCTAACCAAGTATAGACATCTGTAATGTAGATATCTTCAGCTGAGATTCTCCTCAACGCCACAAGAGAGAAATTAGATTTTTTGGGGAGCAGATCATCTTGTCATAAAAACAGACATTACAAATATGTCAGAAAAGGCAAGCTTAAAAGGGCTATTTCTTTCCAATTACAAATGATTCATAGATATCTGCATTGTAGATGCTGATAGGTGCTGAAATCAGTTTCACTCAGATCACATGGATGGTAAAGGTGGATTTTGGTGTCCAGTAGGACTTCAAATGACTTCAGTCTGGAGTTTTGCCATCACTGAGAGAGTTAGAAGCAGTTATGTCTCACCACTGATCACACAGGGAGGCATAGTCTGCAAACCTTAGACATTATTGAAGAGTAAATCCATCTGAAGTGTACTAGAAGAAACTCAATTATAACATAAATTTCCTACAACAGTAAACTTCTTATTGGAATTAATGGATTCTAGGTATTTTTATGGGAAGTTCATATCTAAATAACTGTGAGAACTAGACAATTAAGTGGAAAGACCACCATCATGGTATGCAATCATAAGCTGCTGTTTATATATCAGCGCCCATACAGATATAGCAGCTCAGATGGGAAACACATAATTTGAAGTATTATATAAAAATACAGTGAAAGACAGCTCGTGTTTTAGCACTAAAATATCTGAAATGAGATGACAAGATAAAGAATGTCAGAGGTGAAGAGAGCAGCCTTACATTATGAAGCAGGATATGGACAAAACCAGCACAGGCATCATATTTCTGGAGCTTTCCTCTTCCATGAGGTCATATTGCCTTCCTACTCTGTGTGCGCTCTAAGTAAATAAAGACCAGCTAAGGATAATGAATTCTATTACTCTAATTAAAAACAGAGACTGGTCCCACTGCCTGTCCCTTGGGGAAATGCCTGGACTTTAATCCCACGAAGTTGTTTGAACTTATTAAAATAGTGTGGTATATGTTATTAAACTCCTGACTAACCAAGAGACAGAGGCAGAGACAGAGATACACACAGAGGTTAGGGATGTTGCACCGTGTCTGAGCAGCGCCATAGATTCAAGTCATGGTACATCTCTTGTTTACAGTGTAAAAGATTTAAATCTGGTTTTATACACAGATTATCTCAGGCCCTGAAACATGCTGATCCTTTGAAAGTCAACAGGACAAGGACATTTCAGCCTTGGGACTGTATGCAATGTAAACACAGGTATAGAAATGATCCGATGATTAGTCCATATACAATGTCTTAGTTCTTGCCATCTCAAGGCTAGGCAAAAGAATACAAGACATAAAACTTTTTTTTTTGTCATCAACGTCTGGCTAAAACGATTGGTAACTCCTCACCGTTCCTCCTTATAAGCATTCTCTGACTGAAATCACTTACTTTGGGCTAATCAGTTTCCTCTAGGTTATTATAATCAAGAAAGAAACCCAAGCCAAAATCAGAAAACCCCCACTGATTAAGTGCGTACGAGAGATACTGTCTATGCTGCCTGATTCCCAATGAGCATTTTGTCTTAGACGGTATTCTTGAAACTAAATTGGCCAATGAAAGCTTTTTCTCTGAACTAAAAGCACTTTAGCTGTTTTGTCTACTACTACGCTGAACAGTAAGCATAAATGCAGCTGTTAAATCAGTTGTATATCAGCCTGCCAGGCCTAAGTATAGCTAGTTCTGCTTGTCTTGCGATTAATGTCAAGTAAAAGTAGGTGACAGTAATTGGTGTTGTTGGGAAACGAGTTCTCCTGAGAAGGGAGCAGTTCTGTGAATGCAGAGGAATGCGCAGTGCCTGGATGAAGAGCTCGCTGTGCCAAGGCAAAATTCAAAATTCAGAACTAGGGAGTGAAATTATGCAGCTAATGAAATATACATCTGAGGAATCCCTTTAAAACATTCAGCTAGTCATCCCTGGCGTATGTCTGCCTGGTAGTAAGCCTGTTATATCTATGGGTGGCGTTCCATATTTTTTGATTATGTGATTTTGTCTGGAATAAAAAACTCAGTAAAATGAGACCGTCATTAAAAATTGTCGAGATAAATAACTTCTGCTGAAATTAATGACATAATCTGAAAGTTCTGAGTCATATTCATTACCTCTCGCCTTTGTGTCTCTGGATGCAAGTCAATTTGCAGAGTAAGACGTCAATATGTGGGCATCCTCATGCAGGTCTGTAAGCAAGCCAGGCTCTATTATAGTGATGAAGAGCTACTCTTTGCTGTCTGTGGAGTTCAGAGAGTGATTCAGCTCATCGTATATAGGTGTACGGAGGTGAACATGGGACTTTCTCACAAGGGACTTGATTCAGTTGTCCTCAGATAGTCCTCTGATGCCATTCAAGATGCTTGGTGGTATCCAAACATTCACATAGGGCTAACAGATGACACAAGGTTTAAGAACGATCCATGCACTTCTGGAGAGAAGGTGGAGGCCAGACATTACTCTCAAATGGCAAGAGAGAAATATATACTCCCTGTTATAGGAAGTATATATAGTAGTCTGTACTAGATAGGGTAGAATATTGAACTGAGTCTTCACTACCCAGCTCGTGTGTGCCCACCTTCCTATAGATATCCAGTGACTGATTCAGCTCCCCATGTGCGATGACAGAGCCTCTCTGAGATGGTCTAGAATACCATGCCATGTCTGCCAGACCATGATGCTGTCTCTGATGCTACAGGGAATCTCAACAGGCAGTAGGTGCCAATGGTCAGGAGGTGGGAATGTATGATAGGGGGATGAGAAAAATAGAATATGTCACTGGGATCTTGATTTGGGAGTCTCGGGGTCCAATTTGGGAAATGGGAGTGTGGGGGAGTGCAAATGATAAGAGGCTGTTAAATAGGCTAAGGAGGCTGAGGGGGGGGCCTTATTGCTCTCTACAACTACCCAAAAGGAGGTTGTAGTGAGGTCGGGGTCGGTCTCTTCTCCCAAGTAACAGGCAATACACCAAGAGGAAATGGCCTCAAGTTGTGCCAGAGGAGGTTTAGGATGGATATTAGGAAAAATTTCTTCACTGAAAGCATTGTCAAGCATTGGAACAGGCTGCCCACGGAAGTGGTTGAGTCACCATCCCTGAAGGTATTTAAAAGATGAGTAGATGTGGTGCTTAAGGGCATGGTTAAGTGGTGAACTTGGCAGCGTTAGGTTGATGGCTGGACTTGACGATCTTAAAGGTCTCTTGTAACCAAAACAATTCTATGATTCTACAGGGCTATGGGTTATATCCTTGGATGTGTAAACAGCCGATCTGCTTTTTCATACCAATTAAGGGCTATGCTTCAAAAGTTTTTAGGGGAAATGTGTGACCTGCCTTTGTCCTCTGAGAAATAAAAGATCTATACAGTATAAATTAAAGCATATTAGGTGTGCTGTAGCTATTTTAGAGTTCTGTTCCATTTCCTTTGTCTCTTTCAAGACTGAAGATTTGAAACGTAACAGTGGCTATGCAGTTTGGCAATATTTTAAAGGCACAAAAATAAAACAAGGAACAGGATAATTTTCTGCACATAGCGCTTATAAAACCCACAGTAAGAGACAGAGAATTTTAGCTTTGCTTTGAGAATACAAGAAAAATCTAAAGTTAACAGGTCTGGTAGGTGGTGGCTTGTGGGGATCACCTGCCTTTGCTTGAAACAGGGAAGAGCTGCAGAGGACGAGTCCTACCCAAGTCTCATAGTGGCAGATTCAAATTTGTGCTTTAGCTCACCACTGGGTAAGAGGAGCATGAGAAGCACAAATCTGAGGAAGAAATCATGGGACTTTGCTATAAAATATGTGAGATGTCAGAGAGGCTGGAAGGGTGGCTTCTGTTAGAGGGGGCTATGTTTAAAATCATTTTGTATTTGTAAAGATTCTAAGGTCATTATGTTCATAACAAATTCCCAGACATTGCTGTTAAATAGAAATGAATTGATAATTCGTGGAAGAAGGCATCACCGATATGTTCTGAAATATATGCAAATTAATATATAAATGAGGAGGCTCTGGTTAAAAGGGTACTGTTTGAAGAATGTTTCCACAGGACTTTTTTGAGAAGACAAATTTTAAATTTGTTGATCAAATTTCCTGTCAGGCCAAGGAGGACATATAAGAAAGGAAGAAAAATTTCTAAACATTTTTTTCTTTTCTTTCTAAAAATAATTTGACTTTTTGGTCATAAAGACTATAACTGCTACTTCTTGATTTCTGCCAAAGTAAGTCTGTGGGTCTGTGCAATAATTTTAGTGTGAATGCTGAGAGTTGGAATCAGAAGCACTAACATATGTTAACTGAGACATATCTAATTTTAAATTAATCATACATTGAATGTATTTGATAGGACTGAATGAAATGAGATATTATTTGAGCTTTATTAATACATTCTATTAACAGAAAATACCATTTCCATCCAATTTTCTGATGATAGTTTTTAAAACAGTGTGCAAGCATATGCAGATGGATACAGATGGTGTATGAAGCAATTCTAAATGCATCAATCAATTGCTTCAAGTGTATTTCATACACAAGAAAATGCATTCTGCTAAGAATGTCTTGCTTTGTATTACCACAATTATGCACAAAAGCAACAGATTCCCAGTACGGCTCCTGGTATGCAAAGACTAAGTCAATCAGGCAGCGCTGTTTCCTATGTCATTTAGGATTGCTATGAAATTCTCTATCTGGACCAATCAAAGGAAAAACTCACACAGGAAAAAATGATGAGATATACTTGCTTACCCAAGTGCTTCCCTTATATCTTGGGGTGGAACAGAAAAACAAAAGGTAGAATATCTACATATGAAGTAAGGAAGAAGTGGGAATAAGGTTACATTTAGAACTGCAAGGAGAGGATGAAAATTAACAGTGAAGGTTAGAAATCTGTCTGTGTTCATCTGTAAATTCCACATGTTTTTAGGCAAGGCAGTCATCATAGGTAGTAGTAGTAGTAGTAGTATAGGCATTTAAGAGCATAGTACTACTGATAATTTTTCCAACTTCTACCTGGTATTTCAGGGTGGGAAGAACATTCTGATGTTATGGAGCTCCATGCAGAATCCATTTATTGTTGGGGTTCTGCGAGAGCTACCCTGAAGAATTTCTAAGAGCATTGATGTTATAAACTGTACATCCACATAAGAATACAAGCAAGAGCAGTGAACATACGGTTCTTACAGACACAGCTATTCAGCATTTATTTTGCTTCTTGTGTTTGGGATAAGTACTGCATCCCTGAGGAGACAACGGCCAGCTCAGCCTTACCACGCAAGTGAATTATGCTCTTTCCAGCAAGATACACAATAGATATGAGTAATTCGGGAAGAGCTGCTGCTTCTAACATCTCCAGCCCTACACCTGAAGTGGATGTATCATCCTGAAGGGAATCTTCATCAGAGCAGACTGCTCTCTGAGGAGGAGCCCATATCTCAGAAGCTCTAACTTGACCTTTATTTCATGCTGTTGTTTACTCACAAGGAGCTTAGCTCAGGAACTGCAAGGACAGAGATCTTCAGTGTTAGAGCAAAAAGGTTAAAGAGGAAGAATAGACCTAAAAAGGTGACTGTGGAAGTAAAACCTAAAATCTCAAAAGGAAACGGGTGCATTTAGATGTTGAGGCAAAGACAAGAAAAATACGTTAGACTTGAAAGAAATAAAAGGCAGAATTATTTTGGGAAATACGGTATAGTGAAAGGCAGCACTAAAATAACAAATTTCAGAAGCAAACATAATATAGCCATACCAGCATTACAGCTGGATTGTGGAGTAGTTTGGAGTACGGATGTTCCCTTTTGCCTGAAGTTTATCCACAGTTATTAATCTCTGAATGCAACTTGTCCTTGTCAACTTGAAAATTGGTTACCCAGTGAGTGTGCTAGCAAGTGTTTGGAAGGCATATATATGTAGCTAATGGCTTATTTTAGAACTGGACAACCTTTTGATCACCTTTACATTTCTGAAAAGAACCCAACATTGACTGAGAACCAAGCCTCTCTCTCTCGGTTTCTTCAAAGAGATTTAGTTCTAGTCTTTTTATCACTGACTTGATGTATTGGCAGGTGTTTTTCTTCTTCTGAAACACTTCTTTAGGCTTACAGAACATCCAGGAGGTTGGTATCTGAGTCTCTTGAGACATTAATAAAGAACTGGCAAGGTAGAGAAGTGGAAGATGATGAAGCAACATATTGTAGGGAATTGCATTTATGGGAGGACAAATATAAGTTAACTTCACATAAGAATGTCTGATGCATTGAAGAAAGTATGCAGATTTCAGAAATATTTCAGCAAACTACATCAAGCTCTTTTGTCCTGCAACTCACAGGTGATGTGAGTTTCAAGATTTGCCTAGTTGTTCTAGGAATATTTAGATTGGGTAAAATATTGTCATTTGAGATCATCATCTCCAACAAACACCTTCCCAAATTTCTCATATTGTCTAAGAAGTAAGATAAATTCTGGCCTCCTTGGAGATAGGGCTGGATGAAAAATATATATGGAGAGGTTAAGGTTAGATCAATGTTAATAAGTAAAATGCACTAAGCATTGCTTTCTGACCCTCAGACACATATCACATGTGCTCTTACTCCTAAACTCTCCAAATTCCCAAATAAAAAATCCTCAAAGGTAACAGGAATGTTTCTGGTTTTGCCTGTTTTTCTTTATTTGATGTTTTTGAGAGAATGCTGAAAATCCCTAACAATAGACTAGCTGTCATATCTTTGTAGCTAAACAGCACAGCTTGAGTTGAGATATTGTTCTCGCTGATGCACAAAGCTTCTATTTATCAACTGAGTACACAAATATCAGGGAACTGTGCACAGCTGTCTTTGAGTATGCCTCTTCATCAGGGCAACCACTTGAGATTCATTATTCCCCTGATAGCCCGGGAAAACCACTTTACTTGGCTGTTCAGAATTGTAAGTTCCATCCTGCTGTAGTACTCAATCAGGACATTAAGGCTGAGATTCATCTCCCCTGACTTTAAATGTCCACAGCCTAGATGTTTCCAACTGCAGTGCAGCCACCTGGGCTTCTGTTGTTCCCTGAGCAGAACAGGCACCTCAGGTTATGATTAGCCAGACGTTAGGTTCTTACTGTAAAATAAGATGGCTGGTATCATAAATATTGCGGACCGGATCAGCACTGACTGCAAATGCTTGTCCAGGTGAAAAGGTCACATGGAGACCTCTCCAGTGTCATATGGCTACATTTATTCTAAGAAACCCCACATTTTTCCATTTGCTGCTTTCCCACTATTGAGCTGGTTTAAAATTCTGAGAAAGTGCTTGTCCCCATCTTTTCCTGGAGGTTTCTGCCACTGTAGCATGGTTATCAGAAGATAGCATTCTGCACTAATCCAAGAATCAGTCAGCCACAAATAAATTCCTGATGAAGTAGGCTTCAGATAAGGCATCAAAAAATACACTGCTGCTACACAGCTGTTATCTCTTCTGATTCCACTATGGATAAGCAAGTTCTGCCAGAGAAATTATAACGACAGGCTCCAGGGTGGCAGCTTTTTCTGCGGTGCTACCTATAGGACAGAGCATGAGGCTGAGCTTCCTGCACTCCCCAGCCAGTGGAGTCACCTGGTCTAAACCGGCTGAGAATCTGACCTTTTTTTCCACTTTTTTTAAAAATTGCTTTCTTGTTTTAGTTCTTCATAATATCTTTAATATTTCAGATTTTTTCCAGATACAGAGAACATGATTCTTCTCCATCCATTAGTTAAAGGAAATTATATCTAAATACACTGAGACACTCTGTGTAGGCATAGAATAATTAGTGTAATGCCTAAATTGCTTAAAAAAACCCAAATAAGGAAAGTATGTTTGAATAATGAAAGAATAGCAGAATGAGTGCTAGGCTTTACAGGGGGTCCCTAAAGACAACTAGGCAACATATTTAACTTGTTACAGGGTTCATTTAGTGCTTGTGATCCTTGCTTTTGAAAATCCTCAGAGACAGACAATCCTGTTTGCTAATTTTTTAGGGAGTTTCATCTGGAGTCTTATTTTTTGGTGAGTAAGATTTTACAGCAGCATACATTTTAAGTACTAAAATACTTTCTTTTTAACACATTATTAAGTTTATCAAAAGTTGTCATACAAAAAAAGACAGACAATCCTGAATATAGATGAAAAACATTTGAAGTATTATAAGCTTATTTGTGTGTTTCAAGTGTGTTTCAAGTGTTCAACAGCGTTTACCCAACTTATTTAATCCCTCCCATTGGGCAAATAATTCTGTGTGACCGAATTTTTAGTTAAGGCATTATTATTAGCATAATTTTGATATTATTTTGATGACTTGTGCAAACTAGATCACTATTTTGTAGTTAATTACTATATATATTGTGTCAATCTAAACATAATGAAAGTTGTTTTAAAGTAAACCCCAAATTAATTCCACAAAATGCCTAAGTAGGCCCTGTTCTATCTGCAAATCAGAGATGAAGAGCCGAAGTTGGCAAAGCCTGATACTTTGAAGACTTAACCACTGAAAAGTGCTTTTCTGGATTTCTAGATGTCATAAGAGACAAATAGCTATGTAGTTGTAGTCAGACTGCCACCAAAAAACATGTTCCACCTACTCTGATAAACAGATCTGATAGCTCTGCCTCTGCTTTCATGCACTCAGTGCATCGAGGGAGCTTTTTTTCCTCTCGGTTTTTGTGTTAATGGTTTTCTTGCAAGTTATTTTGCTGTCTGACAGCGTTTCATTTTTATTTTTTATGAGCTGTAGGGTAGAAGAAATAAATTCTCTATTTCTTGCTTTGATCCAATTAATTTCTTGCAATTTTTTGTCCCATGCTCCAGTCTGCTATGGATTTTACTTTTCCAGATTCAACATCTGTAGCCTAAAGAAGTAACAATTTCCAGATAGAAAGCACTTTACTGTGTGGGGTTTTACCCCTCCAGTAAGAGTTTTAGGCATAGGGTCTTCGTTTCTGGAAGACAAATGGATACATTACTGCAAAACTATACTAGCCTTTCATCTTTGGAAAACCTATTGAGAATATTCAGTGAGACTCACCGGTACTTTAAATGACAAGGAGAAAAATTAATGTATAGAAATAAAGGAGAAGACTGCTTTTGCCAAGTTTTACAGGGAATGAATGAGATCTGGGCTCAAATGTTAAAATGCCACATGGCCTCTGTGCAACTCATGGAGATTTTTGAGCTAGAGAGTTCTGAAATCAGAAGCAGTCCGGATATGTCAACTTGGTGCTAAAGTAACTGGCTGCCTGTAAACCTGAGATAACAATCTGAAGAGCTGTTGCACTAACATGAATGTACACTCTCCTCCTTCTGTTCCTGTTCCAATAGGTTCAAATTCTGTGAGTTCTCCTGAAGTTCTGTGTTTGAATTGTTTCCAGGATGAAAGTGGATTCCAGCCACCCCATTGATTTATCCATCTTCGCTCTGACTGAAATCAGTCCACTCTTGTTTGTGAGGAGTTTCCTCTATTCCTCACTGTTGCTGCGCTGAATGGTTCATACTGAGATGTCAGAAGTTCTGCATATTTTATGCCTAGAGTTCTAACAATCCTTTTTAGACATCCGTGAGAGATTTATGCCACCAATGCACGTTCACAGTAGAACTGATCAGACACTATTCATTGCTTAACTAGTACATTGTACTGGGCTATTCTGACTGCAGTCAATTGTATTGATGTAAGTTTTCAGATTCAGTGGAAAGCGCACTGGCATATTGAGAATTACTAATACCCCCTTCTTTTTGATCTACATTATTTTTAGTTGTTTTGTTTTGGTTTGTAGTTCTTGGAAGATCATCAAGATTCCTTCCTTGCTTTGAAATGTGAATTCTTCTGATAAACTGTTTACTCATGACTAACATTAATCTCCTGAAGTCCATTTCATGTAGATTCTGATAATCTAAAAACTTTAGGGCTTGATGAAAAACAGTCAGCAGCTATCTTCTTCCAATATGTAGCAAATACTGGCACTTGATTTCCCAGTAGAAGAGAAATCAGCTGTGTCAAGTCTAGATATACTCCTCATATCACTTCTCTTCCAGAAACCTTGTAAACCACAGCCCATGATTTCATCTGTGTGATTCCAGGCCCCGTTTGGTGCAGCACAGCTGTGAGACCTTGGCTTAGTTTTGCTGGGAAAATAATTTTCATCTGTGAGGAAACCTGTGTGCTAAACCACGCCAAAAAAAAAATTAAAAATGCAGGCATCAGTGAAATTATTAAGACAGTAATAAGTAGGCATTCAAGGACTGAAAAGTATTGACGTGACAAGTTATTAAAACCCTTAGGAAAAAAAAACCAGCGAAGTGAAAGATGGCAACTCAACAAGACAGAGAGCTCCTGCACAAAGGAGCAAAGGAAGCTTGGCCAGCAGAGATGCTCTGCATGTCACTTTTAGGGTCATGCCCATGTTAATCTTTCACTTAGTGGCATATGGATCCTTGCTCTCCACAGTGTGTGTCAGCCAATATTTGCTGTGTACTTTTGACTTCTTGATGCTCTGCTCGCACAGTGTATTTGTGCATGGTAGAAAATATGTAAACAAACATGATCTACTGAACTAGGATTTGGGGGGATGATTGCAGTCTCATGCCAAGCATCAGTGCCGTGTACAACAATTGAGCTGGAAAGGTCAGAGCAAAAAATGAGCTCTTCTGTTCTTTGTAGTAACTCTTACTTATCCTTCAGCCCAAGTGCCTCTAAACTGGTGATTATACGGCATTTGCTCCATGCTGTACCATTCTTACATGCTAGGAATCAAGCCATGCACTGTTACCTGCTAGCATGTGACCAGATGACTTCTGCCTCAGCATAGATGTGTAGATGATTTCTGCCTGCTGGTGTGTACCAACTTAAAGAAATGTTTCTTTAGCTTCAAATCAGCATTTTCCACATTAATTTGGAATTGATTTACACATCTTCCCCCAAATCATCTTTTACAGTAATTTGATATTGTTGTTGCACTGAAAGCATAGCTATTATGGGAATATTTTACAAAACTTCTCAGAACCTTTACCTGGATGCAGCTTGAACACTGCTGAAGGTACACAGCAGCAGGCAAGATAGACTAACTGAAGAGGAAAGTCTGACAGAACTGAAGTTCAAACAACTTTATACGTTTTCCCAAATGGGAAAAGATCTGTCCCATTCTCTCTAAAATTGGAACAAACCCAACCCCCTTATTATTCCAATTCATGTATCAGTCTTGCCTTTTTTTTTTTTT
>VXAK01015278.1:47093-67459 GCA_013399435.1 Arenaria interpres
TTTTTTTTTTTAAGAAAAAAAAACAACGTAATGTTTTCAGGAATGATTGAATCAGTCAGCTGTTTTTCTCTTACATGGAATTTCCTTTAAGTGAAAAGTTTGAGTGACACTTCGCGATCTTCAGTAGCGTGCATCAACCCTGCAAATCTGTGCCCTTCTTGAAAAAGATGAAGTTCATTTTGCAGAACAGCCCACATTCCTCATGCATATGATGAGTCACTTGTGCGGTCCAAAGAAAGCGATATTTTGCTTTTTGCTTTTGATCAAAAAGTCTTGCCATGCTGCAGCTTTTTAGAGCACACCTGATAAAATCCATTATGCATTTTTTCTGCTTCACTGGTGATAAAAAGCCTCTGACAATTGATAATAGCAAAGCCATCTGTCACTTTGAAAGCCTGTATTTTTAGTGAAAGGAGCAGAATTAATCTATTTTACCTCAGTAAGGAAGAAAAAATTGCAGACAAGTCTTCCTACACATAAAATATAAAGCATATGAATAACGCATATTTATTCCATCATGCTTCTCCTCAGAAGATCCCAGAACACAGTAGATACTCTCTATCATTCACGTTACTACGACAGAGACGTTGAAGTGCATGGAGGTAAAGTAACTGATGAGCATCAATCAACAGCCCTGAACCAGGGCCAGAGCCTGTGTCTTTCAAAGTCAGTGCAAAGTTCTCTCTTGACGGCGGTGATCCAGGGAACTTCTTGTTCAGGTGCCAGACCCCTGAGGCCTTCCCTTCCTCCTGAAGCCATAGCGCTCGCAGTGTCTGACATTTGCTGTCCGCTGCTGGGAGTGCATGGATTCCTGCTTATAGAATTGGCTGAATATAATCCTTGTATATTTTATAGTGGTATCAGGATCAATAGTAGTTCTTTAGTAGTATTATTGTTAATTATTTTGTCTTATTCTGCCAAATCTATTTATACTTCCACCCTCGGGTTTCCTAGTTTTTTCCTAATTCCCCTTCCTGTTTGGGGAGGGGTTGTTGAGTGATAGAATAATTTTCTAAATGACAATAAATTGTTGTGGGTTCTTCAAACCATAACAACTGTGAAAAGAGATCAACATGACTTCCTCAGCTGCAGACATCCACTACAGCTATCCAAAGACAGATGAAAAGTATCCCCTCATTTATACATCTAAATACAACATTGATGTAGTAAAAAACCAGGGCACGAGTAAAACATCTTCCTGATGTTGATAGGCAGTAAAAATGCCAATGATAAATTAGATTGCACATGGAACAAAATGAAAACATTGCACTAGAATATACTGTCTTTATGTGAATCAACAGAGCAGCTTCAGTGGAAAACCATCAGTTTTGATGGTCTGAAGAGAAAAGTGTACAGCCAGAACTGGAGAAATTCCACAGAAAGACCATGAATTAAGGGAAGACACAGAAAATATGCCATTTAAAGTGATTAAAAAGACTGGGATTGTTCACCTTTATGAGAAGATGAATATAATAAAAGCCACATTAACTATGGCTGTATTCTTCCTTTGTCACACATATTTAGGGTGGAAACTACTCATACCTGGGTATCTGCAAGTGCCCAGATCTGAGATATTCTTCCTGAGCTCCATTTAGACTTGATGAATAGACACAGAAAACTCTGGAAGGTCACTCATTCAATTTCTTAGAGGTATTTAGAATAAGGCAGACCATACTTGGATTAAATCTTTCGTTTCATTGATAATAAATGCTAGATAAATAACATTTGTGTATCTGACTCTGAGGTGTTTGAAATTAGAGGACATAAATACTTTATTATTTAAAAATTAAAAACAAAAAGACAAAATTAAAAGTGGTACATGGATCTGCCTCTCCTCTGATTGCAAAAAATGAACTGTGGATCTTACTGCTGCATAATGTGGAGAATACCACTAAAAGCTAAGTAAGATTCCAGGAGAAACATGATCATTAGTTGTTTAAAAAGAATATTTGTATATAAAATAAATTATAAACTTATATAGAAAAGTTGTAAAAGCCTCAGAAACAAAATGATTAAGCTAACCTTTAACTTTTTTTGCTCAAAAAAATTATTTGGGTTACAAACTGTAAAAAACTTTTTAATATGAAGAGTTTTATAGTTTTCTCCAGACAATACTCACACACAGAAAAAAAGTCATTAGGTTATTTCTATGATCCATAATGTACCTTTTTATGCTGATGGAGAAGATGGAAGTTCCCATTTCTGTCTAACACAGGATTTCCTCTTCTACCTGGAAATTACTCAGTCTCATTGATCAAGTGCAATTTCCATAAACTTCACTACAGCTCTGCAGAATTTAATGACTACACCCTACCTAGCAATGTTGTCTGCGTTTGATTTGCTATGCATATTACTTTTAGAGCCTGTCTCAAGGAGCCTTTATTGATTTCTTTATCAGATACACAAGACTCTCACCTTATATGACTGGATGACAAGTTGACTAAAATGCAGTGCCATGATAAAGTAAAACCTAGATTGAGACAGACTGATGTGGCTGAACAGAATTTAAAGGCCAAAGAAAAATTCTCAGCCTACTGTGATATATTTGAAAAGAAAGTTGATAGTGGCACTGAACACAGCAAGACCTGCAAAATAGTTTGGAAAGTGAGTTACCATCATTTTCCAAAAAACATTTTGAATGTCTCTTTGGGAATGATTTGGTAATAACCAAAAAAATCTCTAGGATGACATAATTTTTATAGCCTGTGGATACAACGTAAGCTGGTTTAAGAGAAAATCCATGGCTGTACCAATATAACTCTGGATTGCTAACCTTATGTGTTTGGAAAAGCAAAAAAAAAAGTCATTGCCATATGGTTTAAAGCAATATCTGCAGGTGTGAATTTTAAACTAGATGAAAAGCAAGTGTTCAGAAAACACTTTGAGACTTCATATGATTTCCACGTGGTAGAGCACTGTGTGGCATAAGCAGCTTCAGTTGCAGTTGCAGTGAAATTCAAAGCAGGATTTAAATACAATCTCTAGAAGGTTTCTCCTAAAAGGAAAATGTTTAATGGCCTGTTTTATTAAAAGCTGAATTCCAGGAAGTCTAAATAGTTATGGTTTGAGGTTTGGGGTGGGTTTTATTGTTTGTTTTGTCTGGAGGCTGTTTTGTTTTGGGTTTGGTTGGTTGTTTTTTGTTTGCTGTTGCTTTTTTTTTTAATAAAGCATGTGCCTATGAATGCTGTTCTTTTTGACCTTTCCTGCACTTCCTACCAAGCATGCTCTTCATGTTGCCCTTAGTGGATATGTTTTTCAAAAAACATTTGTTTTCTTCTTTTCTCAGCACTTAGAAAAGATCACACATCAGTGAGGACTAGGTCGCAGAAAAAGACTTTTGTTCCTGCTACAGGGCTTGAAGGTGCCCTGATGCACCACGTGAGATTGCAGTGGGTGTGGGTTATGGGTGGCACGACACTGCACTGGGTTTACCTGCCAGTTCCAGCCTGGCAGCAGCAGAGCTCAGTGCCATACCATACTAATACTCCCTGTTGGAGAAAAAGCTTTTCCTCAGGGAGGTATACAAAGAAAGTTCAACTGTTTGCAGATCATAGGTGTCTCTGCACCATGCTTTCATTGCCATTGTGGCTTGGGAAGAAGCAGGTATGAGTGCTGAATTCTATAACATACGTATACCTCGGCAGTACACTCTGTGTCAAGCACAGCTGGAGACTTGACACCTTTGTTGTGCAACCACGTGTTGAGCTAAAGATTTCAGCCTAGTACATGTGAAATCTGGCACATTTCAAGTTGGGCTGATGACATCCTATTTAACACTTATGAGTAACTTCATGTCTCCATGGGACTGATGCTGAATTCATAGAAGTGTTTAGAAGAATGTCAGTCATGTAGTGATATTACCCTGCCATATTTTCCCAGTCTCCAGTGATTTGTAGTTTAGAGGTTTCCTGAAGGAAGATAATGTCTTATTTAATAACCCTCAATAGACTTTGCCATCTTAAATTTCTTCAGAGCTTTCTTTACCTGAAAATGTTTAGCCTCTGGAGCATGCTTTGGTGAAGAATAACAGTTAAATAGAAGTTATATGAAGAAATATGTCATTTCGCTTGTTCTGTATGGATTATAAAAAACCATCACGTCTATATTGCCTTCAAGAACTAATAGTCTTTCAAAATCTCACTATTATTCTCACAGTTCAGGTCAACTTCTTACCATTGTACCTGCAGAAAGCTGCATGAATTTTTGAATACCAAATCTCTATGAAGAGTGACGAAACTCTTTTCATCTCCAAATTGAGATGAATTTCAAAAAGTTAACCCAAGTCTGGTAAACTCATTCTTCTGGTTTTCTGTTTGTTTGTTTGCTTTTTGCTGTTAAATCTCCCCCTCTTACTCTGATCTTCTCTGTAATCCCTACCATTTTCTGTATATTGCCTTTCACTGTTTGAATGTTAAACTAGACCATAAATAAGTGGCAGTGGGGATTCTTTACCTCATATCCAACCAGGAAAATGTGGCTTTGCCCTAGTGCTCAATTGAGATTCAAGAGACTTTACTGCCCTTAATGGAGCTACCTCCATTTACATCAGCCAAGAATCTCAGCTACTAAGTATAATGAGAGAATTGAGTGAATCACTTCTTGATGTGAAGTATTCTTTAAACTGGGAAAGCCCATTTCGTGTTGTTCCTAACAGCTTCTCTCTGATGCAGCCGACACAGTTCTCAGCTTCCTCACAAGCGACAAGCAAAGAGGCTCCTTGAGAACAAAGGATGAGATGAATAAAATAAAAGTTATGTCTGTGACGTTACCATAGCAATCAAAGTTCACGCCTGATGCCAAAATGGTACAACTATAATCACTGATCAAAGAAAAGTGTCCAGTTGTCATGGTAACTCTGAAAGGCTTGTACTTCAATTTCAGTATCTCCACGATTCCAAATAAATAAATAAATAAATAGGACTGCTAGTGATATAAATAATTAAAGCTTATCTATTTTTAGTATTACCCTATGATCAGGATGTGTTGAAGCCAAACAACTTGTTAAACCCCCTCAATAAATCCCACGGCTTTGTCAGTAGCCCATGCACACACTGTAGCCACATTGGATGCTGTTAATTTCTTTTTTTCTGACATGTGAAAGTGTTCCATGGCGTGATGCCTGCTGGAACGTGTGTTAAGGCATCCTGCTAGGTGGCGTGGGGGTGTCTTTGATGCTAGAAAACAAAGTCTGGGAATATGCTGCCCAAGGACATGGCCATCTGAGGTTTCAGTAATGGTGAAAAGAACAGAGTGAAAAAAGCCTCTGTAACATGAGCGAATCTTGGTGGAAGTCACTTCAAAACTACCTATTTTTCTTAATGTAAAAGTATGATTTCTGGATACACTGTGAATTTGTGTGTATGAAATGCAGCCTGAATAATTGTTAGTTAGGAGTTAAAAGTATCTCAAGTCCACTGAGGAGAAAAACAAAATCTTTTAATATAAAGTACACGTAATTGGCAGAATGCTATCGGGGAGCTGGATTCTTGCCTAGATGTAAGTCAATCTTTATCCCATGTCATATGCACTGGTGATTATGTCTCTGCCGTTAGCATTTCAAGGAGTGAGAAAGCAGAAAACCAAAGTGAAAAAAAGTTACAATTCCAATTACTTTGTGTGGAAAAAAATAGTCTTTTAATCTCTCCCCTTCCTCTCCTCTGTTTCTGTCCTAGGAGAAAATAAATAGCTCGGTTCGTTTTTGTTTCTACCGATTCAAATTGGAATTCAATAGCCCATATCAAGATGTATTTTCAAACAACTTCAAAAGGTTTTGCCTGCTCGCTTTCCTCCTAAAATGATAAGCTGTTAAAGTATGTCTAGGGACATGAGTTTTTTGATGTATCTTGCAAATACTAAATAATGTAGAAACCACACACGCTGTAATGAAGTAGGGCACAGAAAAAAATGGTAAATAGCTTATGAGGAACTGTTCTTTTTCTTTCTATCTGCAACAAGATGCAATTGTGTTTTCAATGCAAGATGTTCAATGTTTGAATCACCCGTGATAAGTTAGCTTATTGAAATTCTACTTCCAATACTGATGAACCACATAGAATACACAATAGGTCAATAAAGGGAGAGGAAAAGCTTGGAGAATTCTGCATTGTCCACCTGCAGCAGCAACCACTCATTTGCGCTTACCTAGCATTTTTCAGAACATTTCTAACACCAGATTTTTATTTTTTCTTGTTGGCTTAAGGAATTGAGTTTATTTCTGAGAAAAAATTTGGTGGAACTCCAGGTAATCATCTTTGGATATTATATTCAGGTACTTCCAATCCTCTATTTCTTGCTGGGATCGTTGCCAAAAATGCAACAGATAGCAATGTTTGGAAAAGATATTTTGGGTGCTAGACTTTAAGTAAGTAAGTTACAGGACAAGTAAGTTTAAGTACATTTAAATATGAGATGATATACATAAAGTTTTTTAAAAAACTGCAGTGATAAAATTGCTTGTATTTTTTTCATTATCAATGCCAAGAAAATGGCAAGTTATTTAACGCATTGATTAAAACTAACATTCTCACAGAATTGGGGATTGAAATAGAACTACATAATTTTGCACTTTTTGTCTCTTCCAAGGAAGCAAATTGTAAATAATTTTCATTCTTTGCAAAATTAATCAAATATTTTCTTATTATGATGATAACCTGTGTACTTTCTTTTTGTAAACCATAAACCATTACGAAGCACAATGGCTTTTTTTTTTCTTTTTTTTCAGTTTTTTCTGTTAAGATGCCATCACGAACATCTGTTAATAAAATGAAATCTTTGATTCATTTCTTCTTCATCTTGGCCAGGGCTGAAAAACATTAGGAACATGAAAGCAGATGTAGTGGATGGCACCAGAGAGTTAGCCCAGCCCAGAAACTTCTCTCCAATGGTGGCCAAAGTGGATGTCTGCACAGGAGTACCAGAACAGGGAAAGCATATGGGCATTGTATATCTTAGTTTTACTGCCCACAACTACTCTTACAGACTCAGGACCGGTAATGATTAGTGCAGAATGCAAGTCCTCCATTTTTATATTCTGTGAACTTCGGTTTACCCTTAAACATGTGAAAAATTTTGGTACCTTAAATATACTTTGGTGAGGAATTCCATAACTAGTTACATTTTGCAAGAAGAATTGTCTTTTGTTGTTGTTGTTTGATTGGGTTTTTAATATGTTTTGAAGATATTTCCTTGTATCTTCAGTTAAGGCCTCAATCTATCTCCATAGGCTTCTTATGACTTCATGGACTTCTACCATGCTCTTCATCAACCATCTTATTTTCTGAACTAAAGAATCCTAGCATACCTAGTCATTGCTTACACAGATGCACTTCAGCAGCTCTAAATATCCTTTATTTCTCTGTACCTGTTCTTATTTGTTGTACATTTAGGAGATGGACAATCAGAACTTAACATTGAGAGGTCCATGGATTTATACAGCACCATGCTGATACTTTCAATTTTGTTCTCTGTATAGTTCGCAAGATTAGATTTGTAGGTTGTTATTTGTGCTATACTTTTGACATCTCCTACTCAATCAAAAGTCAATTGGTATAAAAATATCCTTCTATAATTCCCCTATTACAAATACTGCCATCAGCAAAATATCACATCACCATTCATCCTTTTCCCTTTTAAATCAGTTACAAATATTTTGACCATCCTAGTTTATATCATAGCACTCAGAGGGATCCCATTGCCTATAGTAGAGGTACTGTTTCACCAGTGCTTCTACTTTTACAGGCAATGCCAGGTGTTTTATTAATTACAATATTTAGTGTCTGTATATTATTATTATTGTATTTTCCTACTCACTTAATATAGCTATTTTATGTTAAATTACTTGAGCATTTTAAATATTATACTGAATGTACAATTTTTGTAACATAAATGTTACTATATCATTTACAACCTTATGCCATGGTTCTATTTAACAAGAAGTCTGATGAGAGGGAACTTAGTAGCAGATCAAAACAGCCATAACCTCACAAAGCAAAAAACTCAACTCATACAGACTCCCTTCAAATTTGTTCCAAAAATGGAACAAGGGAAATAACAATGCAATACGTCCTGACAGTCCTGAGGTCAAATCAAGTATCATTTGTACCCTTCAGCAGATAAAATTTTAAGACAGTAGTTGGTATAAATACTAAATCATGGGAGGGTTTTTTCATTAATTTGGAAAAAATTTAAGTGTGTACTCACGCTCAGATCATATTAAATGTGTTTTGATGGGCGATCTTGTAGTGCACAGATCTTGCATGAAGGGCAGCAGAACCACAGCCTGATTTGCAGGGTACTTCACTCCCAGAGGATTCTCCTTGAGTTGGGTAAGGTTGTGATTAAGCCAAGGCTTCTCTGTGTTGAGCACTCATTTACACCTCATTTTCTTTTGGGAGAGAGGGATAACTTGCCTCAAAGTCCTAGGAAATGGTTTGTTTTATCAGACAGATAAAATGATGCAGAAGCGATAATTGTCACCTTTTGGTGTATCCTGCCTTCCAAAGCAGAATCGCATAGCTAGTCCTTACTACACACAGTGAAGAATGGGCATGAATTTCTTCCTTCATCAATGCAGCACTTTTTCCCCCTTTTCCATTTCACTGGTCCTGATGACACCTACACTGAGTCATATGCTGAAGTAGCACAAGAGATGAGTAATTAGAGCTTTGTTGAGTGCTGAAAGAAGTGGAAACAAGACGTCTTTGCATATCTATAATGGCTCAAATGCTTCATTCATCAAAGGGTATAGCTTTCATTCAGTAATAACAGCTTTGAAAAAAAATATTTCAGCTGGCATTGCATTTTAGTATAGCTTTGTATGTGATTCATGTAAGAGTCAAATGTGCACACACATATATTTTTATATATATATCTATGTGTATGTGTGGCAGATGATTCAGGCTTTTATTTCCCAGATGGCTGCTGCAACCTAACTTTTCTGAAGCAATGATAAGATCAGTTATATAATTTCTTACATAAGAAGTTTCTTTTGCAACTACCTCATTAAAACGTTTGTTAAGTGAGCGAGAACGAGCTGAGCCGGGTGAATCAAACCTCAGGGTGAGCACTTGCGAAAGGACAACCTTGTAATTTTGCATTTTCAGGGTCAAATCTCGCCCAGTGAAGTCACTACAACTGATCCTTTGAAAGTCGAAAGTGGACCTCAGTGAGCCCTGAGAGCTAAAACAGAAAACAAGGCAAAACAACAGGGACGAAAACTGAAGAACAGTTCAGCAGATGAGTGAGGCTCTTGCAACTTGCTGAACTTGTCTTCCCACTACCTTGTATCTGCCCTTTATGTCGTCTTTATAAACTTATTGGACTAGAGAACTTAAAGTACAAATAATTTAAATGCTAAGTGGCTTAGGCAACATTTACCAACTTTGAAAGAAGGTCAGGAGCATATATCTCACTCTTTCCTCAATCTTGGTGAATACTATGTTTATAAAAGCGAGAACCTGAATGGGATGAGTCCTCTAGACAGTATGAACAGTCTGCATGAATGTCCAAGCTGACAGGGAAGGAAAGGACATCAGAACAAGACCCACTGCCATATTTTCTTACCTCCTTCTGGTAAGAAAGTACAAGACAAAAACAAAATGCAAGGAAGAGGAATAAGACTTTCTAGATCTTTCTAAGAGATGAATAAAATGTGCTGGAAAAGGAATAATGGAGTCATATAGGCCTGGTTTCAATAGGAAAGAGAGACAGCATTTTTGAGAAACTGTCACTTCTTTCTTCTGTCTGCAGTCTAGTGAACAATTTCACAATTTATTTAAAGCAATAGAACTGTAAGCAGCTCCAGAGGTAAGTTTTCTAGGCTTGGTATTTATGCAGTGCAGATCAGTATATCTCCAGTTTATTGTGGTAATTATAAATTATATACAGACACAAAATAACATTCTTATAATCTTCACCATTGAGCCACAGCGTGGGCTGTCATAAGCAACAGAACAGGGATGGCAGTTAGGTTGTTATATATAACTGTCTCTATTCAATTTGAGAGGAAGATTGGAATTCAGTTCTTGACAAAAATAAGTGAAGATTCAGAAAGGGCAAGGAGTAGAAAAAATGATTGGAAGGTAAAAACAGCACCAGTCCCCTGTCCCCCCTCACCCCAACAAGTAGAAAATGCATGTGCCCTCACCTCACCTATTTTTTACGTGCAGAAACTCCCCAACCCCAGCTGCTAAACTGAGTCTAGTGAATAGAGACAGCCTGAGAAGTGAGGACCTCAATGAATTCAAAAGCAATTACTGGGCTGGGCTGAAAACATCGACAGCATGTGCTAGAATGGAATCCCAGATCTGTGGATAATAGAAAATATGTACCCTTTGGCTGAGTGGGGAACTGAGGATCTGTTGGGAGATTTCTGCTGTTGTATGGCCAGGGCTGTTGATAGCTTTTCGCTGAGAAGGCAGCACCTGAATGAAAAGAACAATTTTAAAGCATTTGTCAAAGTTGATTTTAGTAAAAGCAAGAACTGCTCTGATACCTTGCCAATAATTTAACTTTTTTATTAAACATTGCTTAAGCTCCACCTTATACTATATATAACTAGGCTGTTTGAAAAGATTATTGCTGAAAGTGAAAGCTTCCTTCTGAGGCAACATTTACCCAGGAGAATTAAAACGAACAGAATTAAAATGATTTCTCATTACTTTGATCAATATGGAGAGAAGATCTGCAACTGAAACCCAAGGCTGCGGAGAACTATGGCTCAAATTAATTCCCAGTGTAGACCTAAGACCTTAAGGTAAACTGAAGCACTCTGTAGATGTCTTTCCCTCTCTCTGAACTTTAACTCTATGAATGTCCTATCGACAGCTGCCTCATGTGTCCACTCAGTTGCTAGGTGAACCCATGCCTTTTGACCACTTTCAGTGCTGTCTAAAATTCATATAGACATTACTAAGGCATCATAATTAATTAAAAATTGTAACCATCAGTAATGGACAATTTGAATTCATCCATTTGAGCCAGGTCCTATGTCCCTGTGCACTCAACGCCACTTTGAATGATCTAGACGAAAGACATTTGATCTACGCAGTTGTGCTGGATGCAGATGAAGTCTCAGGTGATCTGGCATCCCTGGCCCTTAGCTGGGAGTCACAATACGGCAATATTGTGTATGTGTGTATTTCTGAAGTGAGGATGATTCAAAGTTGCATGAGGTGTGTGCTCTGGAAGGACTACCTCCGCAATGGCACTTGTTTCACCAGGTGACTTCACCAGTCACCACTGGTAATATTCACTTGCTAAAGCCATGCAAACAATGAGGTGTCTTGCTGGTTAGGGACTCTGCATAAATTTTAGCCCACGGCTGTGTTCTGACTGGAGAGGAAAGTTGCATAACCTCATTCCCTTTTTCTTTCATTTCTGTACTTCTCCACATAATGATAATTTGAGAGAAGTACCCCTCTTCTCCATAAATGCATACCTGTAGATTTTTGTTGGGGCTTTTTTCTCGCATATGCTAGCTATGCCTTGAGGCAACGTAGTCTGAAATTTCCATGTACCCAATACCATTTGTTGCTCAAAATGAATATTACAATACAAAAAAGGAATGTTTGTATACTTCACAATTGATTTGGGGTCAGATAGGCCAGGGTTTGGTAATTAGAGAGCAGCCTCAAATACATGGCCTCAGTGGCTCCCAGCTTGAAGGGATTAGAATTGACCATTGTTGTTTCTTCAGGAATTTTTCTTTTTTCTGATTTCTCTGGACTGTTTTTCTTTCCCATCTTCCTTTTCTGGAAGAAAAGGAGCAACTTCTGTTACTGATGAGCAATAAGAAATGGGCTGTTACATCTGCTCAGATTTGTCTTGAAAAAAAAATAGAGTTCTTTTTGATTAAGTGTCTCAGTGAGTTTTCTTCCACAGTATAAAAGTATAAAGTGAATCCAACAGAAACAAGTAGAAAGAATATGGGGTCTCTTAGTAGTGTGTAAAAACTCTGACTTACAATAGCAGTTCAAGATACCTCTCTTTTTTTGCTTTTCATAGACTAATAATTGAGTTGCCTGGTCAATTATAAACTTTAAACTACTACTTACATTTAGGCTGCTGATAGAATGTTTTATTTCCTTTTTCTCTTTAGTTTGTTTCCCTTCCCTTTCCCTTTGGTATGTATGTTGGAATAAACATTTTTTTCAAGCAAACAAGTGCCTATCTTGCCTAGCTGTCATCTGCTTGCTGGTGTTACTGATGCTGCATAATACTTTTCTGTTTATCTCAGACTGGGCTTAAATGAAAGTGTTGTGCTAAAATACTGTGAAATAGGCTGTTACTACTTTATTTCTGGATGGAAATCCAAACTAAATGTGTGTGGATACATTTAGACAAGAAAATTTGCTTTCAGCGATATGATTGATCTGAGACTCCAAAATAATGAGGAAATGAAAAGGATTTTTTTCTATTAGAGCAATGTTTAAAAGTTGGAGGCAGGTTTAGAGCTTCACAGAAAAGGTTATGACCTGGACATACACTGTGAGACAGCATATCCCCCGCAAAAATATAGCGGAATTTTACTAGGAAATGAAAGATCTAAGCTCTTCACCTTGATTTAGGAGAGTAGATTCAAGAGAGATTATCAAAGGCCCAAAGTCAACAAAGTTTTAGTGGACAAGTAAGAACCAAAATAGCGTGTACATATCTAAGTATTTTAGGGCAGTGATTTAATAAAAAATATTCATCTCTCATTTAGAGGAGTTGGAATATAAACCCACATGAATGCAATACATTGCAAGACTTGACTCCACCTTGTCTAAGGCTAAAATGTGCCTTAAAACTGAACCAGTTATTTCTTTTCTGCATCACTAATAGCTGGTGCATCAAAGTGTTTACCTTTGGCTATGGCACCACTTATTATTAACTTTGACATTCTTATTCCTTCATTGTGCTTGCCACCTGGGTGGTGATTTACACCTGCATTCCCATGTCTACTGGTTATATTAAAGTAAAAAAACCCTGCAAGGCTGAGGGGCTGCTGTGTACATAAGATGCACAACAACCATTAAGGGAAGTTGACTCAGGTGGTCTTTATGATGCAGGATTTTCTCTTCTCTTGCACAGAAATACATTAGGAACACAGTTTAAGAAGGAAATAGTATGGGTTGTGGTGATCAGGCACAGGGTGCAGCCAGACAAGTCTACTGACCAGCAGCTTGTTTACATGCAACTGACTCATATCCACCCATCCCTATTTTTCCATTCTCAGTCCTTTGTGATCCAGCTTGACTCTCTCCTTTTCCCAGACTTTGGCCCTTCTCCTGAACACGCCATATATTTTGCACATGCTTGCCTGCTAAGTTTTATATAATCTCACAAAATCCCTCAAATATTGCAGAGTAATTTTGCTC
Source organism: Arenaria interpres (assembly GCA_013399435.1). NCBI lineage: Eukaryota > Metazoa > Chordata > Aves > Charadriiformes > Scolopacidae > Arenaria > Arenaria interpres. Next base: position 60,452 of record VXAK01015278.1, read on the forward strand.
TTTCCCATGAGACCAATGATAGTCTTGTTTCCCTGGTCTTGTCCATTACTGCATTCATAGAATCATAGAACGATATAGACCTTAAAGATAAAGACCTTAAAGATCATCTAGTTCCAACCTTCTTGCCATGGGCCGGGACACCTCCCACCAGACCATGCTGCTCAAAGCCCCATCCAACCTGGCCTCGATCCATGCTAAAACAAGGTTCATCTAGAGCAGGTTGTGCAGGATCACATTCAGATGAGTTTTGAATATCTCCAGAAAAGGAGACTCCACAGCTTCTCTGGGCACCCTGCTCCAGTGCTCTGTCACCCTCAAAGTAAAGAAGTTCTTCCCCATGTTCAGATGGAATTTCATGTGTTCAAGTTTGTGCCTGTTGCCCCTTGTCCTGTCACTGGGCACCACTGAAAAGAGTCTGGCCCCATCCTCTTGACACCTGGTCTTTAGATATTTAGAAGCAATGATAAGATCCCCTCTCAGTCTTCTCCAGGCTAAAGAGACCCGGGTCTCTCATCCATTCCTCATAAGAGAGATACTCCAGTCCCTGGATCATCCAAGCCTCTGCTAGATTCTCTCGAGTAGTTCCCTGTCTTTCTTGAACTGGGGAGGTCCAGAACCCAACACAGCACTCCAGATGTGGCCTCACCAGGGTAGAGTAGAGGGGGAGGTTGACCTCCCTCAACCTGCTGGCCGTGCTCTTTATAATGCAACCCAGGAGCCCATTGGTCTTCTTGGCCACAAGGGCACATTTTTGCCTCATGGTCAGCTTGTTGTCCACCTGGACTCCCAGGTCCTTCTCAGCAGAGATGCTTTCCAGCAGGTCAGCCCCTAATCTGTACTGGTGCATGGGGTTGTTCCTCCCTAGGTGCAGGATGCAACAGCTCCAAGCATTGATGCTCAGACCCCTCCTAACAAAACATCACTTTCAAATAACATCTCAAACCTACTAGGTTTTCACCAATAATGCAAACACAATCAGTTTCTGCAAGTTAATCCTTGCATGTCGTCACACTGACAAAATAAAAAAAGCCACATTAACATGTTTTCACTTCTGAGAGCTCATAATCACTGATTTACTGCATTATATTTCCACTGGTATTTTCAATAGTAGGATATCTCCATGCAAGCACTACATGTTTCTTGCTGTGTCTGCCTCTCCTCTCATCTTTGGCTCTATGCAGTCTCACACCTATTCTCTTTCACATGTCTGAAAATCCTTGTGTGGACATTTTTATCCCTTCTTAAAATATGCTTCTCCCATGAAGCATGACACAAATGTCTTGCCAAAACAGCCACTCATTTAATTCTCCATCTGCTGTGTCTTTTTCCCCATTTGGACATAAGTACCTAATTTTAGATATATCCTATCAAACTCCAGGCATTCAGCTGAAGCCCAAGTTAGAATCCTCATCATCAAATTGTCCTTCTACTATAGACAAAGGGGGAAAAAACATGCCTATCTGTCTCTTTCTGTCCCTCTTTCGCCTTTACATTGGTTTCAAATGGGATCTGCAGTGCTTGCCTTGCTACCAGCTGTTTCTTTAGGAAAGATGAGATTAATAGAAGCTCAACTGTTTTACTTTTCATTTTACTTTTCTTTGTGTACTTACCTTACCTTTATACACGACAATAAACAGGGAAGTATTTTTATTAGTATATAAAGACTACTGAAATCTGTAGTTTTTTTAAAAAGAATATAAAAAGATGATTATTGCTGTCAGAGCTTGAATTTCAGAGAGATGTCATGTTTTAAGTAAAGCTGTGTACACATTGTGTGTGAGATAAACTATATATAGGTAGGAAATAATTCAATAACTTTACTTACGTCATAGCTTGATGTAATGAAAAATTCCAGGATGTTTTTTTCCCTTGGTCAATTTTCAACTTATATTTTTGTGCAAAACCACAAAATTATTTTTGTTCAAAGACCAACCCACTCTAAATTTCTTTTTCTCAAATCACCCATAATTCCATGTTCTTGTCATTTTCCAAGAAAAGAAGAACACTGTGGGGTGTCTCTGCTTCCTACGTGAAGCTGTAATATACAATTTCATTCCCTTCTCAGTTTAAAGAGTCTTTCCTACTCTGGCTCAAACTGCTATCATGTAAGCAAGTATCTGTAGTTAAGACTTTCTCTTGGATAAATTCTAGCATTAACTAGAAGCTATACATGTATTAACTGGTATAAGAGAGAAACAAACTCCTACTGCTGCACTTCCCTCCACCCTAAAAATGACTATTTATATAGATTTCCATATGACCAATTCCAGTGCTTTTATCCCACACTTTTTCTTAATTCTAGTGCTTCTGTTCCCTTAAGGTAAGCATTGATTCGAGCTTGCAATCAGATGAAATCAAAGTAGAACTACTTGGATTATCAACTCTAGTGTAACTGAAAATTGTCCCCTTTGTGGGTTTGTTGGTTGGGGGGTTTTTTGGTAGAGTATTTGTTCTGGTTTTTGGTTGTTGTTTTTTCGTTTGTTTGGTGTTTTTTTTATTTTAATCACTGTGCATATGGTTTTTTACCACATGCTACAAAAGCCCTCTACTAAAGCACCCATCATGTCAAATGTGCTCTCTGCATGTGAACAATGCCTGAGCTTAAAGGAAAATATTTCAAAGCTGTCAGGAAAATGTCGTTTTCCAGATGGCTATTCAAATAGAGGACACAGACACACAGGCACTCTCTCCAAATAGATGTATTAATAATGGATGTTACTTACTTGTGGGGGAATGGGACAGAGAGCAAGCAAAGAGAATAAAGATGATACTGAGCACACTGTAATCAAGAATTTCTAAAGCTCCTTGTTCCTTTTTTAAAAGCCTATCATTCATTCTAAATGTGCAAATATCTTGATAGATTATATAAGTGATACTTGCTGAGAACAGCAAATAAAATTGCTACCAGGTTCTAAAGTCATGGATTTAAAAAAAAAAAAAATTAAAAAAAAGAGAGAAAAAAAAAAGAAAAGCTGGGCTTGAATAGGGATTCACTTTGTTATGAGAGAAATTTCATCAATTAAGGATTATTCTCTGCTCATTTTCCTCCAGCTGAACTCTGTAAAACCTCAACGAAATCTTCATTGCAAAAAGGTTCACCTTGTATCTGCATGGTTAAAATGCTGGATGTTTCTGGATCACTTTGGAGAACAAGACTTCAAAGCACTGCATAAAGATAAGTTTCTTGCCAGATGCTGGGGAAGCACTTAGAAGCCTCCAGGGCTGTGAAATCCCGTTGAAGCCACTCTAACATCAAACATGACAAGGCTCCTGGAAAACACGGAGGTGTAATAACACCCAAGATAGGGTTAGATGACCTAAAGTGTTGGCTGAGACACCCTGTAGACTCAGCTGCAACAGGTAATCTGAGTTGTCCACAGATGCCTACTTTGTCCCTCTCTGGATAGGAGCATCCCCTTCACAAAGACACCAGAATCTTGCATAAATCCATGCTAGCATTTCTGTTAATAGTCTATCATATTATAGTTTCAAGCATTAAAAAAAAATATATTGCTTTGGTGCTTACATGTTGGTGAGTAAATTAATGGTATTTGTCTGCTTTCTCCTCTTAGAGGCTTGGTAAATGGTGCATAGTCAGAAAAATAAGCTATTGTATAACAGAGTTTAGGAAGTAGAACTCTGATGTGTGGAAAGTTTGCAGCATACATCAACAATTCCATGGCAGGTGATGAGACAGATCCTGTTAGGTGTACTGTAAAATTTGTTATGTGTTGCATTTTATATGTGGAAGATGTGAAGCCATATCTCTGCTAGCTTTGATCTGGATCTCTCAACTACATGGACTGGCAATGTAAGAGTGAATTGCATTGTGTAAGCTCAATGGGGAACTTGATAATTATTTGGATTTCTAACTTATATGCTGCATTTTCCCTGCTGTTACTACCCTTCATAGCTGTGACCTTCACACATCTTAGTCACACTTCTTGATAACCTCAGAGACATAATCTTAACTGCAGGTTTTCTTTCCTCACTTGAATTCAGAAACTGAGATTCAGCATAAAGTTTGCTGCTGATTTATGATTGAGTTTTGAAGAGTCCTGGTTTGTTATATGTATTTTTCACTTGATGCAGACATAGTTTTAGCTTCAGTGCAGCTCTGGCTTGATTGTCTGTGTTCTCTGACATCAGAAATTCTAAGTGAAATACAGGAGGATGCAGAAATAAATGTTAAGAATAAGAACAGTGGTGCTGGTTGGAGGATGAGAGAAAATGGGCATGAGTTAAAGCAAAAGAGGTTCTGACTGGGTATGAGGAGAAACATTTTAACCAGAAATAACCAGTCAAGAAATAAAAAAGGGTTACCAGAGAGGCTGTGCAGTCTCAGGCTGTGCAGTTTCCATTCTTGGAGATTTTCAAAACCCAACACCTGAGCAACTTGTTCTGACCTTGCTTTGAGCAAGAGGTTGGACAGGAGCCCTCCTAACATCCCTTCCAATCTGAACCATCGTGTGATCTCATGACAATAATAGTAAGGAAACTGGGCACTACTGAAAATTTTCTGGAAAGGTTTGAGAAAGGGTACCTGGCTATGATATTAGATCCTTTGGGTTGTTCAAATCTAAATACAAGCTACTTTTGGACTACAAATAAGCCTAGAAGATCAGATCCTGATGTCTACATTCAGCACAGATACAAAGCTCTGTTTTACTGGTTCTCTGATTTGCATGGGAGCAGACTAAAGAGGGACCATAAACAGACAGAAAAAGAGGGAATGACTAAGGAAAAGAGCAATAGGAGGAGAGAACGGAATTTCCTTTAAAGCTTTTCAGATGCTAAGTAATGTGTTGTTCCTCTGTAGTTTATGGAGTTACATTCATGTGACACTATTGTAAATGAGATTCCCATAAAAGCCATGGGACATCAAGAAGTTTGGTATGAGATTCATGGCAACTACTGTCAATCAGTAAATAAAATATTTGTGAATATATTTTGAAATAAATGTGAAAATAAAATGCCTCATTGAAGCTAGCTCTCCAGATGCCCCATAATACAGAGTGAGAGGTGTGTTTTTAAATGGAAGCTCATATCTTAAAACATATGTCTTAAACAGTCTGGGTAAATCACACCAGTCTTTCTCACCAGTGAATACACAGAGTACCCCATGACTAAGTTAAATCAGAGTCCTAATTTTCGCAAGGCTAAACTTACATTAGATAAATTTGCCTTTGGTTACAACTTTGCCTCTCAGACCTCTATACAAGGTGATTTAATTGAATACTGCAATAATAATTTTTTTCATTGACTGTAGTGGACTTCTCAGGAAATCTTTAATTTTAAATTCTTTTTAAGGCCTTCTTTCTTCTGTAAATTGTCACGTGAGTTAGCAGATATTCAGGATCAGTCTCCTTGGTACAGGTACATGATCCCCACATGTTTCTACCTTGCTCATTTTTTGCCTTCAGCTCTCATTCAAGCAAAGAAAAGCTGTAATCTACCTCAGTTTCACATAACTGGTTGCATTGAATCTGGAGTCTCATGATGCAAACTACAAAGATATTAAAAATATTTCAGTCAAAATGTTTGGATTGTTAAAGTCCGTTATTATTTTCTTGTATTGTTTAAAGACCTTAAAAAACTGAAACAGCTTGAAACAATGTTTCAATGATATGTTGCATTGAACTTAAAACAGAAGATTTTCTTGTTTGGGGTGGGTGTGGGTTTGTTTTGGTTTGATTCTTTTTTTCTTTCCTTTTTTAAAATAACAGAAACGGGGTAAAAAAATGTTTTTGTGTTTGAGATTTTACAAAGCTGTGTGCACACTGACAATTTTTTTTTCTGTTTCTTTTCACACAAATCTCTTTGTAGGCACCGAATTTGCAAGGAAATCTGCGTATGTCTGTGGATTTTTATCTGCCTTGTTTATTCACCCATTTTCCTGCAAACCCTTTCCCCACTATCTGACACATAACAAGGAGAGGGGAATGCATCATCCCCAGGGGTGGAAGATTAGTATTACCTTGGCAAAGAAAAGGGAGTAGTAGAAGATGGTTGGTCCTAGATGACTGTTTTGGTTGTCTGTGCTTTTTCTTGTGGTGCTGATAATATTTGATTAGCCTGGTTAATGAAGAACATCTTGTTAAAATTAAAGTTCTGTAGTATTTAGTATATTCTTGCCAATTGTTAATTAGCGTATTGACAGGATAATGTTTTGGGTTTCGTTTTTCAGCAGCATCCTCTCCCCTCCCCTGGACCATCCTGCCAAAATAAAGATCTTTCCAGTCACAACATGTTTGAGAGCCATACGACATGTCTGTGAAGGCTGCCTTGGAGCACTTGTGCACAGGAAAGATACATATGTTATTAGCCAAAGCCAATGTGAAACCGGAAAGCACAGGAGACGCGGGGCTGGGGAATTCATTGCATTACTAATTTATCGTGTAGATACAGATTTCACATCCTTTACTGCTACTTTCCCTGTTTGGGGCAGGTTCGGATATTCAGTCTTGTTTTTCAACAAGAGCTCATTGACACAGAAGCTGCATATCTATTTCAGGAGCAAGTGTTTGTTTGCCCTCTTTGTACTGACTGAGGTACTTACAATCCGATCTTTAGCCTCCCCTAGGGCAGCTTTGGGATTTTTATGGGGTTTCATGCATTCATATCTCTTGCACTGGTGCTTTTCAACAAAGAGAAGGAGGGATGATTCATAGCAGCTTTGACCTAAATTGCTGAGAGCAATACCACTTGCAATTGAGAGCAATACCACTGTCACTATAATATAGGATGCATGGGTAGGTGTCAAAGGGTGTTAGAGTCTTCTTAAGTTCTCCTCAACCGTCAGTGATTCTGTTCTGCATTCAGACAGCACAGTGCAGCTTGCATAATAGCTCAGTACCAACAGGCAGGAAAGTCTTCCCAGCTGTACCAACCCTACTCCCACACTTCTGCTACTTCTAGTCCAACTCATCCATTAGATCATTTAACCTAACCCTGAATCATCACAAAACTACTTCTGGGATGAAAGGAATGAATCTTTTTTTTTTTTTT
>VXAK01015278.1:67503-94622 GCA_013399435.1 Arenaria interpres
ATTTTAATGAGAGTTTATTTTACTTTCAGCACAACAGAGATCATAACCACTGATGAGTCTGGTAGCAAGGAAGCACCTAGATCATACATACGGGACAGAGACAAAAAGTAGAGAAGTGGGGAACACCTTGAAGACAGTTGGCTATAAGGTAAGCATAGGTCAGATCTACTGTCATGTGATATAAATTAGGCCAGGGCAATGTTTTGGATTTTTCTTTGGAAGTGGCTAACTCATTCCCTTGATCCCCTTGATGCTGAAGCGTGTCCAAAGAAGGGCAACAAAGCTGGTGAGGGGTCTAGAGCACAAGTCTTATAAGGAGCAGCTAAGGGAACTGGGATTGTTTAGTCTGAAAAAAAGGAGGTTGAGGGGAGACCTTATTGCTCTCCACAACCACCTGAAAGGAGGTTGCAGTGAGGTGGGGGTGGGTCTCTTCTCCCAAGTTACAAGTGACAGGACACGAGGAAACAGTTTCAAGTTGCACCAGGGGAGGTTTAGATTGAATATTAGTAAAAATTTCTTCACTGAAAAGGTTGTCAAGCATTGGAACAGGCTGCCCACGGAAGTGGTTGAGTCACCCTCCGTGGAGGTATTTAAAAGATGTGTAAATGTGATGCTGAGGGACATGTTTTAGTGCTAACTTGGCAGTGCTAGGTTAACGGTTGGACTTAATGATCTTAGAGGTCTCTTCCAGCCAAAACAATTCTATGATTCTATGAATAAATAGTTACATTAAACCAACAGAATCTTGTTATAGGTTATATTTTTTTTGTCTTTGTCCAGGATACAACTAAAATACCATCGTCACAACTTTTGACAGTTCTGTCAATGTCAAATTAGACCCTGGCTCATTAGTTTCTGCTCAACAGTTGGGATTCTAATAGCTCAATGATCGACATTTTAAAGCCATTAACTTCCATTCAGTTTGATCACCTGCAGGCAGGAGTCTGTATTCAGCTCTTCAGTTGCTGACAAGATTTGCTAGCTTAGTATGTATTCTCTGATATCACATATGATAACCAAACTTTCCTCTGCTGGATGGATGTTTAAGGGAATTTTTACTAAACTAACTTGTGGGGAAAAAAAAAGGAAGAAAAAAAAAGGAAGAAAAAAAAAGGAAGAAAAAAAAAGGACACAGTGAAACTTCAAGCTGAAAAGTTTATTTTCTGGAAATATGAGATCTTGGAGGACAAGAATCAATAGCATCTGAGGTCTGGATAGCCACGCTGTTGAACATTGGATTTTTGTGGCTGTTTCCTGCTGGACTGAGTAACAGTCAGATAAATGATAGAGAGATAAATTATAGCTAGATAAATAAGGCAGGTTATTTAGAAAATATTACATTTCTGAGTGGTTCAAGACATGATAAGGGATCAGGACTTCTACAGAAGAGTGATTTTGCACAGCAACATTCAGTGTAACCTGGACCATGAAGAACTGTCTCCTTTTGTGGGCAAACTCTTCTTTCAATCTTTTTCTTTCTTCTCTTCTTCTAAACCTGCAAGCTGCTAAGCAGGTAACACTCAGGTATAAGTGTCTGGTCCTTTGTACTAACACAGTCGGTGTGTGCTCCCACATCTTCCATCTCTTTGATGTCCTAGGTGAAATTACGCTAAAGAGTGTGCAGAAAACAAAAATCAAGGGCAAAATTGCTCCCAGTGCCTCTGTCTCCATGAGACAATATACATTCTGGGTTGCTGAGAAAGTTACTACAGATCCCATGGGTAGATTTGCTGTGATTCCTCATGAATGAAATGAGGCAGACTTTATGTCCTTTATGCGGCATCAGTCTCAAAGAAGGAAAGTAAAAATAACTGAGGAAATGTTATCCCTACATGAAAAAATCTTGAAAAATTCAGAATAAGTAAGAGAAAATAAGCTGGTAGTAATCACTCTGAAACATAAATCTAATCACGGAACAAAATCGAGAAATTGACCTCCTGTATAGCTAAATGATTTCCTTTGCTGGCTTTTTGGTATAATTCTGCAGTAAGAATGTAATTCTGTGTGAACTTTCATAAGAGGATTTAAACCAAGACAACCAAACCAGCCAAACCAATTTTAGAAAGGCTCTTGTTTTCTGTGCTGCACAGGACTCGGCAAAAAGCCAGTAAACATGTGCATGATGTGCGTTCTGTTCCCTCAAAAATTAGCTTTGGATAGGAGCTGTTAAGCACTGTGGCCTGATCCATGATTGCATCCAAAAATATCGCAACATCTGGTTCTTGCAATCTTTCCTTTTAAGTCCATTGATGTGTGGACCTCTCTGGTTCTCTGAGCAGCAATAAAAACAAGGGGTGAGTTGAGTCCCTCTTCCATTCCTGGTTTCAAGCATAACAAAAGTTTTTGCTCTTGATTTACACAACTTGTATTAATGAGCTTGACTGATAGCTTTGACTCATTTCGTCACCTCTCCTTCCTGCTCTGTCCTTGCACTGGAGTTGTGCAGGCAGCGTGGAGAGGCAGGAGGGAACATGGAAAGGCAGCTAAGGACAAGCTTTGGCTGGAGGAGAAAAGTAGGTGATGGGAGTAGGGCATTTACTTCTGGCCCCCGTTCAGTGGCCCTCTGTTAAAAACTTTGCCATTAGTACTTGCATATGAATCAGATGTATGGCAAAATGCCTTATGCACATGCACAGGGGGCCTGGAAGGAAAGGAAAAGAGGATTTTAGAGCTCTGTTGGTAATATATGATATTTGCTCTGGACCTGTCATCCTCTTTCATTAGGTGGCTTGTTGTTATCCTCTTATGAAGAAAAAAAACACCTGTATCTTTCATGCTGTTATAATTCTGCCTTCAGAAGTTGAACTTCCTTATTTTTGTCAAGCAGAAGTACTGTATTTTGGCTTTTTTGGAGTTATTGCTTCTCTTTGCAGTTGTATTCATTACTATAGTGGAGATCTAGACTGACTAGAGATCCAAATTCTATCTGTGTGAGTCTGTGTCCTCTTCCTCCATATTATTTTAAAAAAAGGCTCTTGGCATATAGTATAAATTCCTGTTTTTTAAAAAGGGTATTTCAACGTGAAGCTCTTCTTATTAGATCTGAGAGCTGGGTGTTTTATCTATGCCCCTAAATGTGGCAGCGTGGGAAATGAAGTAGGAAAATGAGACCTTCAAATAAAAGCACAAAGGAAAACACTTGACAGTTTTACACTCATATTTGCTTTCTTTACAAATGTTTTTGGTGCCTGTGAAAAATGTTGTCTGTAAACCTAGGGGTGAGAGGTGTGAAGAAGGGGAAAGAGAACAGGGGTGCAGGGAAGCCTTAATGTCAGTGCTCTCAGCTTAATGCTTTACTGCAAGCCATTAGCCATGACACATAGTACTTATCATACATAATAACACAGTACTATGTTTGCATGAAGTATGTCTCTAAAAAACAGCTGCTGCCTGGGATTTACACACTTATTCTTTATCAGTAGATCCCTTGTTGACCTCAGGCTCTGTCTGCAGAGCTGGGTAAATACACGGCCTCTACAGGAGCTGCACACCATTTACTCTGAAACCTCCTCTGCTGCTACCATATATTATCCAGTGATTCTTCTGGGAAAGGATTGAAAGTTTTGGATCGACTAGGGAGCCAGCTCATTTCTTCCCCTGGATACAAAGCAAGTGGAAATTTTCTGTGTTGAATCTTGTGGGGGGTATGTCTAGCATCAGATTTTCTAGCGACATACAAAACCTGCGGAAAGGACATCAGCTGGATTTTGTTACAGATCTATAATATTTAGAACAAGGAGGAAAGATTAGACCGTTTAGTCTGTTTCCCTACACAGACTTGCCATAACAATTGTTTATTCTGGCTGCATCTTACTGTCCAGCTCTTGTTAGGAAATTCCAGGCTGGGAGTTGAGATTTAATGCTCTAAAAGGCATGTCATTTGTAAGAGGGGGATCTGAAAAACACCTCCTTGCAGTGTATGTTGTAGACATATTCAAGTCATATAGTTTTTCCTTCCTCTAAAATATCTTTACTGCATTTCTATAAATGGATGACAGTCCACAGCTGAAAAACATAAATAGCCCAAAGAAAAAGATCACACAGCTCATTCTGTGAAACCAAGCGAAGAGGTTCCTGGTATTTAAGGTCTCATCCAAATTGCTCTAAGTGGAAAGATGCAGTCTAAATCGTTCCCTGGGCTTTACACAAACACTGTGAATGCCATGTCTCATTGATATTTGTGAGTGACACACTGCAAGCTGATGGAGGCTTTTTTTGCAGCTTAGCAACAAGCAGTGACTGGCAAATTCCTCTGCTCTTCAAAATCAGTGCCACTTTTCTGGATCATTTCCTCATCTTCACGATCATCTGTCAGAACAGTAACTTGACAATGTGTTCCCAGGGACAGAGTGGGGTCCGATGAAAGCTTTGATGGTTAGAGGATGAACTTAGCCTTTTCAAAGTCAGACATATTATGGTTTTGGATCCCATATAAACATTAGTTTGCTTTTGACACTGTTAATCTGGATGTCTTTTGTACTTGAATAAGCTTTTTCCTTTGCATGCAAAATATCACTGTGAGAATACACACTGGTTGATTTGTGCACCAGCAATACCTGTCTGTTATTTTTGCTATCTACTATTAAAACACCTGTGAACCTTAAACATGGATTGTAATCCTGCTGTACAAGCCCAGAATAAAAAAATAGACTCTGTCCTGGGGAACTGTGTGTGATGATAAAAAGCAGAGCAGACAGAGAAGGGACACTTGTGAGTGAGTATAGAGAAAATAAGGAAAATAACTGGTTGCCATTGCAGGTGGGATACTGTTGAAAATAGCTACTTGAGATTTGCATTGTAGGGCTTTTTAGTGGGAATTGGAAGGAAAAGAGCTATGGCTACAGGTGTTTATGAGCAACTTCTGGAGAGCTGGAATTAGCAGGGTATTCGCTTGGGACCATCCCAAGGTCCCTTCCAACTCAAACCATTCTATGAATTGTTTCAAAAGGCACATGTAAATTTTTAGTTCTGCAGACAGAACTTCAAGGGGGCTGGGGAGAAAGTCTGTCTTCCTAGACTGTTCTAGGTGTTGACCATCTGAGCTTCTGAAGGATATGACTTTGGCCTTTTTTGGTATGAATGCTGTAGTCAGTGAGGTCATCAGTAGGCATTCAGGTATTCTGTGTTGCTGGGAACTTCATAGTCTGGTCAGATCTCCTGGCTCTTGAATGACTTCAGGTTGGGGACCCCAAGACAAACTCATCCATCCAAAGGAAGAGGGAAAATTAAAAATGTTGATGAGGCTGTGCTATTATTCTCAAGGGAAGAGATCAGGGAAAGGTTGTAGGGACTATATTAGCTCTTGGATGTTCAGTAGATAGTATAGGCTGGTTCTTCTTTAATGGTCGAAGCATATTTCATAAATATAGTTTTACAAATTAAATGTTCCATTTGTATGGGTATGAGCAATCAGACTTTGCACTTCTAACAGTGGAATATATCTCAGAAATTATAGTCATTGTGCCATTTAACTGCATGGACAACCAAAAGCCCCCACAGTTCAGTCACTGAAAAGCAAGTTTTTCAAAACTGCATATGAGGAAATTCTGGCCTTTGCTTGGAAGGTGTGCTGATTTCCTTAAACTGAGATACACAACGGTAATAGATGGAGAACTTCAATCTTATACCAGTTTTCTAGTCAGAGAATAAAATAGTGATCATACTGTTGCTCTTTGCTTTGTTGTTCTTCTTGCTGACATAACTGTAATTGAGGAGGACTAACGTCTTCTGCTTGTTTTCAGACTGAGTCTCTTTTCTGTTGGATAGCAAAAAGCTTTTGGAATGAGTCCCCTTTTTGATGCCAGGTTGGTCAAGATGATCTTATGTCATGTGGATCTGAATAATGTTTGTGGAAAACAATTTCATTTTAAAAACTGACAGATTTTAGCTGCCTGCAGCTGCATGAGCATTTTGTTATGGATTAGAAGTGCACTTTGAAAGTGAATTTCCCAATTCTCCACAGTTACCATGCTGTGTGTCACATCATGTCACATCATGACAGAGTAAATCAGCTAAATTCCTTTTTGGGTGCAAATTAACTGGACAATGCACTTCTGAAAAATATCTAAAATATCTAAAAATATCTAAAACTCGAGTGGACAATAGGCTAAGATATTTCAAATATCTATAGAGTAGGGTAGTTGGTTGGACTCGATGATCCCAAGGGTCTCTTCCAACCTAGACAATTCTATGATTCTATGATTCTATGAAAATTAAACTTCTGGAAAAGTGCATATTATGGACACTGGCTCTTCAAGACTAATTACTTAGCTCTACAAAGCTGTTCCCTACTGGGATGCAAAACTTGTTAAAGTAGTCATAGGCTAGAGAGCAAATACGTCAAGAGAAACACTGGCAATTAAATTAGAAACAAAGCAGCCAAGGGCAATACTCTGGGTATAAAAGAAGACCTGCATTAAAAACTCTCAAGGTCTTCAGAAAGTGAATATGTGATTGACTTCTGCTATAATTAGGAGAACTGACTATGAATTTCTCACTGAAATTCTCATGTTGTCTTTGAACACATGGACCAGGCTATTCTTCTACTGACCTGAATCCTTGTCATCAGTCGAGAAAAAAAAAAAAAATCATAATAAATTACTCAAAGCTTTCACTGAAGATGAAAGCACCTAGAAGTATCTCTACTCTTCTGCTTTCAAATTGAGTGCTTCAGAAGAACTGGGCTGACTTTTTGCTCCCAGAGTATCATAGGTAAGTGAGGACATCTCAGTAATGAATGGGAAATGCCTTACCTGGAGGTCATTAATTACTTCCGAGTAAAATAAGTAAATTACACACCTGTCACTTTTTACACTTTTCAAGTTTGATACTAGCCCTCATGCCTATTCTGGTATCTGACAGCACAACTCCGCTGCCCTTCTCCATGAGCAAATCAGAAACTTCAGTTCTTTTAGCATGGGGCCTACCCCTTGGGAACCATAAGGGCTGAGTACCACTTGTAAGTGATGATACTTCAAGTAGTCTGGGCACCTAACCTTCCCCTTTATATTGAGAAATGGGAGAAAGCTTGCTCAGAAAGGTTCAGCTGTTCAAGCACCTTTCTGAAGTTCTCATCTGCCACATGGTTGATGAATATGAGCTGTGCCTTTTACAGCCTGGAAATAGCCCTGAGAGCAGAGGTAGCAATCCCTGGCATATCCAGTGTAAAAGCATCTTCCAAGGAAATTCCAGTTTTTAACAGCCTGAAAAACACTGTGCTGCCACTTGTTTCCTTAAGAAAGGAATTATTGATTAAATATAGCCTTACTAATTCGTTTGTTTCATACCAGAGGTGTTTAGATGGCTTAAATGATCTTTTTCACCTTATCATCACATGTATCATTGACAAAAATCATGAGGCTATTTGAGTTTCAAACCTCTATTTCCATGAAAATCAGGCAAATTACTCTGAAACTGACAGCTACAGGATATGGGGTCTCTAATTGATTTTGTAAGAAAGTTATACTCAAGCAGATCGCGAATCTTCAGCAACTCAGTGTTTGCAGTTTATTTCTCTCAAGCCCTATCCATGGTCCTGTTAATCTTTTTATGGTGTGACTGACATCTGCAAGTCAAACTGTACTTTTGAAGAGCCCAAAACCTGATCTAGCTGTATTTACCATGACAAAGAAAGCAGAGAAGACTGCCTCAAAAAAAGTAAAACATTCTGATTTTAACAATCTGTTTAAGACAAAGTGAGATGTTGTGAAGTACTGAAATTTGGCAGAACTGTGATCAGAAATTGAGTGGAAATATGTGTAGTTCAAAAGTTTTATGCTTCTTGTTTACATGCAGGGTATTCACTGTCACGGCTTCTGTACTATGGGACACTTGAAAAACAAGAGTCACTGCTAAGCAGGTAACTGTGATGCGTTATATGCTTTTCAGTACTTGTAATTATTCAAATTGCATGTCAATTTAATTTAAATTGTCAGTTTATAAAACTGACTTAATTTGACTGAGTAAACAGTATTTTGTTACAGGAAGGAGTAAAAGAAGAATTGGAAAGGAATAGAATAATATTTCCATCTATAACTATCCAAAATAAAAAAAAAAAAGGCGGAATACAGGGTAGAATTCCCTCCCTCACCCTACTGGCCAAGCTGCTTTTGATGCAACCCAGGATGTGGTTGGTTTTCTTGGCTGTGAGCGCATATTGCTGGCTCATGTTGAACTTTTCATCAGCCAAATTAGTTTTAACACTGGCTGCTGAAGGTGCTACATCTGCTCAGACACATCTTTTTCTCTGCAGGACTTTTTTTCCCCAGGCCAAGTTCTTGTGAATCTACATTATGTGTCTGGGATTTACTGTGTTGTGTTCAGTAAGCTCCTGCTAATGGTAGTCAGGATCTTCAAAGACAGTATGAGATCAAAGGGTGGGAAAGTCTATCCCTGCCAGACACACATCTCACATCCTCTTTGATGAATATAGCTACCCTAGAGGAAAAACGCCTTTCAGATGCCGTCCTTGAGCTGACAGCCTTGTCCTTTAGTCTGTTGGAGAGCACTGGGGGCAATACCTCTTCTCTAGAGCCACTAGAGCAATTATCTCAAGAGAACCTGATGCTTCACAGAAAGCTGGATCAGACTCACATCAAACTGTATCCAGCCTGGAAGTTTTCAGTTTAATGTGTTAGTTTTGTTTTGGTTTGGTTTTTTATGATTCACTGTTATTCTCTGCCTTGACTTTCTTCTTTGAAAAAGATTGTGAGAGATGTTTTAAGGACTCTGATAACATTGTAAATAAGTCATGTTGAGCTATTAATGTATGAAGAAGTGTTGGACAAGGAGGACATGGGAAGAAGAGGAAACCTGAGTTTCAGGGAGGATGTCTGCCAATGAGATACGTCTATCAATGTGGTAATAAATAGGTATAGGGCTTGGAGGAGCCCTTGGCTTTTTCACATTTTGCAACTTTTTCAGAATAATTTTTCATTCCAACTAGAGTGAAAGGCTTCAAATTTTTCCACTTTTAGCCTGTAGGGAAGCCGAAAGGGAATTATTTCTTCTGCATATATAAATATAGATATGTATGTATAATATCTCCCTATATAAACATAAAAATAAAGGTGGCTTACTTGCCACTGTGTTTCCAGTAGACTTTCAATGACTTCAAGGTTTCAGTTTCAAAAGCGGAAGCAAGTTTATATCCTTCTCTTTTCTGTCCCACAAAACATTTAAAAAGATGTTTAGGGACAAAAAAAAAACACCCAGAGACACAATTTTTGGGACATGCTCCTCAGTTATCTGAATTGCATTTGTTATCCAGATATAAAAATGGGGAAATTTGTGGCTTCATTCAAAATACTGAAATATTTCATGACGAATATTTTAAGGTAAGTCAATTACAGCAAAAAAATTTTCCACAAATTCTAATCATTTACATTTTCTTGACATTTTTCAACTATGCTTAACTGTCATAAGTAATGTAAGAATCTGTAATGGTATGTGTTAATGTATGTATGAACGGCTGACGCATTGTTCCTCTTTATGGCAGCAAAGCAGATTGCTCTTGGGCCTTGAGTTATTGTCGTGTGAGGGTGTTCGTGCAAAGTAGTCTCTTTGTGTTCTGTGCATAGTCTTAAACACTCTGGAGATGACTGAGCATATTGTGCACCTCGGAAGGGATTAATTTGGAGGCAGATGCATAGTGTTACTTGGGCTACCATGAGAGGCATCATGTTATCTGAAGCGTAAAGCTGCTGTTTGCTCTTGCGAGGGTGGCAGAGTTCAACATCATCTTTATTGAAAATATATGGCCCAAGGGCTGTTCTGCTCCTGCTTTCAGGATAGGACAATGGGATGATTCTGCATCCATTCCCCAAACCCTGAATGGCACTGCTGAGTATTGTGTCTGCTGGGGATTTGTGCATGAGCAGAAGAATTATCTTTTTAATTCTTTAGATGATTGCAGCAGCAGATGCAACATTTAAGGTATCATAGCAAATTTGTGTGATGCAAGCTCCTCTGATCTGGTCTGACAGTTGAAAAGTATGCTGACAGTCTGGATGTTATCTTACATTTCCTATACTGGAGTGAAACAGCAGCCCATGTGAATAGAAGTATTAGTATGAACAAAAGTTTTCAAATGTATGACTTAGTATTTCCAAAGGAAGTGAGTGTCAGAAAGTTTGGGGGAGTGTTTGGGTTTGCTTTTTTTTTCTTTTGTAATTGAAAAAGAGATGGTGAAAGAGTTTCAGGTAAAATTGACTATTTGCTGTCATTATTAACTTTATCTATGGAAAGCTATGCAATCAGTTTTCTCTTTTCATGTAGTTTAAGTGCTGTATTGTATATGAACAGAAACAATAAGCAGCAGCTTGTGTTCGACATAAGCTATAAATGTAGCTCAGATGGAGCAAATCTCCAAATGCTTTATCATGTTTCTCTTGTCCTATGATCTTTCCTGCCATTTGTTTTTGCAATGACATGGGGACAGGAAGCTACGTCTAATTAAATATGCAACACACCATTGCAGTTCTCTGTGTTTTTCTAGTCTTCCAGAAAAATGACATTAAGAAGTCACAGCCACTATAGCATAGTTTCTGAGTAAGTGAAGGTTTGTGTAGGCTGCATCTCGTAGGAGAGGAAACATCCTTTGCTTTTCAAGATGTGCACATCTTCTGCACCTTGGCACCTTCTTCTGGAACTGGGAGAAAGGCTGCCTCTGTGTGGCATAACTGAGTTAACAAACTTCAGTATTGAAAGTAGGTCAGACCAGCTGGTGTTAGGATCTTAGGCATTGTCACTGCCACGTAGGAAACCTTAATTCCAAATATATCTTGGACATAAACCACTGGGCAGAAAGATTACCTTCTCCCTGAATTAAGCAGGAGTTTTTCAGGGTCTGGAGAAAAAAAACATTACATTTCTGAACAGAGATGCAAACAAGGTACAGGACCTTGGGTCACTGATCAGTTCTGAAACCAACATCCAACTTCTCTTGTTTGTCTGAAGGGATATCCCCATGTTAAAAACTGGAACGTTGGTGTGAACTTTCCAGTCAGGGTGTAGGTGGCACAACTGGCCTAGATCATGCTTTGAAGGACTCAGGGTGGCTGGGAAATGAGAAGAGAGTGTGACAGTTACGGTGTCTGAACCAACAATCTCCAGTTCCTTATGGTAAGAATGTTTTATCTACCTACCTACCTACCTTGCTGAACTTGTGAAAATGAATAGAGACAAGATAACATTATTAAACCAAAGTCAATCTAAGAAAATGTTCTCTTTCTGCTTTCAAAAAAAAGGTGACATAATGCAGTTTGAGTATGTTACAATATCTGTCTTCCTAATTTCTCATTTTCCCAAAAAGGTAATTGAAACAGAAATGACATGGATATGATAATGAACATGTACTGGAAAGATGTTCTCAGTCCTTGGGGTGGGAGCTCTGTGTTTGCTCTCTTCCCTGAACATGACTTAGATTCATCCCTTAGCAACCTTTTAGGCATCTAGCGGATGCGAGAGAAACAAAAGCTAGGTCCTGAATTCATTGATGAGATCCCCTTACAGCAGTGGTGAGAAAATGTTTGGCTGATGTAACAAACACTGCACAATACAGAGTTCTCCTTTTCAAAGCCTGTGACTTTATCATAGGAAACAGTCTGTTCTTGAACCACTTTTGTTCTAATGGGAGGGACAAGTAGTTGAATAAATACCCTTTTTGATGTAAAGTTCTGAGGCAGTTGCAGCTGACTGGTAATTCTGGGGATTTTAGTAAATAGGTTAGACTCTTCTGCTATTTACCGAGGTAAACACACACCTCTGCATGTTTATAGTTTTGCTTCCATGTTCTTACAAGATGCTTCTCATTTGCTTCAAGAAATACCTTCAAAATTTGGTTCAAGCTTGACCTACTATATCTGTATGTTCAACCCCTTAAGTCCCATCCCTCTCCAGCCCATATGGGGTGGAGGTAAACTTTTTTTTATGTTAAGAAATAATATGTAAATGATGGTCTTGTGCTTTCATGACTATTCCCTAGTTTTTCCTTCTGGGGAAAAAAATGACCTTCCAATTTTGGAGGTGTGCCATCTGTATGAGTAAATACCCAAAGCAAAATGCAATAATGACAACCATAGATTGAATCATCTTCTAGGATAATAATAATTTCTGTCTAATTTTTAGTCTCTGAAGAGGATCATAAAACTTTTGGGCTTTTTTTAAAAAAAGTCTGTATACTAGTATTCCATTTTATTAATATTACATTGCTAAAATTGCATTCAAACAATTAAAAACAATCAAAATATCTCTAAATTGTGAAATACACGAGAACTGAATAGTGTAGGTGCTGCTACATCTCTCCAAAAGAAATGATATCCAGTGAGTTTTATCAACCAGTCTGTGGAAAATGAAGCCTTACTTCTCAACCTCTGAATAGGAAAGATCAGAGACAGGATGAACTGAATGTTTAATCAGAAAAACTGAATCAGACAGCCATTTAGGAGAAATCTGGGGTCACAATAGGGTGAGAAGTTGAAAGACAATATCTGAAACTTTAGGTCTTGTGGATCTTGGAAAAGCCACAGCCAGCCTTCACAAGATTATTTATTTTGATCATCTCACTGAGAGTATTTCAATGTTTTTTGTATAACCACTGTTTACGGAAAATGAAGTCATTACCTCCACTGCTTCTCCAGTACAATGCATGCCTTTTAACCCACTTAAACTGCAGAAGCCTATAAACTCTACTTAACCCTCTCAGAATTACTAACACTTCTCGGTAATGATTTTTTTTTTTTGGCTGTTTTTATATCTGGAGATGGAACATTATCTACATATGTAGAAATAGTGTTTTCAAGCATGGTGTAGCACAAAAGCAGCAATGACATCTGAATGAACACTTGCTTATGTTCATTTCCTGATTACACTGTTTTCCTTTATATCTGAGACTAATGAAAATGGCCAGGGGTTTCAGGGCAGAGACAGTCATCAGCATCCACGGTGATCACTAGTGTTTGGTTTCTATGTCCATTTGAGGAAGTTCCTTTAATGAATGTGGGAGCTCAAGGATCTTTATGGGAAACAAATCTTTACATCCTGAACTTAACACTACAGCAAATTTTGCTCCCAAAATGGCATTGTCACAAATGGAATGATGCCCTTCACTTGTAAGAGAGAAGCAGCAATATATGTATTGATCTAAAATAATGATCTAACAAAGTTTGATAGCAAATGTGACAGTGGTTTAGCAAGATTCAATGGTAAGGTATTTACTGCACAGAGGACAGGGTCAGACAGAGCTGTCAGCTGTTGAGTCGAGGTTCAGAGAGGACCCCATTGCTTTCTAAACTCCTTCTCAGAAAGGAGTCTGGTTGAGGCTAGTTCCAAGCCTAGTCCCAGACTTGGTCAATGGTTAATGTCTAAGGGACTATATGTGCACAATCACTCTAAGATATAATCTTAATGAAGCTTTAAAGTTTAACATGCTATTTAGCAAGGAATCTCCCAATCTTGAGAAGTAACTTTGGGTGGTATCTCTACTCAGGGGAGATCCTGGTGTGCAGCCCGTTGTCATTCTGGAGAGATCAAAGGACTCTTGAGCTGTTCATCGTTTATGGGGGTAAGATGACTGACTTGTGATTATATATGCATATTGACCACAGTACCAGCATTGTGGTTAGGTGAGAGCATTGCCCAAGTTAGCCCTTGGCTACTGTGTCATCTGTCTCTCCAAAACCACATGGAGCCAGATACAGCCATCATGACTAGATGCATCCACTGTGATCACCACAGGTGGTTTTCGCTGTGACAGATAAAGGTCGGTTTCGGGGGAGAGGGGAGCACACCATCACAGGTATCCATAGAAATTCTCTTTCTTTTTAGACAAGTACATTTCTTTTTGTCCAAAGGATGTAATAAATTATGCTTAGAGCATTTGATGTATGTGAAAACATGCCTCTGTGCGTGTGTGTGTACACATAAATAAAATAGTGTGAAATTTCTCCCTACCTTTCTCCCACAATATTTTTAGTTTCCAGAAAAAAGAAAACCTATTGATCTATGATTATATAACTTCTAGGTATCCTTCTAGTCAAACTGCCATTGCTTTTGCTAAAATCTTTAATGTTAATTAACAAACTCGTATGCAATACGCTGTTTGGACTGTCTTCCATAAATATTATTATTATCATCATTGTTTTCTTTCTAGAGGAAGGAACAAGTTTGTCTTCTATGATGAAGTCAATAAATCCAAGGGTACAAAATTTTACACTGCTTTTAACAGCTTCATAAAATTAGATCATAAACTTTCTGGATTTTGTCATTAGATTTTTAAATATAGTGTCTTTTACAAAGAGAAAATGGGCAAAATACCGGAATTTTGAAATTTTCTAATTGAATCAAGAGTAATTCTTTATGATCTGATTAATTTCTCTTACTTTTTGCATTAATTAAATGTTAAAAAAATCTGTAATATGTCCAAAAATGTCTTCTGTTTCTTTTGAAACAACTGTGACTTGTTCCTTATAATCCTATAATACTGTCAATGCTATTCTAACCTTTTTTTTTACTGCTACTTTGGAAGATCTTACCTATCCCTTTTAATCTCATTTTTACTATATATTGTAACGCTGTCTTTTACTGACCACCAATTTTCTACTCAGTCTAGTAATTATAACTGTTATACTGTTGCCTTGTATTTTCTGTAAATATGGACACTTAATGCTGATGGTTAAATATTCCCACCTCCTCTGGATAGTGAATTCTGTAAAACTATGGTAATATATCATATTCTAGATATTGGTAGCAAGGGGAAATATTGGTATTTCAGGCTTCCATCTGTCACTTCCTCAATTAGGACAAAACACCTCCATCTGTCACTTCCTCAATTAGGACAAAACACCTCCATCGAACACTTGCATTTCCTCCTGTCCTTTTCTGCTGGTTATAATTTTTGCCTTTTCCATTTTCCTCTTCATTGGTTTCCCACTATTGCTGTTCTTCCTTGCAATGCTTCTTCCATCCTTCCTCTCCTTTTGCTTTTTTTCTTTTGTGTTTTCCCAATCTACTTCTAATAGCAAGTTTTAATCAAAGTTTTCTCTTATCAAAGTCTTTTTAGTTGATTCTATAACAATTATATATCATTCCCACCCGAAGGCAGAAGACAGCTGCTGTGAGGTTAACATGCCACATTTCTGAAGGTAAGGGGTTATTAATCTTCTCTGCTGTATGCAGGTTCCTTCCTTGCAGTAACTGTTGCTGAGGATTGTGTGCTATTTTTAATCGTATTTTCTTATAATTGCTGAAGTTTTCATTGAGGTATTTTGGGCTAGAGAGACTGCCTGATTCAAAGTCCACTTAAAAAAATCACTCTATACCCCACCTTTAATGACAGAACTCCTGATAACCTTCTGAAGGATGTGGGAATTTTCTTGCCTATTTTTCTGCTGCTGCTTGGAACAAGAATTTCCGTTCTGTGAAATTATTCATGTGGACTTACTAGTTATTTAATTAATGTATATCTGTACTTTTCAGTAAAATATTTTATTGTGCTCCCAGACACTTTCTACTTTAATACTTTTTTCTATAAAATATCTACATAATATATAAAAACGATAGTTTTTTTCAGATAGTAATTTTTAATGAGAAGTAAAGAAAAAAAGAACCTGTTTGAAACCACTTGGAAGTCAAAGAGCCAGGAGTTCAGACACAAGCACAGGGAAATTTTGAAGAAGTCATGCTGGGAAGAGGGAAACATAAGAGGAAGTAACAAACATAGTTATTATGCTCTTGAGTTTGAGCCTGAATATATGAACATTCTGGCCATAAGGAAAATGTTAGTTTACTGTTTAAAATACTTATAATTTTTTTCAACATAGCAAACATTACATGACAACTTTTTATTTGATTTCAGTCTTCACACTGAACTCCTGAGTATCCTCCTTGCTGTTCACTATGTACCCTGGAGGACATCTGTAATTTCTAGAATCACTAGATGTTGCACACTTCCTGATTCAAAGTGACATTTGGGAATTTTGTCTCAACTTTGGTAATTTCAGTCAAGTAGATTCTGAGATTACGCATCTTGTTGGGTACACGGAATTGCCTTTGTTCTTTGTCAGTGTGAAAGCTCCTTTTTTCCAATAATAAACATGCCCGTTTTTGATAAAAACACTCACGCTTTTTTCTTCCTTGATTAAGTCCCTTACTGCATTTTTGGCTCTTATTATAATTTTCTTTTCTTTTCTGTTCCTTTTCTTTTTCCCTACCTGTTTGTTTTAATGGCTCAGGAAGAGGAGGATTTGCATCCTGTGCCTCCCCAGGTAGAGCTTCTATCATCTATTCTGTTGAAAAATGATCTTTGAAGTCCTGAGGCTACTTCCTTTCATTTGCAACAAATACTCCTTATTAAGGTCCTTCTTCTTCTGTTGCTCACAGCAACATTGTCAACAAGGGTACAAATTGTACAGAACATGGAAAACAGGGAGGCTTTGCCTTTGTTCCATGCATGTAGAGAGTTTGTTTCATAGGGACTTGCCAAAGCTGAGGGGAGAAGGGGAAAATATTTCTTTGATGCTGTGGTACCCGTTAAAACCAATTGACATTACTGGCCACGGTTACATTGCTGTCTCTGAGGGATGAAAAGAGATTTTTAGCTCGAGGAAAATCTGAGGGAGGCAGAAGCTCTGGATGAAGAGCCTATGGGTTTGTCTGAAGATAAAGCACCACATGAAAGGTCAAGTGAAGCAAATGGAAAGCAAGAGTCAAGAAGGTCTCCGAGTCCAAAGTCTAGACAAAGAGCATTATTTCGCTTGCCTCTACAGGTGTTTTTGAATGAACAAACACTGAACAAACATCACACTGTATTTCAGTCATCACTGAAATATCAGCAACATCCATCAGCATTAGGTTTTGTACCAGGATGCTTTGGCTAATATGGGATATCCAAGAAGGACTCCTGGACATGGGTTTTCCATCCCCTTAAGTACTGATGCACCTTCATCTTTTCACCTGTGGAAACACGTTTCAGTGGTGCTATCCGGTGTTCATTCCTTTGTATCATTCAGATTACGTAGCCCCCGTGCCTTTTCACCTCATGCTTTTAGAATGAGCCTTTCTTTGCAGTTTCTTTACGATAGTCAACGGACATGTAAACACAGGAAGCTGACATATTCATGGAGGCAGGTCAGAGGTTCCCTCTCCCAACAGGTGGTAAGCAGTTTAGAGTGTGTCTCATGAGTGGTTTCTCCCTACCCTTTACAGACTATAGGCATGAGTAGAACAGATTTTCAGCCGCTAAGCAGCATTTCATTGAAGATAAAGCAGAGGTTTAAGCACCTGGAGACGGCTCCTGCGTGAATGTGTAAACTCTTTGCAACTCTTCACTAGGATCATTCAACAGTGACCACACCCACTACTTATCTGATATAATTTATAGCAGGGATACAGCTCCCCATGCTCTACCATTCATCTTATCACTTCCAAATTCAGTGTTCATTTTATCACTGTCAAATTCAGTGTCAGATTTCTCCTCAAAAGGGAAGATAAAAAAAAAATCAGATGTTTTTACATGCCACATGCTCATTATTCTCTTTATGCATATGTAGAAAAATAGGCATATGTGCTAGAGGTAATGGTATCTGATGCATTACTCACTGTTCTTGATTATTCTGCTAAACTCATAAAATTACAGGACAGTTTTAGGTATTGGACTCATTCTTTTGATTCCTACAGTCGGGGTAGACTGCTGCATACAGATTTTTTAAGCATTTTAAGAAATAATAAGCATAAAACTGAGGGGTGATTGCCTTTACCTACTTTGCTTTATTTTTAAATTTTTATTATCCCTTCATTATTTCCAAGGTTTCTTAAAGTTATTGTTTATTTTCAAGGCATATTAAATGCACAGAATATGATCTTGATTTTTCTTTTCATTTCAGCGACATGTTGTTTGCTTGCATTGCCTAGAGTATATCATTTCACTTATTTTTCCTTCCACCTACTCTTAATACGCATTCTGATCTGTTAGTGTAACAAAAGGATTCTCAATCTGTCCTTACCATAACTAAATCCCTCAGACTAAAATTCCTAAAAGCAAATACATCTTACTGGTATTTCTTTTGGCACTGCATCTTTCAAAACCTCTTCTGGATCTAGTAAAAGACGGCTTTACATTGGTCGTCCAGTTTCTAGTGTTGAGTCAATGAAGAGAAAGTAGGAATAGCCCATGATCTAATGAGTAGTTGCCAGTATTTCAAAATGTCATTTTGTTCAGCTGACCTTTTATATCCTAAAAGGGTGACAACAGTAACAGTAACAAAATCTATCTGGTGTGAAATACCATTTGAGTACAACTGACTGAAAGATGCTTTTTAAGTAAAATGATCATGTACATGAAAATGCACTTTGAATTCTTAACAACACTGAAAATAAAACCTAGCAGATTGAATCTTGATTATGTTTTATGCAATACATAAATGCATCTTGTCAGCTTTTATTGTTAACAGATGTCTGCATCTGGGTCTTGTTTTTTCTTAAGTTGTTCTAGTAATTGCATGGAATTGCTGTTATCCTTCTCTTGGGTAGTTCTCGACGTAGATCTTAATGCTCTTTCAGAATGTGAGGCAGCAGATATTCATGTGCACAGTTGCCCACTTTTCCTGTGATAAATGGTTTGTGGTGAGTCTTGTACTAAATCAGCCTAACACAGGGGTGGTTTATATTGCTCATGGAATAAGAGTTCATTTACAGTGATGACACAATCCCATCTTTCCTGCCTTGTCATTTAAACAGCTGCAGGTAATACCAAAGTCATGGCTTCATATCAAGAATGGAGAAGCCACCTGATGGGAAAACAAGTAGCAACAAAACACCATGGACAGAACTTTCCAGATCTGTTAATTTATGTGTTTGCCAGTGGAACTTTATTGGTGAGAGAGGCTCTGCAGAGCAGAGGAAGGAACAGGGAAGAGACAGGATAGTGATTTGTCTGTTTCCACTGTGTGGTGGCTCTGAGCCACCTTGGACTTCATGAGATATTGTTATGCTCCTCTGAATCAAGAGTAATAGCTGCTGTTTATATTGACATTACTACCTGTTTCTAAAAGGGATCACTTACCTCATACATGCAAGCAGATCTTCTCTGTACTGGTACATATTTAAGCTAACAGTTGTTTCCCGTGTACTTTAATCTGGAGGAGTACAAAAAGGAAACGGGCTAATTTTCTTCAGCTGTGTTCATTTTACTCTTAGAAGCCAATGTTGGGCCACCAGAAATTCCCTCCCAAAAATTTTGAGGATTTTCCCTCTTCAATCTGGACTTTCCTGCAATAGGGATACTGCGCCAAGAGCAGAGTTGCCAGCAAAAAAGTCCTCCTCCATGTCTTTATGCCAGCGCTGCAGCAGTGTGGTGATAATTAATAAACTTCCTTCCAGCTTTGTGGGAGGCTGTGCTCCTGCTTCACGGACTTAGGCTAGAAAAGATCAAAAAACAATTTACAGAAAAACTTAGCTGACACCAGTCACACACTTTCCCCCAGTGTCTGACTTGCTATATTAACCAGCGTGTTGGATAAAAGTCTTTTCAAGGTTGGGTTGCCGTTGTTGCTAGGTTACCAGCCTGATGCAGAGGTTTGCATGCATAGTAACATTATTGCCTCAATTGCTTTTCTCCCCCCAAAATATAAAGATCTTATAAAACATAAAGTTCTGCATACAGTGCCAGTGTATTTTATTTTGACTGCAAAGGGAATTATGCCATGAAAATCAAATAGCATAATCTGCAATGTGTCTGAGCTGTTTTCCTTCACTCTAGAAGTGACACAGGCTGCAATGTCTTGTGCCTGAAAAACATGCGTATAATTGCCTTTTACAGCAGCCAGGCTGTTGGTGGACAGTAGTCACAAAAGACAGCAGTTCTCCTATGTTATTATCATTGGACAGGAAGGCAACATTGGAAAAAAAAAAAACATTTTTCTGTTTATTATTTGTCCTCCAGGGCTACCTGCACATTATCAAAAGTAAACAGTGGTGGGAAACAGGCAATGTGGGCACTAATCCATACTATTAAATTTTTAGCATGATCCCTGGCATGGTTTTATCTGTGCTGACTAGCTCTTCTCCTGACAATGACTAGGCACAATTTGGTAGTAGCCCATGTAAAGCCGGGTCTCAACAGGCAGATTATACATATGACCACCTAGTTCCCAGGGTAGGAAATGAGTTTAACACTGTGGAGCTGAGCTGTGCTGTTCCCATTGGCGAGAAAATAATGCTTAAGGAAATATAAGCATAGTAAGAGATTCTCTGCATCGCAACAGTTTACTAACTGGTATGATGTATCTCTCTGGCCCTTTTAAAATTTGTATTGATGCACTCATACACATTTCCATATACATGGAGCTTTAGGACTATAGAAAACGAACACATTCACAATAGAAAAGCAGTTCTTGATAATGATCCTTAGACTCCAAAGATCATATCCTTATATAGTGAGCCTTTGAGAATCAAGCCATGTTCAAGGTGATTACATCGCCTTCCAACAGAAGGATGCTGAGGGGTGCAAGGCATGACAATTCACAAAGGTGATTATATTTCTGAAGCTTGAAGAGGCATTTGGCCTGATAATGTTTTTGGGGCACGTTATTCTGACTCCAAGAACATTAAACTTCTCTGACTCTGAGAGAACTCCAGCTTTCCTTGGGAGGCTGCTGTCATATCTGCAAGCCAGAGACTTCAGTGACTCCTCTGTCCTTTCCACATTAGGTAAAGGCTCGGTCTTTATTCAGGGCGGTGGCAATGAGTCAGAAAAATCAAGGAAACGTCTCTTCAGTTCTTGGACTGCTTGAAAATGTACCTCTTCTTTGCTGCCGTACATATTCATTAGCATTCAGCACCTTTGAAGGTAATGCATGTATGCTGCTGTTACATATGGTCACCTTATGCTACATATGTTGCATATTGGTTTATATTAGTTGCAAGCCTGGTGTGAGTATCAGTTCCTGTATTTTTCACACCTGCTAATATATGACCTATGGTTTAACTACAGCTGTCACTTCAATTCTAATTTACAGTGAGATTTTCACTTTCTGCCCTGCAGGGAATGATCCACATACAAAATCTTTTCCATCCAAGCACACAATAAAAGATATTTTATGTCTTTTGTCATGTCCAGCCATTGCTGTATATAACTGTCACTTCCTTTTTTTTAATGGTTTTAAGCAGTTTTTTAAGCTTCTTCCCACATGCCAGACCCACAGGATCACATCTCCTGAGGTGAAGCAAATAGAAAATCACAGAAAAGAAGAAACTTTCACATGGAAGTTTGCTTATGAAATCCTGAATACAGGCATTAAGACATCAAAGTCTGCAGCACTAGTACCAAATCTTGTTGGCTAAATCAGATTTGTTGGTCTACTTTAAATGGGTCAAGTTCAGATAAAGATACATATTTTTAATAAATTCTATAATGATGAAGTAATATTGGTACAGACTGAGATGGATTATTGCCATATGTATGCTGTATGCTACCATAACCACTAATCATTTGTTTTAATGCAGTTATTTACTTTAAAAAATGATGTACTTGTTCATGTCATTTTCAATATTGAGTTCAAGTCTGAATTCATTAGGTCAAAGGCAAAACTGTAAAGTATATAATTTTTGCTATATTTAAAATTATGGGTTTTTTTCTCATTTTCAGCCTTCATCTCTTCTCCTGCTACTTGTTGTCCTTAATAGAAATATGGTACCTGTTGTCATTCAAGAATTTATTGTACAGAATTACAGAGCGATGGTTGGATTCTCTCAGCAGTGTGCACCAGTTAATAGGGCAAGAGATTTTCTGCAAATTTCTGACCTCTTCTAGCACTGAGTTGGCAAATAAATAAAGAGAAACAGTACCTGTAGGTATCAACAGGAGAGTGTAATTTATTATAAGTATTAATGTGTTGTCCTCTGTCAAGATTGAGTCTAGCTTTTTTTTCTTCACTCAACGTAATTTCTCCAAGTGTCATTGTTCTGCTATTTCACTTTCCACGGGAGACATTTTCCGAAGCTGAAATGCTTAGCAGCTAGTCTCCTCAAGCAATGTTTTATATTTGCAGCTGCAAGTCTGCATTATAATTCTATAATATCGCCCACTTGGTGATCAAAGCCTCAGTCAATGTAAATTCAGTGAGAAACAGAAGAAGAAACTAGAAAAGTTTTAAAATTTATTTATTTACAGTTTAATTTTGCTCTGCCACAGCTAATAAGTAAAATAATTTACAACAGAGGCACTTGCTATAGAAAGTGTACCTATCATTTAAGAAAACTGTTTCCTCAATATGACGTTGTGCTGAATAAAAAATGAGACACAGAGTTAAATGTACCTTAACTGGCATTCATGACAATGAGAAAGTCTAAGAATAGTTATTCCAGTGTGAACATCCAATTCTTCAAAACGGTGCAAAAGATAGAGTGTTTTCCTCTTGAAATACCTTATTTTTGATGTGAAACATTGCTTGCTGTCTTTGTGGAACAGATAAAAGTTTGAAGATGTGGTCTCCTGCCATTGCAGCCACTCTTCCTGCAGGTGCTTCCATATTTATCTTCAGTCTTTCTTTTCCTTTCTCTCTTACAAGCCAAGAGGCAAAACAAAGCAACAAATGGTTGCCCAGACCTTGTTGTAGTTAGGTCTAACCCTGCACAGAGTGACACCGGGAGAGAGCGTTAATGTTGCAGCTAGGAATGAGAGAGAGAAAGGAGTGAGCCTGCACGATGGCTGCAGATGCTGGGGTGGAACTATGCTTCATGTTCCTCCTTCAGAGGGAAAGTCTCCATCTGCTGCTCTGCAAAGTCCTTCATTCTACCTATATGGAATCCCTGTCTTCATTGCAGCAGCTCCCACAGAAGGCAAAGCTGCTCCTTCCCTGTGTCAAAACAGTCCAGGCTGATAGTAAATATATAAAATAAAATGGAAAACATCACAAAAGCAGAGCTTCTAAGCCTTAATGGTTTTATGAGATCAGTCTTACTTTCAGGGTTTTTTTTGCCAGAGGACACAGGGGAGAATTTTCCACTGACAACCCCCCTGCAGAAAAGGTGAACACTAACAAAGCTCCAGCCCTTATGATGACGACCCTTTTGCAGGGGGGGAGCTGAGGAACCCATCTGAGTATCTCTCATGGGGGAACATGAAGGGATACCATGTTACCAGTATCTCTGCTTCCGCTGCACTTTCATTTTTGAGGCAACTCCATATTTACATGATCCTTTCTCATCTCTGTGGTCAGAGGACAGTGAAGTCATCTCAGCGCCTTTTGCTTATATCTTATCCCCTTTCTGACTGAGCCACCTCTGTGCTTGGCTGGTCTGGGTCAGGATGTGACTCACAGAGCCTTAGACCACCCTGTGTTACCTTCAAACCTTTCTCTGGTGGAAAAAGAAAAAAAAAAATCCATATTGTTGTGTCTGCTGTTTCACACAGTATTCTTCCTTCTTTGTGCCTTCTATAGCTACAGGCTTTTGCCCCTGTCCCAGCCTATAACTTTTGCTGCTGTGGCTCCTCTCATCTCACCATGGGGTGACCCAGGACCTGCTCTTCCATCTGCTCAGGCACTTAGTGCCTGGCCAAAGTCTTCCCCAAATTCTCTTAAGATCTGAGGGGAGTTTTCTGAGGGGGGTCATAGTAGATTGTGCTGCCTTTGTGAGCATGGTTCTCCCTCCTGTTGCTGGAATAGGGGGGAGGCCGCTGTAGGAGCTCATTTTATGCGAAAACCTCAACTTCTGCAGCTCCACTGTGAGCTCTACAAAGCCCTTCCCGTTCTCCCATGAGTCCTCAGCCAGTTTCTGTTCCACCC
Organism: Arenaria interpres; assembly: GCA_013399435.1. Taxonomy (NCBI): domain Eukaryota; kingdom Metazoa; phylum Chordata; class Aves; order Charadriiformes; family Scolopacidae; genus Arenaria; species Arenaria interpres. Next base: position 91,284 of record VXAK01015278.1, read on the forward strand.
CATTGTCTATCCCACAGGGTGAACTACTCTTCAATGAACATTAACCTGTTTTTACTAGGAACAAAAGCCTTCTCAGATGTAGCTTGTTATCCTGGCAGTGATCAACTTGTATGTCTGTCACAGAGGGTCACAAGTTGCACAGGCCAAATGCAGGGTGTTCTATAGAAGCTGTTCTCTCTGATTCTCCAATATTTTTCAGAATGTAGGCACTGATGTGCCTTCTCAAGAGGGTACGTTGCTGGAGAGACGTGCATGATCTCGGGGAGAAAGTCGTGTCATCTCTTGTCTTTGAGTATCAGCAAGGAGCCTCTCATAAGGAAAACATAATAGACTTTCATTCTGCCTTATATCCAGCTTGCCACTGGCTCTGGTTACCAGTCTGATAGTAGAAAGCTTTTTCATTTCTTTGGGGTTTTTTTTTCTTTTTTCCTGCTGAGAGCAGTTTCATTATCAGCCCAACGGTACTTCAAAGGCAGAAATGCAGCCCTAGGAGTCAAAGCTGTTTCTGAACATGCACTTTACATCTGACGTTAGCATTTTTAAGTTCCAGAGTGACTCAATTTGATTTATTATCTTATTATTTTTTATTTATTTATTTTTCATCTCTCAGAAATCAGATTTAGAAATAATCTTTTTCTTCTTCTTTCTTCACCCTTCGGCTCATTGAACCAGCAGATCAATGTTACAGCCAGTACATTAGAAATGCCATTCTTCCAGATTAGCTTTGCTGCAGTATAGATTATTCCTGTGACAACAGTGACCAGGTGTTTTGGGCAAGCGTATAGATAAGTGGGATACAGCATGAGAGAAAGAACCAGGCAGAGCTGGGGGGTAGACAGCAAAGTGGGCAGTAATGTTAATTTTTTGATAATGGCCATTTCATTGCCCCAAGGAATTTTCCACAGTTTCTTCCCTCATTTCTAAAGTGAGGCAGAAAAGAAAGCTTCATCTCACAGCCCTCCTCTTGAGCTGGCAGCTTCAGCCACTAAAAAGCAGCATATGCAGACAAAAATCTGGTGCCAGTGTCTGCACCATTTGCTCTTTTCAGGGTTTTGTATCTAGCAAGAATCATCTCAGATATTTTTTAATAATCACTCTCTTCAAAGTCCAAAATTCATTGCCACACAGTTCACAGTGTAAGGGTTCACATTTTTTTTGGCTAGGGTCTAAATGACCCTCTTTGCAGTGTTTATTCCAGTTCTCTTCTTCTCTGCAACTCACTTTAAATCTTTCCCACTTTCTTTTCATCTGACCTTGTGGTCATTTTTCACTATTCTTGTTCTGGACTATTCTTGTTCAGCTCTTGTTTGATTGTCATTCAGCTTCTCCTCTTCCTCACCGGTATATTTTTCTTCCAGTTTCCAAATTGACAGTCGCTAACTTTCTCTATTAGAGAAGGATGACGGAGCCTGTGCTAAGCTTAACCAGTGAGCTTTCTGTTTTGTCAGTATGCAATGACAAGGTTAACTTTTTCCCAAAGGCAATTCAGAGTCTCAGAACACCAGTGGGCTGTTGAATCGATATATGCAGTTAGATATTTTCAGTTTTAAAGTGTAGCTCCCAACAGAGTGGTGCTAACAGGGTCAGTAAACTTCAAGTGCCTTGAATTCACAGGGGGAAGGAAGGGTGTATAGTCTGAAAACTGAGCATGGACTAAAAACATGCTGCTCTTACTACTTTTTTTTCTTTTTTGGGAAGCTTTGTACTACTTTCTAGGACTATTATTAATTAGTAATCTAAAACAGCTATCAGACACAACAGGGAGAACAAGTTAAATTTTTAAAATGCTGCAAGGTATTATTATTGGATTCAGTGTGCTGTACAACTGGATTAAACAATGAACCATGAAAGCCATTACAGCACACTGGAAAGTTTCAAATGGAGCTGATGAAAAATAAAAGTACTGGAAGAAAATCTGCAGTGTAATTTTACAGGACATGACTTCTGGCTGTTTACAAGGTTGTCCTCAAGGCTTTCTAATAAGCTAAGAAGAGGATTCCATGAAGCAGACAAGCCTTTTATAGATCTGCAACCATGTCTAAACAGTGCCTGGTGACCAGAGAACTTGAAATGCAGATTCATGGGAGAATCATCCTCCTGCTTTTAAGAATCTAGTGTCTTTGGTTCACTGTCTCGCATGTATATAATACCTTGGAAAAAAATATGGTCATATAGTATGGGATATCCCTTTGGTCAGTTGAGGTCACCTGTCCCGGCTGTATCCCCTCCCACCTTCTTGGGTGTCCCCCAACTTCTTGTTGGCAGGCCAGTAGGAAAAGCTGAAGAATCCTTGACTGCTTAGCAACAACTAAAATATTAGTGTGTTATCAACATTATTGTCATCTTAAATCCCAACACAGCACTGTATCAGCTGCTAGTAAGAAAACTAACTCTTTCCCATCCAAAACCAGGATAGCATCCACCCCTTATTCTGTACCATTTGCGTCATGCTCAGGTCCTACACTATCCTATACATCCTCATTAACCACCACCCCTCTTCCCATCCTTTGATATAATACGCAGATATCATTCACCTAGCCTATGGACCACTCACCTCTGTAAAATATCTGTAAAATGTCCACAAAATGTTGACTGAGTTCATTTAGTCCATGACTTTGGGCTCCATCTGATACGGTGGTCACTCAGGACAGGAGAGGTATTGTGGTGCATGGAGGTACTGGGGACCAAAACCAGACCAGGTCAGGTCACTGCTGCACTTGTGCTGCTTCTTCTGAGGCTTCTTCTCCATTGGTTCAGGTTGTAGAGTTATAGTAATTCCTATAACACACAACTCAAATCATAGCATCATGATTCTATGACTCTATGATTGGTGTGGATAGATAAAGCCTTTGGTAGTAGGAATTTGGTGACCGTGTGCTGTGGAAAGAGGGTATATTATCCCACTATTTCAGACGATCTTTCAAAAACTACCTGTGGGAGATCATTGGTGGAGAAAATGACTTTGAAGGAGTGTGATTGCTTTCAGCCTGTACTTTCTTGTGCTGAATCAGGATGAGATCAAGCACCCTGCATCCACAAGTTGTATGAGTGGTCTAGGTGTGATGGGAGAACTCCTAGTCAAGGGCGCATATGAGAAGGATGAAGTATATAACACTTCTTTTGCTCTTGAAACAAGAAGTACGCAACTTGCTATATGGACATGGTTATCCTAAGGGCTTGTGCACAAGGACAACTACTGTCCTACTACAACAATGGCACAGACAGTGAGAAAAGCAAGCAAAGTACAACAGGAATCAGCAAGACAGTATGTGTCCAGAGTGGCCTTTATTCTTATAGTTCTTATTTACCAAAAACTGAATATAGTTCTTATTTACAAAT
>VXAK01015279.1:3460-24704 GCA_013399435.1 Arenaria interpres
AACATCATAGAAGGCTATCAGATTGGTCAAGCATGATTTACCCTTGGTAAATCCGTGTTGACCAATACCGATAACTTCTTGATCTTCAATGTGTTTGGAGATGATGTCCAGCACGAGCCGCTCCATTACTTTCCCTGGGACAGAGGTGAGACTAATTGGCCTGTAGTTCCCTGGGTCCTCCTTCTTGCTCTTTTTGTGGACTGGCGTGATATTTGCCTTCCTCCAGTCCTTAGGCACTTCTCCTGTTCTCCAAGATATCTCAAAAATGATAGAGAGTGGCTTAGCAATAACATCTGCCAGTTCTCTCAGCACTTGTGGGTGCATCCCATCAGGGCCCATGGACTTGTGGATGTCTAGTTTGGCCAGGTGGTCTCTAACCCAGTCCTCCCCAACAGAGGGGGAGTCTTCCTCTTTCCAGACCCTCTCCCTTGTCTCCAGGGTCTGGGATTCATGAGGGCCAGCTTTGGCAGTGAAGACCGAAGCAAAGAAGGAATTCAGCAACTTCTCTGTGTCTTCCACCACCAAGGCACCCACCTCATTCATTAGCGGGCCCACATTTTCCGTAGCCTTCCTAACACAAAGAAGCCACCGCAAAAGTAGTGGTCCCAGAGAGAAATTTGTGTCCAACAGTTGTCTCAAGATGGGGATGAAGATGAAGATGTCTGAGGAAGGTCATGGCTGAGCATTTTGGTGCTGACTGGTATGTCAAGGGCAACAACAACGGTGGGCTGGGGATCTGCCTCCTTAGAAACTTTAGTCACAGCATTTTGAGAGTCGCATTTAGTTAGAAGTCAGGTTTAAGATGAAAATGGGAGCATCGGCAATCATATAAAATACTTTTTTTCAGTTATAGATGGAAGAGAAGAAGGGCTGGCAGTTATGTTAGCAAGAAATTGTTTTGATTAGTTTTTTAAAAGATGAGAGTATGCTTGAGTTGGGTGAAGAACAAGGCAAATAAGGTAAGAGGTTCCCATTGCAGCTTGTGTGGCATTTACAAGCCATGCAAAGGCCAGTCCTGGGCAACCTTTCCCACTGACAGTTTCCTCGGCAGGAGTAAATACATCCTCAGCACGTAAGGCAGAAGTTTGCTAGCTCGCCCTGGCTTGCCCCTCTGCTGATACAGCTTCCTCGTGCAGCTACAAAATGCAAAAGCTGACCCCATTATCTGGCAATGTTTTCATCCATTGGTAGGGGGAGAAGGGAAGGCCCAGCATCTTTCAACAAATTAAATAGCTGTGGATATTAGCTAAATAAGGAGGGAACATCTGTTACTTCTAAAGGGGAAGTGGCCACCTTGATGGGTTACAGCTTAGTCTTTGCAAATGACTTGAAAGTAACATAAGGACTTTCATAATTTTCTTGGTTTGGGGGCTAGTTTCTGTTACTTACATAAAGGCAAGTGTACCTTTTAAGTTTTCCTAATAGTAAGTTGCCTGTATCTATCACTCTCTGACTAAGTTTGAGAAATGCAGCAGGGTTTTTTGCAGCGTAACGGTTGGGGGATGCTGGTTTTCCTATCCAGCCTCACAAGCCAAGACTTATATAGTGGTTCTCATCATCTCTCTCGCCGATTACGACTGTTCCTTTTCTGCCAGCCTCCAGATCCCCTCCTGGAATGTTGCTACAGAGATCTTATTTCTAATCTGTTACTGTTACCTGTATCCTGCTAACTCACAGTTATCCACCCCACCACCGTGGAAGGATTTGGGGCATACAAGTACCTACAGAGGGAATCAATGCATGAAGGGCTTAAATAGGATATTGTCTTCTTTCAGGCTATCAACGAGGAATACTGGCAAATGCTCTAAATGTACCAATGTATTGGACCCGTAATGCAACACTCAGGCCAACACTTCTATCACTACAGTTATCCTGGAGGAGAGCTGTTGTTCAGAGCCGTTGCTTGGGGAAAAGCTGCTGGTATCCCCCAGGCAGTGATGTGAGGGCACACAGCATGTGAACCTCCAGTCCCCAAACAGTCACTTCATTCATTGCGATGGCTTTTACAGTGGTACCAGCTGAACGTCTGACAGATCAATGCAAATAAAGACATCAGGGCAGTCGTTAAATTAACAACAATGACTGATTTGAGGCAAGATCCCCTGGCTATGTTTGCAACACGGGCTTTGCCGCCCGCCTCAGAGGGTGTGAAATGGCAGGGAAAGGGCTCACTTCCAGCTGCAGCAATAACTGGGGCAGAGAATATAATCTTGAGAGGTTTTCTGTAAAGTGAATGCAAAGTAATATTGAGTAACTGAGCGTCAGTTAGTCCTCTCTAAGCAATATTTCATTGCAACTCATGTTGCTGTCCTTTACATACTGTTTTTATCATTATTTGTTTTGGCTTGTAGCATTAGGTCTTCACTGTTGAGGGCATTTAATTTATGTGCATGAGACGGACAATAGTGATATAAAATGATCCACATATTGACTTAACCATTTGCAGCCCTAGTATAGTGAGAATATTTCACAAATCCTTAAGAGAAGAGAGGGGCTTTCAAAATTTTGGGGCAGAAGGCAGCTGCTGATGGTCTACAGGGCTCTTTTTCTGTCTTCTCAGGGGGACTGGCTCTAGAAAGTGTTTCTCACAGTTGGTTTGTCAGTCTTTGCTGTTTATTTCCCTGGTGCTATCTGAGAAGCATTTAGGTCTCAGAGGGCTTGTATGAATTTGCCACCTGAAAATGGGCTTGAGCTAGCATCGGTTGTCACAGATGAACAGGAAGTATGAGAAAAAGGCAGGGTGAGCTATAAAACCACAGCAGCAGCAGCTCTCTTCGTTAGCTGTTCATGGGAACTTGCCCAGCCTTCGGTCATCCTGCAGGGATGTTCACTTATGCCCTGGCTGCATGGGATTGCAGGGTAGGAATCTCTTTGGTCCATAAGGGCGGAGAGTCTGTGATATGGAACTGCACACTTGTTGTGCCAAAATGCCCTGCTATTGACACCGGTATAGATAGATATTGATACATTTTGGCCTGTTAACTGCAAAATGACAGCAAGTGCCCTGCCCCAGTTCTTCCCTATACCATTTTTGCACCCAGGAAAATTCTACCTGAATTTTCTCAGTGCTCTCCATCATTAAAAGAGAAATCTTACGGAGCTGCAGTGCAGGCCCTGGACTTTTGCATGGTCCGGTCTAACTCACAGGAGTGTAAAAAGACAAAAGCAGACAGCACAAGAAGCATCTACACTTTACTTCAAAGGTGACTTGACCAAAGATAACTCTGCAATCCATTTATTCTGAAGGCCATAAAATGCATAGTGAATGATATTTGCATATTTTCTGGTCGTAACACCGGTTGACCTACAAGTACTAAACAAAACCAACCAAAGATTTATTTGCAGGGTACTTTGCTTTCTGAACTGTTGCCAGAATTATAAAGCATCAGTTCCAAAGGAGAGAGATGATCTGACTCACTCTTGGCTGGTCTTTCCTTCTCTCCCTCTGTGATAATGCTCAGCAGGGTCAGTGGGTGTTTGGGGGAGATCGAGTTTTTTGGCCATTTCCCTCATTTCTGAACAATGCAAATGAAATGTAGGGTCAAACACAAGTGTATTTTACGGGATAAAAGTACATAATTAGACACACACATACTGAAATACTAGAACAGAGCAGCTCATTAATTTCCTTCATGGTAGAATTTAAAATAAAAATCATTAAGCAGGGGAGGGGAATATTACAGGAGGGGACGAAAATAGTCTGTTTGGGCAATACAGAGGTGGCTACAGCCCTTGTCTATTTGTAGTGCCAGGGGATGTTGCAGCTGAATCATGTTATGTGAGACGCAGGCTGCACGGGTTGGAGCTTGGAGCAAGCTCTCCTTGCAGTGAGCACAAGCACTTGCAAAATTGCCAAAAAGATTGTGGGAGCTGGAGATTTTCGGGAAACTTGCAGAGCTGGGGAGGAGGAAGGAGTGGGTGAATGAAGAGGCAACAGCAGCAACTGTAAAAGAGGATGCACAGAAAGAAATTGATGGTAGCTGAGTGGGAAGAGATATAGGAGTCAGCCAGGCAGAAGAGTACCAGTGGAAAGGGAGGGCGTGGGCTTAGCAGAAAGCATTTGTAAGCCTTCAGCAAGTCTCTCAACATTTTTCCACTGTACTGTAATTAATTTGGCTGCTAGTCTGGTTTGTGCATAGTGAATGTAAATGAGACTAGCAGGTTGCTAGGGTCTGTATGAAACGCAAAAGTGAATGTGCGGTTCATGACAAATAACAGTGCTGGCTTGTGTCTGTGCAACTGACACTGTTGTACAGAGTCAGACATGAGGATCTTGAGCCTGCCAAAGCTTATAACCATTAACATCTTAATGTATGCTCCTGACATTACTTCAACGTATATACCTATGTGTTTGAGGTGTCAGGGCTTACACCTGGCTATGAACTCTACAAAAAAAAAAATCATTGAAAAATTAAAAAAAAAAAGTAAATAATGGTTTCCTAAGAACACTCCAAAATAGAGCAGGATCTTAAGGAAAAAGTGCCATAATGAGACCCTAACATTAGTTCTTGTTTTTTCAAAAGTCACTTGTGTTTCACAGGCAGCTTTTTGTTTGTCTTGCTGTTTCTAGTTTGGTTTAACCCACCATTTGAGGGCTGAAAGGCAGAAAGTCCCCACCCAGCAGAGAAAGTCTTACAAGACTGAAAAGAGGAAGACCTATTTTGCAACCAGGGTGGTTTTCCCCTGGGACCTATGTGATGGTGAACAGACAAAGGGGCATTTTTATTGTAGGTTAAAACTTACGGAAATCTGGATTTCGTTGCTTGTGTACACACTTTTCAAGTATGTACCAGGGAAGGAAGGAGGACTAGATGAGACTGGTACACATCAAGGTCTCACTTAAATATATTACCTGGATATGACCAGGTGCCACGCCACCTCCAGAGCCCCCTCCAGTTTCCAAAATCAAGATGAGGAAATGGAAACCAGAGCTGCCCAGCAGCCCATCAAGGTCCTTAACTGTAAGACTAACTAAAGTGGACTGGAAGTCAGTGCTATTGATGAATTAATTAACTGCTTAATGCAGATGACTACATATGGGAAGACAAAGAAAATATGAGATAAGAAGGAAAGGAAAACGTGCTGAGCTCGGGCGTGAGACCAACTTTTCAGTCACTTTGAATTGAACTGCTAATTGCTTCCATTAGTTGAAACAGTTGTTTTAGTAATCCAGCAACAACGGGCTTTTCTTGCCTTCAGCAGAGTGTTTTTCATTTGAATAGGGGATTTGTGGACTGAATGGAAGGACAGATCAGACATAGTCCACTTTGTGAACTCAAGTACAGCATGAGTTCAATAGTGGGTCACACAGACTGTGCTCCTTTCCCTACTGATGGTGTCAGGAGTGCTAACACCCCTGCTGTCCCTAGAAGCAACCTTGAGCCTAAAGTGCCAAGTACGATGTGCAGTTTGTCAAACAAAGGTGAGAAGCCACCCTTTGTTTCCAGGGCAGGCGCTTTGAAGCCTGGAGCAATTTGACAGCAAGAGAATCGGTTTATTGTGAAAGTGACCCCTTCTTCTGCCCCCAAGAGAGCAAATCCCCAAACACACAGAAGGAGGAAATTTTCAACTAGAAGCCCAGGCAATATCAATGGCCAGATTGCAATCAGTGGCATTTGGCCACCAAACAGGACTGTCCTTTAAGTTCACCTGTAGCCTGTTGCCCTGGCCTTCTCCGGGTGAAGAAGGAGCACTGTATGTCCTGCCTGGGATGCTGTGGTGATATCGCAGCCCCAGTTGTCTAAGAATTTAACACAGGTGTGGTCTTTATATCTAACGTAAGTGTTGTAAAAGATGAAAATGTCTGTGTCTGAGGCGGCTCACCAGTTAAACCACTGATTTGAGGAACTTCTATAAACCAGGCAAGCATTTGGAGGAAGGGCTTTCCTCCTTTACCACCCAAGAAGACAGCAGCATTGACAACAGTACCACTGACATCCCTCTGTGCTTTGCTAAAGAGTAAGGAGGACTCAAGCTAGTTTGTGTCTTATGTTTGTATTTCAGTGCTCCATTTCACTCATGCATCCTAGATTTTAAACATCCTTCATATTCAAACCATGACTAATAATGCGCGGCTTGCATTTTGGCAATTTGGCATTTGGCGTTTTAGCAGGATTTAATACAACAAACCTTTGAAAGAAGCTGAGAAGCTCTCACCTGCTTATTCTTGTATATGTTTTAGGAAGACAGTGGTTTAGTAGTAAGTACTTTTTTCTGAGTTTGAGGTGACAAACAACCCCTGGTACAAGTGTGCAGCAAGTCGGGGAGTGTCATTACAACTGGCTGAGTAAGGAAAGATCCCTGGAGTTTTAAGAACAAATGTGTCAATGTTTAGAAAATTAACGGACGAATTAAAATACACCCTTTCAAAACTCTTCGCATGATAAATATGCTGTCTCCATTAGACCCTTTGCAATTCCTGTTTGTCCACTTTCCAACAATATAAAAGCCTGATCACATTTCCATTAAAATCAAAGGCAAATATTTCAATGCTCTCTTCACAGGATGAGATCCTTGCTATGTTTCAGTAGTGATATTTTTTTATTCCACAGAAGAAGCTTCTTTAATTCTCTTTATTTATTCTGATTTAATAGGTGCATTTCAAACAGATTTATGTGAATTTAAATATGGTCCTTCTGAGCAAAAGAGCTGAAAAATTCCCCACCAAGAGCTGATCTTTGCCATCATTGGCCAGAAACTGATATTGATAAATAGGAACTGGTAAGCTGTCCTTCTGAAGTAGCATAGAGTGCTTGAATAGCGTTTTAAAATGGTGCATAGGGAGAATACATCTTGTCTGGCAAGTTGAGGCGGTAGATGCAACCAGATGGCTACACAAACTTGTTTGAAATTGCAGGAGGAGACCACCACTTTCTTCTGTGACTGTAAGAACCTGTCAGCAAGGTCTCGTGCTGTGTAGGAGCTATTGTAGGTCTTGCCTGCGGAGTTTAACAGCCACTAAGCTGGTGACTGCTGAGCAGGAGGGCTGAACAGGAGACCTGCTAGACTAAAGAGATACGGTGTTCTAAACTGTGGAACTGTGGATTTTTCAAGGCTTTTTGCACTTGTTTTTTTGTTGGTTTTTGTTTGGTTTTTTTTTAACTTTTTTTTATGCTGCTTCTGAATATACTTTCTTTTTACCTCTGCTCCTGGTATTAAAAGTTTTGCTTCCTTTTTTTTAAGAACCTATTACCTGTAGTGTGCATACAGAAGTACTGTGCTGTGTAGGGTGTCGTGTATGCATCAGAAGCTTTATTCACAGCTATTTGAGATACTGCCCAATTGATCTTTCAAAAAGATCAAAACTGTCTCACCATCAAAGAGGAAGAACTGAACAATAGGCCCCAAAGCACTGCATGCATTTCAGAATGCTTCAGAAAATACCCCCTGAATCATTTATCAGCAAGTTTTTTCAGCCTTGAAAATCAGGAACAGCCATCTTGAAAACACAAAACCTCTTCTTGTTTGGATCCCTGCACCGTGAATTTGAAGATGTGAAACTGAGAGTGTTCGAAGCAGCCAAGCGATAGCTCACATGCCGGGTGCAGGACTTGGTTTAACTCCATCCTTGTCATCCCCCTGCAGCCGGGCTGAGGGTGGCGCTCAGAAATCTGGGTGATTCCAGTTCTCTGCTTTTCTAAAGAGGAATGGCTCCTTTTCAGCTGCCTGTGCTATTGCTTGGACAAGAAGTTTAGGCTTGTATTCAGAAGCCAGAAAGATGCTGGTGCAGAAAGGAGATTTCCGCTTGTAAGGAACAATCTTTTCCAGTCACCCTTCCCTAACGCCTCTCATTCCAGGGACTGGCTGCAGCCAGGATAAGCTGTCTCCTAATAGCAAGCATTATGCTAGCACACTTTATTGTTTAATAGCATTAAGCTTTATCAGTGTGAATTGGCTCCCAAATGCATATGGCTGCCTAGACCCTTCCGCAGCTATTGTGAATAACAGGAGGATAAAAGCAGTTAATTGAGGGGAAATCCCCTCGCACAGACAAAGAAAATAGATTTCTGTTAAATTGCCAGCACACAGAGGACCGTGCAAACTTCCCTAAGGTAAAACTTGACTCTTTTACTCTACTACAATGCCAAGATAATTCCCAAGAAGCAAAGGGATTTGCATTAGTGTAGCTGAGATTAGAAGCTGGGCTGTCCTTCCCAGACTCCAAGTAGAAAAAGAGATCCAGTCTTTAGACTTTGTATTGAATGACTCCCATGTGTTTGGGAGTTAGAAATTTTCCTTGTTAAAAATGAAATGTACTCCTCGTGGGTCAGCTTCTGAGTTGCTGATGCTCTGCTTGTTGAGTGTGTCAGCTAGGCCCTCAGGTCCACAGAGAAAAACACCTATTCTGGAGCTGTTAAGAAAATGAAAATGTGGTCACAAACTAGGTATGGAGCAGCTGGATGTTAATGATGTAAATCAATCTTACATTCTGTAAGTGCAAGGTTTTTTTTTCTGAATTACAGGAACTGAAGTGGAACTGGATGTTTACCCCTTAAAAGTTATAACCCCTTAAAACTTGTAAGGCACTTACTGCTGCTTCTGAAACAAACGGTGAGCTAAATCTCAGCTCAGAAGAGGTCAGTGAAGACAGGTTTATTAACCTCAGTGGAGTCAAGGAAAGAGAGCTTCAAAGAGCTTACAGCACAAATTCTTGAAAGGAACTGTTCTTTTTTTTTTTCCTTACTAATTTTGGGTGCTTAGCTAAATGTCAATTATATTAATATTTTGGTTTTTGAGGCAGGAAGTATTTTTGGAGGTATTTAGATGTCACCTGGTATTCCTATCTACTTCAGCTGGAATGATGGGTGATGCTTTTTCTAAAACTTCTGCTAGTAGTTAGATGCTCCGTTAAGTACTTGACCAAAAAGGGATGATACTTTTTAAATTGTAGGTTAAAACAATTTGTTTAAGTCCATAGATCATGGGGATTGTTAGAAAAAAATGCTCGTCAAACTTTATCAGCCCAATAAACAAGATTGTGCTATTACAGCATTTAGATGGAGCAAGTCCATAGACACTGTCAATTTGTACAGGCTTACCCAGGATGCTGCCCAGCAATAGTTTTGAACTCATTTTCCCAGTTAGGTCTGCCATACAATGTTTTCTGTTTAAGGCCTGTAATCACATCTTTCTCTTCTTCATGATGCACTGCAAAATGAGTGGCCTGTGGAAAATGAAACACAAAGGACAGTGTAAAGACAGAGTCTGATATGGCAGCATTATGTTATAACAACAACAATAGTAATACAACTACACTACTACTACTACTACTAATACTGTCAATACACACTAAATTATTTCCAAACTAAGAAAGTTAAATTTATGGTGTTTAGCAAGGAACGCTACCACTGGCAAAGTCCTGACTATCAGTGTCTATCTCTCCCTTTTTCCCAGATTGGGCGATTTCAAGAGATAGAGCTATGAAGCATTGAACACAGCAATTAATTACATTTCTTTTGCGATGAACTGTAAAATAAAGCTGTAAATTAAAACAAAACTTTCCCTTTGGGTACAATAATACAACTCATTTGCCCTTAATGAAGTCCTGCCAGTTTGATCTCTGAAAGGTTTGATCCCTATGAGGAGGTTCTGTCCACCCTCCCCATCTAACTTTCACTTAGACCAGCTAAGCTAAGGAAAGCCAGGAGGAGAAGATGTGGTTAAGGGCATAAGTTCAGGCTTTGTGGAGTTCTGCAGCACTTTTATATGCCAAAAAGATTACAGGTAACTTTCTCCCACAGCAAGAGTTGTGTGACTTTTCTTCTTTCCTTCCTGTTTTTCCCCTGCCTTGCTTCCTACCTTGCTCCTAGCCCTCCCTGTCTGTCTAGCTGAGCTACAGCACTTTAGGCAGATGATGAATTTTGCAATGGTGAGATATAAATAAAGTAAAAGATCACTAAAAGAAATAGAGTGAACATCTTTCCTAACTCAATCACACATTCTCAAGCAGCTCATGGAAGAGCTGCTCTTTTGTGTGCCCGCAGAGACCTAACATGCATGGCACCAGGTAGAGACCTCGTGACAGTCCTGAAACAAATATGCTGCCATTGCTGAAACCTCGGGCATGAGCTTCTCCAGTTCCAAATGCCGTTAACTAATGCTTTAAGTAGTGTTAGTTGTCTTAGAGACATGTCTTGCATGGTCAGCTGAGGTTGCTGCTGTGAGGAAAAGCTGCTTCCCAGAGTGCACAGCCAGAGTAAACCAGAAAGGAAGTCTGAACGCACACTAGCAGCTGATCCCATGTAAATTCTGATGGATAATACCTGTCTGCATTTAAAACTTCTGAGGGCCAGATGGAGGCCCAGGATAAGGACTGTTTGAACATTTATCAAAACAAGACAGACTTGCTAACGTCAGTCTCAGTGCATATGGAAGTGATGTTTTCCACCGTGTTGTTACCTGAGATTCATCCCAGCCTGTAAGGTAGATGTTATAGCTGAGAAACTCTGCATTATTCCTCTCCTGCATTTGAGCCTCCAGAGATTGCAAGAGGTCAGCAAACCATTCAAAGGCATGAGTGTCCCTGCAAAGCCAGTAAAAATAGATCTGGAAGAGACAAGAGTGAGCTGTCAGGAGACATAGGACCTTACGGTTTCTAGTGTTACATCTGCTGACAGAATGAGGATTCTGTCGTTCTTGTAGAAATTGTCCTGATCGCTTCAGTAGATTGGTAGGCTGGTATCAAAGCAATTCAGGAGTTTTAATGGTGGGAAGGCTGTGAAGCAGAATGAGTGACTGCAAGAACAAGGAAACATCTTTCTATTTCTCTTCCACCAGCAGATTACATTTTTAGTTTACGATGTTTCCTCACTTGCATCCTTGTAAAACAGTTTGTTAGGACAAGTTACATGATTTAGAGGTAGACTGTATCTCCCTGTCTGCTGGCAGGCAAGGTAAATTATAGCAGGTAAGAAAACCAGTTCTGTTCTCTAAATATGACCATAACTGCAGAATGTGACCCCACACCTCTGCACAGGGAGTTTCCAGGGACAGAAGGGGAGAGGAGGATGGTAGCAGTGCTCTTCCACTGACGTAAGGTTGCTCTCTCTGTGCTTAAGGAAGGAGTGCAATATTTGCATGGGCTGTATTAGTGCCTTGGACTTTGTGTTTCTCAGGCAGATTGAACAGCATCTCCACTGCAAGTGGAAATCCCCAGAGCCACAGTCAGGATTAGCGTGTGTGATTTTTTTTTTGTAGGCTATTTCTCCTTTCACGATGTTTTTGCTTTTGATTCTCCCGGTTCCCTGCCTGCTAGTCGTGTAACTGGGTAACTGGGCTCTTCTTTTTGGACTCATGCATGTCTGGAGCCAGATCACCTTTGCTGGGCCTGCTTTGATTTGGGTTGTCAGCCCTTGAACAATTACATGGGTTCTGGGAAAGAGGGCACGCACCTTCTTGAGTTTTAGGTTGGTCGCATCATGGCAGTATTTGTACCAGACAGACTTGAGTACAGATGCGAAGGGGGTGACCCCTATTCCAGCTCCAATCAGCATAACAGTTTCATAACTGAATACATCCTCACTCGCTGTTCCAAAGGGGCCATCCACAGCTATCCTGAAATTGAAAGCACACTTTATAAATCAGTAGTGAATATTTAATAGCACCATTTAAAATAACATTTACTGCTATTTTTCCGCTACAAAGGGAAGGTATTTTTCTGCAACAAAGCACATTAGGGCTGAATATTAGTCAGCAAAAGAAGAGGTGGGGCTGATGGGAGAAAACTGGAAAGAGCCATGTAAGGCCCACATCTACGATGGAATTAGTTAAGGATTGTATCACACATACTACTAAACTCATCGAGCAAAATTTAAACTTTCGTAGCAGTTGGTTGAGTTTACCATGGAGACTCTCTACATACTTGGGCAACTTCCATGCCTCCTGGAATTCTTGCTTATCGCATCCGCAAGCGTTGAACAAGCCCTCTGTCCAGTCTCCTACAATACGGACATGAATGCTGAAGTAATCCTCTTCTGGAGCAGAAGTTAATGTAAATGGATGCCATTCCAGTTTAGAAACTGCAGGACATTTGACAAAAATGTATTGCCCGACCTCCATCTTGAAGCCCTTCTTCATCATCTGGAGCTCAATTGTCTTGAAGGGATGAATGACCACCTACAGTAAGAGGGATAAGGGGGAGAAAGGGAAAAGAAAAAGGCTGTCTTTGCTGTTAACTGGATATATCTAAATCCTCTGCTATGAGAGCAAGGAGGGCAGGCAGAACTTTGTTCCCAGCAGAACTGGGAGTGAGGAACAGCACCTGACAACCAGATGAAAGACTGCAGAAGATGCACAACTTTTGGTTAAAGGTTTTTTTCACATCATGCTTACAGTCACTCCAAAAGGGGACAGATCAGACTGGCGAATCTTGTAGCACATCACCAGATCTATGTATGCACATTGTCAATTCCAGATGCACCTTACACAGTGGCACAGAGCACAGTGTTAGTGAATTTGAGTGTATATATTGGAGCAAAACCATAGGGCTATCCTACAGATAGGGAACTGGATAGACAGTACCACTGGAAACTGAAATTTTCATGTTATACTGGGTAGGACCTATAATATGGACATTTGCATTCTGCCTATCTTTAGCCAAGAATAAGTAGAAGCAATATTCTAGTCGCCAAACTAGTATTACCCTTACTGTGATTTTTTAATGCTAGAGTTGTCTGCCAAGTCGATTTTCAATTTTCAGAAGAGATTTGCAGGGGGGAGAATCAAGTGCCTCTATATAGAAATTAATAATAGTGCTTAGGATTGTGGAAGAAATTTCCTGCCAACAAGGAACTAAGCAGACACCATAGACATATGGTATAGAAATGGCTCAGAGATATTTTGGTTAAATTAACAAAAAGCACACCTAGTCTATAGGAGCCTTCCAACATGTCAGCATTGTGCCAGGGCACAGTAGAGACATCTAATATCATCCCCTAAACCCTGCTACGACTTGAACAGGGTATGTCCACGAGATGAGGCACAATTTCATGTGAGGAAATTACCTTGGGAAAGGCCAAAGTAGTTTTTATACGTTTGAGCTTAGCGCTATGCTAGTTTGGCTGTTAGACTTTCAGAACTAGCATTAATATTTCTGCAACACCCCATGGGGAATGGAAGCTCAACATTAGCTATGGCTGCACAAAGCAGGCACCCCCTAACTCTCCTTTTCAGGAGTCATTTGTTACGCTGAAAAATCAGAATTCCTAAATATATGGGTAGCTTTGAAAACAAAGAATTGGTATCTTAAATACTATTAAGGCTGTGCAATTTGTACACTGTGGATTTTTTCACTCAATACAAAGAAAATTAATCTCTTTTTCCTAAGATTCAGTCCTGTGCCTAACTTCCTCCTCTTGCTCTCTTTTAGAGACAGGCTACATTTAGATGTTAGAGGTTGGCATCATTTTTGCACCCAGGACATTCTTGAGAAGACTTTCCTTGATAACTTTTTCTGTGTGTAGGAGCCATTGGCTTTGCTGCACCATTTTGAAAAGTTGGTAATGTTTTGCCTGGTGTTAAGCATAGCATCAACACATACCTTTGTGATAACAACTTTCTGCTGTGACCTCCAAAATCGCACCAACCTCTCACACAGGTACAAAAACATGGGACCTACGACCCACTTCCATGTCTGTAAGCAGAATAAAATGTGAAGTCAGGTGATGAAGATGAGTTCTGGAAATGCTGTGAGCAGACTTGAAATTCAAGTAACCTAGATTCTTTATCAACCAGAGTAGGGAACCCTTAAGAGATATGACACCTTCAAAATTACTTCTGGTCAGAGAGGGAATTTCTTTCCCTGTTGAGAGTTGCAGCTGGCTTTTAAACTGCTGCTAGAGTTACAGCAAGCTATTTTCCTATGAGTGATTTTGTCTCTGTCTAAAAATTAAGGTAACTAAGTGAAACATGGAGTAAAGCTCTGAATATGGACTTGGGTCTGTATCACTGCAGGAAAAGATGTGGTTTCTGTTAGCAGATAGTCTGAAATGCGAATGAACAACCAGCCTGCTTAATCAGTAAAAGCCAAAGTGTCAATGCCACATTTCCAGAGGCATTAATTTTAACTGTGCTCATTTTACAGCACACTGGAAGTGGATTGTCCATCAGTGGTCCATTTCTACTTGTAATTCATTGTGTCAAAATCTATTGCATTATGTGAAGAAAGCTGACACTGAAGAGTGCTGTGGGTTACGTAGCTGCTTTTTTACCGCAAATAGATATATTATTTAACAAAAAGAGTAAACTGTAAACATTTTATACTGGATTTACACTCAAAACAACTGTTCTTACCATAGGAGGATTCCCTGAAAACTGGGGGATTGGGCAAGCCCCCTTCTTCCCCCACTGAGTGAAGTTCTTGTAGCAAATCTCTGGATTATGTTCAGCCAGACTCTCAGCTGTCTGCCCTCGAACAATACGCCTGGAAAAAAATAAAAATCATTAAGGCAATGAAATGAAAATGAAGGTATCTGTCTCTTATTGCTATTCTATTTATGTACTACTCTGTTTATGTGGAGTTGTGGACTTCTGCAGTGCTACAGCTTTGCTACAGTTTTGCTGCTCCAATAAACCCACAAACTTACTATTAAAATGATAAAAATAGGGAGGAAAATTGATAGGGGAAAATACTAACCACAAGATTAGGTGAGGAACTGAGAAATATGTCCATTACCATTTCCAGGAAGTGGTCACAATAGGAAAGCTTTATTATTTTCAGAATTATCCTATTTTTTTCTTCAATAAAAACAAAACCTGGAATGGGCAAGGTAGTCAGTTTTGTAATGACCAGTACAGAAGATATTGCTGTTGTTTATCTTAGAAATTTGAAGAGCCCTTTCCAATATATGTTCTTCCTTTGACCCTTCCTCTCCCTTTAAAGCCGTGAAGTAGCTGTTCAGTTGGTGTGAGCTGTTGTGTTGATGCTTCTGACACAAAGCAGCTATGTGAGCTGTATCAGCTTTGTCGGTTGATGATCTGGCCTCTATATTCTTGCTTGGTTAGAGTTTGTTGTTGTTTTTTGTTTTATTATAGAGAAGCCTGACTGCTCCAGTTCAGCTGTATTTCCAGTGGCAGAGATAGGGCTGAAAGACAGTTTCAATTTAAGGGGGAAAAATATATTTTGATCTTGTTCACTATTTCCTGCCTCTGACTGGAGTTCTGCCGATCTCAGAGGTGTGTGAGAATCCCCAAAATGATGATATTTAGTGGGATGACAGTCACAGTAGAGAAATTCAGATTAAGACTTGCTGATTTTTCCTAGAAACAGTCTGATGTTGATCAGCTTGTTCAGTTTTACATGCCAATACGATCCTGTTGACACCTTCTTCCCATGACTTCTCTTTCCACTTTTCTAGCTCAGTTTCAGTGAACTAGACTATGTTTCTGATGTTTCAAAAAAGCATGGTATCTAAGTCATATGTGTGTCTAGCTTTAAGTGACAGATTTATCAGGATTATTAGAAAGGCTGTGCACAGTCTTGGCAGTTAAAAGATTGCACTGCTCATAAATATTACTAATGAACCTCTTCCTCATTAAAGGTTTGATTAACATCCTGCCTGAAAAAAATAAAGGGAAGGAATGACACTGTCCCAGGAGCATCACGAGTTGCAATTTGCAGGGACATCACCAGTTGCAGTTTACTTCCCCAGCTGAGCCGCTCTCTGGGATGAGTTACGGGAACAGGAGGAGCCTATTTCCTGGCACTCCTCACCCCGTTGCTCAAGGGAAACTGAAACTGAAGGGTTTTGTCTTTCACTATGCTCCATTCAAGTTTTTATAATGCTAGTACCCTGTACAAGACAAAGAAAAGTCTTATTTTTCCCTTATTATTCAGTGTAGATGCTCTTCCAGTACTTTCAGTAGTATAGCCTTCCAATTACTTTACTTCAGCTTCCAAAGCAGGGCGATCTGAATCTTTGTATTCTCTCCTCTTTACATCTGCTATAATGGAAAGTTTGGAACATTTGTCTGTGACACACAGCTCACGCACAAAAAATCGTCAGTGCTACAGAAGTGCTGTAAGAGCTTCTAATGGGCAGGAATCTGCCCCTTCTATTCATTATCTTGGTTCAGTTTCCTGTATATACACATGTGTATGTATGCATATATACATATATGTATGACACACAGCCTTCTGTCTGTTAAGATAAACTGACGTCTTCGTCTCCCTCTAACATGTTACTTTGAGACTGTCAGATCATACTTACTCCATACCATTCATCTTTGTACACCTAAGTAGCCTTCCTTGAGTGTAAAAAGCCCGTCCAGTATTTTTTAGTGTATTAGTATTTTCTCTAAACCCAAAATGTCATTCTTGCCTTTAAGGCCAAATAAGTGAGGCACTGAGTTCACAGCCAGAAAACATCCTTCCCTCCACAGATAATAATATTCCTGTGTTTATCTCCTTCCAAAGGATAGCTGAACTTCTCTGATAATCATGTTCAACCCCACTGCTGCCCAAACTCTTGTCTTTTCAGTACAGTGCAATTAAAATGGTGGAAGTATACTGAACATCCAAGTAAATAAGAAGTCAACTTTTATGAAATATATACTCCTCACTGACCCCTAGAAAGAGCAATGCTTGCTTTCTGATAGCATTGTGTAGTAACTACTGGAAAGTTTGGACATTTTGTCAGTAACTATACAATATTTGCTGCAGTGAACATGCACTACTTGTTCTTTTCCTTCAACCTTCTTCTTTTGGAAGTTGGAATGTACAAATATGCCAGTGGTGATTCTCATCTGGCTTCTATTTTTGTTCTTCCTGTTGTACTCTCATTTCTTTTTTCTCGCACAACTGGAGTGAGAGGAAGTGTTTTTGAATAGTCATTTTTGCTAGGCATTTTTAAACCACACTTTCTAGTGCACCTAGAATTTCCTTTAAAATGGTCAATATAGTATAATTATGAACTATGAACTGTGGCTTAGACACTTAGTCTTTTTTTTTTTTTTCTTCATCAGTTCTGTGGTTTTATAAAATGGAACTAATGTTCATTTTTCTAAGGGCTAGACTGTGTTTGCATAGTGCTAAAGTTGTTTCATTGGGCTTTTCGGCTGTTTCAAAAGAAGGTATGGAATGAGCCAACAGCGGAAAAAGTTGTTTGACAGTTGGAAGTTACAAAAACTTACAGTTGCCTATATTTGAGCTGCAACAGCTAAAAATCTGTCCTGAAATGCTGCTGATATTACAAGTTCATCCAGGTCCGAAAGATAGATCTGTGTTATTAGAGATTTCATTTACTCAACAAAATCCTAGACTCTATATAATTTTTATGCTGAGTTCTCCTTACGTGCAAGTGTGTGATGCAATTCCTTTTAGCAGAGAAAGATATATTAACAGTTTGAAAGAGGAACCTTGGAGAAGAGCTTTCCAATTAAATTATCAGAAGCTGAGTATCAGTGAGCTTAAGTATGCCAGAATCCCATAAGGCATGGGAATAGCTTGTTGCATGTATTGCTGAGAGCTTTTTGGCTCTCAGAGCCTGTGTTGGCCTGTCATCACCACAAAAAATAATTGCTGCTTAGTGACTTAAGTCCTTATACTTATGTGTGTAGAGGGCTTTACATTAAGATTACAGGAGTTACCACGTATTATGTGGTAAGTGCAAGTACTCACCCAGCACCATGGATGACAAGGCCAATAAAGAAGATGACAAAGAGATGGTGGGTGTACCAAAATACTTCAAAATACGACCTTCGGATGGTTTTGGTGGATGACGTGATGATTAATATGAGGGCCAGCGTGATGATAACACCGGTGAGACCAGCCAGGTATGTGAAGGCCACATATAGGCCCCCCACAGGATTCTGTAAAATAATTGCACACATTGGTCTAAGGAGGGGGTTGCATCAAAGCAGAGCTAGCTGAACCATCGGTCTGCCTCCCTTGCCAGATCCTTTACCCTGTTGTAAGTCTTTAAGTCATCCTCTGTGAATTTGTATGCCAACAATGACAAAATCCCACTCCATTTTTGCTGTAGGTGGAAGTAGAGAGAATGGGTTTTCCACCAATTCACACACTGAACATTGTTTCTTACCCTGCCACCGCTCAGCAGTACAGGGCTTGGGGAAGGTGGACACATTTGCACAGCTCTGTTCTTAAGAGCTGGAGTCCTACATCCGTGTTGAGGGAGCTAAATGAAAGCTCTCCTTTTCAGTGGCGTTGCGCAGCTGTGGGTCTCATAACCCATACACAGATTGGATGCTCGATGATTTTGAGGAATGCGGAAGTTCCTTATTTTTGAGGTTTTTTAAGCAGAGCTTAAGCAGCACGAGTTCCAAATTTTTGCCTCAATTTCAGTTATGTTTCTGAGTGCCGCTCAGAAATGTGCTTAGTCAGAAGACTGCTTTGCAGGTTATTTGTTATTACATAATGTTTTAAAACTACTTTGAAATCCTCAGACGAAAAATGTCTGAAGTACTACCAAAATTCAACAACAATATTACTGACAAATATAGAAGAATTAATTATACAAGGTTTTGCTGCAAGATGGCCCAAGCCCAGATTGTGCAGACCAGCATTAGGCACTCTACTCAAATAGTGTTACATGATCATCTAAACAAATGTAATAATGACCCTTCACAGCCTGATGTCACTTACCCCAATAGTTTTTCTAAAAAAGTTGATATAGCTTTCATCTGGCTTGTCACCAAGGCTAGAAAGCGCAGCTGCCAGAGTTCCTTGCTCTTCAACACGGGCTTGCACACTCCACTCTACGTTGAATAAATGTGCGATGGTGTGAATTGCTAGGAGTGTCAGGAAAGAAATACTCAGGGTTAAGCACAAGACAAGTACTCAGTGTTTTTCAGTAACAGTTGAAGCTTTGCAATATTTGTCATCTGCAGCTTAAGACCTCTGCCACTCTTACCCCCTTCATGACAATTTCAGATCACTGACATGTTTTACTGTAATAGCTTTACCATCTGAAGTTTACATCTTTTTGGGTGGGGAAGGAAAGAAGTAAAGGGAAGTTTCTGGCACGTCTTTGTTCAACAAAGGCTTTCAACAATTCAGGTAGCACTATCCTAAGACATGGGAAACTAAAACATGGGATGGCTTAAATTATTTGTCAGGGTCCTCCAGGATTTCTGTAGAAGAGCCAAGAAGCGAATCTCTTTGATGTCACATTTGCTAGGGCTGCCTTGTTCTGCTGTATTGCTAATAATCACTAATAATGTTCTTCCTGAGCTGGATGTGTCCACAAACCTAGTATAGCTGAGGTGTTTCACACTACTTCCACTACACGTTATTGCAGGGGTAAGCTGCACAACGCTTGTCAAAATTTTTCCCCTTTTGTATCACCAGATGTCCTGGTTTGAGATACATATTCACCTTCAAAACAGGGCCTGGTGGGTACAGATCTAACACCCCCAGACAATCTCTCTCTGCTGCAGGCCTGCTCTGAGGCCTTATGTTAACTGCATTGCCCTTCCTTCCCCTTTTCTATGAAGTGGTGGTGAGATTTCAGCCACAGTTCCAAAAAGGAAACTACTCAGCTCGGGTAATCTACTGATAAGACTGTTCTAGGATATGATTTGTAAGGCACTTGCATTGAGAAGTGACAAACTTGATGAAAAAAAAAAAAGATACAAAATGCTTAGCTTAGGAAATGAGAGAGAAAAAATAAACACATTTCCGAGGCCTGTCCAAGCTTTTTATACCCTTTTCTTTCATCATTTCTACTGTTTGTTTCAGACACACCAGTTAAGAAATAAGTGTAAACAGGAATTAAAGCCAGGGTATCTGGTTCTCAGGACATTGCTAAACACCCTTTATTAACCAGTCTCATAAATGGTGTCATCGATTCAAGATAAAGTATTCTTGCTTATTTGTCTTTTGCTCTCTGCCAATTGCAGAATAATATTTGGAAACTAATTTAAGCCTTGGCATACACCGACTTCTTTAGGTTAATGAAATCAGGTCTCTGCCCATGTCTTTAAGAACTTGAATCCCACCTGCATGCTATGTAAAAGGCATAAGAAAGCAATAAACAAAGAAACATTTGAGTACTAACCAGTATGAAGGGCAATCATCCATGCCACCATTTTGTGAAAGGTGAGGTTCCTGTCCAGCTGTCGTCTGACACGGGTAGAGCAGCACTTGGGTTTGAAGAAAAAAAATTTGTGATATCTATGCATACTTTAAATGCAGGGACAAAACCAGAGGCCCTGAGCACAAAAATTGGTGGCATTGCTAGTAAAAATATAGAATTCCTAAGTATAGACATAAATATTTCACCCAATACTTCAGAATATAGGAATTCCTTTCAACCAAGACAATTCTATGATTCTATGTCCCATTGAAACAAAGTGTTTGATATTGAGAAAAAACTTAACATCCAATACGACAAAAGTATGTATCTTATCTTTGTTAAATTACACGTTATAAACAGGAGGAGGGATCACAGTCTGCCATGGCTGGGTCACTGCTTTGGTAGAGTTTCAAGTTGCCACCTAGCATCAGGATCCTGTTGTGGGTCACACTGTAGAAATGGGCTGTGAAGTTGTGGTGTAACTGTCTCAGGGAGCTCTTTTCCTATAAAGGATTCTTGAAACACTGCATCTATTTTATTGCTTCCTCTTTCACTCTGCTCTTTCAGCCCCCACAGGCCAACTCATTTGTGTGAAAGAATTTATACTAGCTTTACAGATGAAAACGAGCTTCTGTGAACTGGTGTTGTTGACCATGTGTATGTTAAAGAGTCTAGAAAAAAGGAAGAATCGTTATATATTTGGAAGGACAGTTCATGAGCTTGAGGAGAATATTGCTTTTTCACTGTGCCACGTCACACATTGTCTGTGTTGTTTCTGCTGTAACAGCCAAAGATCTTGATTTCGGCAGCATGATACAGTCAGTGCTATCATAAGAAGCCTCTCCAGCTGCCACCTAGAATCAGTTGTTCTTTCCGAAGTGGTGGTTCCTCAGTGCTGTATATAACGTTTGCATTTGGGAGCCTGAAATGGTCAAAAGGCCTGAAAATTCTTTCATCCTGAGGTGGAAATGTGACTCAGGCAAGAAAGAATGTAATTTATGAACCAGCTGAAAAAACTTTAAGAACTTTAAGAATTGAACATGCAAAGACAGAAGACATGGGCTAGCATATCCTGCTATGAATGTGTGCTGTATCGGTGACAAACAATCATAGAATCATAGAATCATAGAATCGTCTAGGTTGGAAGGGACCTTAAAGACCATCTAGTCCAACCATCAACCTAAGTCTGAAAAAAAAAAAAAAAAAAAAAAAAG